>JANVCC010000072.1:895921-1123617 GCA_025345505.1 Todiramphus chloris collaris
AAAGAAAGAAAGAAAGAAAGAAAGAAAGAAAGAAAGAAAGAAAGAAAAGAAAATAGACTAATAAGAAACTAATAAATTAGCACACTGTTTCCCTGACAGTGACTGATTTCCTAGACTATGTGATGTTGATTCACTGCACAGCTATTGGTTTGGGAGGCAGAAAACTGCACATCACTAGCATCCTTTCTCTGCCCCTTTTTATTCTTTACAAGTTGGCTGACTTTGAATTGAAGACTGCAGAGTCACAGTGACTGTGGATGTGCCCCCACAGAGCTTTTTTAATGCACTATTTTACTGGGGAAAGGTTCTTCAGATGTAACTTGTCCAACAATTTTCTCATATTATTATTATTACTGCAATCTATGAATCAGATCTATGAATTTCTGTGGATCTATGATAACTATGGATTTCTGGGTTTTGGCATTAGGAACACGACTATTGCCTAAAGTGCAATTCAGCTCCTCTGAAGAAGCTGGAGGGTTCCATGCTGGTTTGCAGGCACTGCTTGCACACAGCACCTTGCAAATTGGCCCTTTGAGCAGCTGGCAGTAGAGTTTCTTGCGGTGCCCTTTGTGTGAAATTTCCTTCCTGGTTTTGATAAAACCCATCTGAAGTCAGTAGAACTGCAGAGATGAATTTGGACCTTTGTATTTTGTTTATTCTGTAAATGAAAAAAGAAAATAAATTGTGCTTATGGAATAAGAAAACATGCATAGTATTTACCTGAAGGGTCTCAAAAGCTTTTTCATAAATACATGTCATATTTCTGTTCATGTAAATGTGTATTTGGATATTTTTTTTAAAAAACTCTACTTATTAGTAGCACAGTTAAATAACTGTTTTGGATGTGTAGTAGGAGTTTCTTAACTCATGCATGATTCACCTTATCGACTATAATGACTACCAGGACAAACACATATTTTTCTGCAACTAAAAATGCATATTATTAATATTTTTATAATAGTTCACATTTCTGTAGTGCCTTTCATTCTGAATACCAGAGAATATTACACACGTGAATAATCCCATTGAACTGGTGTGAATAGTCTATTGAAACCAATAGGACTATTTGCACAAGCGAGACTATTCACATGAATTAGAGCTATAGAGTCTGGCCCTCCTTCTGTAATGTATTTTTTCTCCACAAAATTGACACTCACTGTACGTGTTAGTTTAAAAAAATTAATTGGAGAGGAGTTAAAATTGCAAATGCTACTACCTTCAATATATTTCCTGAAACTCACATTTATGAATAAGGATAGGAGGCCAAATAATTTAATCTCTCTCTCATATATTAACATGATAGTTTAGTGGTGATTAAAATGAAGATATCTCTTGTTGATGGCTCATCTCAAAACAACTTACTACAAATCAGGGGCTTAACTCTAGAAATTTTTACATAAGGAAGCAGGTTTTAACCACGTTAAGAATATTACTTCATTCAGTGGGATTATTCACATGAGTTATGATTGCAGGGTCAAGATTAAGGCCAGAACAACCAGTGGCTAGTATAATTACTTACTTTTGGGTCTACATTAAATACATATTTGACACTGAATAGACACTCGGTGAATCAGATTTGAGTGGCAAACAATTTTCAGTGCTACTTTTCATTTCTCTGTGTTAGAGACGTTCATGAAACAAACTTTTTTCAAGATTCAGGATATGTTATTTTTTACTTTACCAGCTCTAACTCAACAACATACTAGCAGTAAAATTTCAAGGGAGAATAACTTAATTTGGCACTATACCTGCTGAAAGGATTCTTGTTCTTCTCGTCTCCACATTGCTTGTTTCTGCCTTCTCAGCCCACCCTGGCCTATGTCCACCCAAGCAGTTATGGAGTCATACATTGATCATGTCAAGGACTCATCTGTTTGAAAACTAAACAAGTATTTTTTTGGCCAGTTTAGCTTTAACCCCTAATACTTGCCCAGCAGAAGTCCATGACTGCACAAATAGTGGTGCCAGCACAAGGGAGAGGATGAGGCTTTTCTTAACCTGTAAAATGGTGGAACCACTTCCTTCAAAACTGCCCATGAAACTATTGCATTAGTGTGCAAGGATGAGAACCTGAGCTTTAGAAAGGCTTAACACTCAGTGACACCTCGTTTTCTTTCAGGCAGAAACAGAGTTAAGTGCTCCGCTAACAACATGCAGATGTGTCAGTGGTGGTAGTCAGCACAAAAAGGCAACGTAAGCGTTGTGTGGGCTCTGGAAAGGCTTTTATCTGCCCCTCTGTACATAGGACAGTCAGGATTAAAAAAAGAATTTTAAAGACTGTCTGGTGAAGTGGGAAAATGAAAAAAGATGCAGCATGATTCTTAATAGCTGTATTGGGGTTGCATCGCAAGGTGTTGGTAGCCGGGGTGCTAGAAGCTTCCCCAGTGTCCCATAGAGTCAATGCCAGCTGGCTCTAAGACAGACCCACCGCTGGCCAAGGCTGAGCCCATCAGCAACAGTGATGTTATCACCTCTGGGATAACATATTTAGGAGAGGGAAAGTGCTGCACAACCACAACTGTAGATGCAGAGGGGAGTGAGAATACGTCAGAGAAACAACAAGGTCAGCGAAGAAGAGGGAGGAGGTGCTCCAGGCACCAAAGCAAAGATACCCCTGGCAACCCATGGTGAAGACTCTGGAATCATGTTCTCCTCCTGCAGCCCGTGGAGGATAACAGTGGAGCAGATATGGCAAGATAGGCACCTGGGGATTTAGTTGCTTTTGAGGACCTCATTTTTCCTGTTATTGAATTTAAGTACTCAAGTGGATGAGTAATGTCTGAGTACCTTTGCAGATTAGTCCTAAATTGTTAGGAGGAAGTGTAATTTATTCAATATGTATGTAAAGCTTCCTATGCCCTGGCCTAGAATATATGTTGCCCCACCTTGAGGAGAGGTCACAACCATAGGAGGAATATGAGGACAAAAATTCACTTTTCAATTTTGTTTCTATTATATGGGGTCATTTATTAGTTCTAAATATTGCATGGCCAAAAAAGGACTTATTCTCTCTCAAAAAGCAACAAACCCCTCAAGGGCATTTAAGAATCTCTGTTTGAAGGTCTCATATGAAAATGTGGCAATGGATTTCTCACCAAATTTTAAGAAAGCATATTTAATACTTTGTTTTCTTAAGTATTTATTTCAAATGCTTCAGATTCACCATGCTTTTAATACTAATGTCATACTTAAAATAAATCACAATGTGTACTTCCTGTGATCTTTTCAGAATGCAATAAAACAGATTGTTTTTAATGACTGTTCCAGCAATGAAAAATATCTGTGTTAGGTGGAAACAACAAATTGATGCTTTTTCAATTCCTTTTAATGGCATGAGGATCTTTGCAACATGCTGTGAAAAATATTCTCTTAATGATAGGCCTGTGGCACAACTTAAGGAGTCATCAAGAAATAAATGCTCTGCTGTCTGGCTGGCAGCTTGGTGTCCCTTAATTGAAGTATTATAAGATTCTGTGCAGAGTAAAGCCTCCAGGGTTTTGTAGCTAAATGGCACGGACACCTCTGATGAGACATGCAGATGAAGATGTGTCAATACAATCTTCACCAATTTGCTGTAATAGCAGAGACTGATTAATTTTATAACCACTGGTGCTTCTATTAGCTAACCTAAGGAATGATTTAGACTTTATTAAGCGACTTATTTCTATCTTTTTCGAGAGACTTCTACAATACAGTTTATCTCCAAGTGTTAGACAGCAACGCTTTTTCTAATAAGGATTCTAAATTTATTATATAAGGGGGGATCATGAGTGTGACTCAGTTATGTGCTGCTTAGTGGGGGCGAATTTTTGTGACTTGGCAAATAACTGTGCTTAGGTTGGTGTTTCTTAAAAAGTAAAGTGGCTTGATATCCTATGCAACTGAGATGGCAGCTCCTGTATGCATTTTTAATGCATGAAAAGGGAAATTGAAGCTACTAAATCTAAAAGTATGTGGGTCTATATTTTTCTCTGGTTTTGCTAGACTATAAAACTCTTTTAATATTTTATAATTGCTTATGGACATCTAACATGATTTGGTTACCATAATCAACCAACACTTTATACTTTAGGGCTTTCTTCAATAAAATATGAATTACCACATGGGCAATGCATTTCATGATTCCTCTGCACAGTGCTGACTGTGCAGTCATGCTGTACTTTCTCCCAGGAATAAGGAACCCCAAATTACTTTTGTACATTTTGGACACATCAGACAGTTAGGAAAATGGTCTTCTTGTCTGCATGGAAAAACCACAAATTGATCGCTGTCATCAGCTTCCTTATCCATTCAGCAGGAAGACGGAGGGCCATATTTTTTTCATCACAGATGCCAGCGTGCCTCCCACTGAGGAAACTACACATCCCACACTGTACCCTACTGCTGACTCCTGAGATGGGACTGCATCCTTATTACTAAAGGAGAATGTTTTGCCTTTGAGTGCAGGCATGCCTCCCTTCTTATGAATAAGACCACTGGAGGTAGTCTTTTTATTTTTCTGTTTTGTTTTGGTTTTGGTTGGTTGGTTGACTGGAGTTTTTTGGTTGGTTGGTTAGTTTGGGTTTTTTTTTGTCGTTTCTTTTTTTTTTCCTTCCCATCTAGCAAGCTCTCATGCAAACTAATAAAAAAGATGCTGTTCACAGAAGCCAAGTCCACAGATCACAAATTGTAGTCATCAGCATGGGTAAGGAGTAAACCACTTCCAGACCATGGGTCAAAGTTCCACTCATACACAAATGGCAGAGAAGCGGTTACTCTTCACTAATCATGATCACAGGATGTGGACACAAAATAGTTCAGTCTTGTGCTTGTTCATTCACAGTCTGATTCTGGGATTGGTACTTGCTACAGGAGCTCATCTGTTACAAGGTAGGAAGGCTCCACATACAATCTGAAGTTCCTATTTTCCCCGACAAGCAGAAATGTTAATATGGGAGGGTGTCTCTTTGGACAAGGGCTTTTTTCTCCTTTTCCCACACCCCTACTGCTTTTGTGTTTTATTATTTTTGTGTGTGTATGTGATTCACCATTTTTATATATTCATTTCTCAATTGTGGCTGAATTCATAAATATATTTTAACACTTATTTGCTTGAAAATTGTTCTTATTACTTGTTTCATACAGTTTCTTCTCTTTGACCATCTATTGAAATTACAAAACTAATAAAAACACCTTCAGTAGGGAACAACGTGTTTCACTTGTTCTTATGCATATGTGCTACTCACTATCAACTAAGATTCTCCAGAATTAGAGTATTTTAACACTTCATTCTTGCAGGCACCTGAAAGTTCAGCCTACAAAATTATCAGAATCTCTACTTTTTGTCTTGTCTGAGACCTTCTGAAGAACAAATTATTTCTAACTTTGCCTCCTGTAGGCTCCGTATACATTCTTCTCATGTATCTGGTGCAAGCTACGCATCAGTGATTGTCTGATCTAATATAGGAGATCCAAGTTCTTGTCACTGCAGACATATTCAAAGAAATCATTCTCCAAAGGTTTATGGGAGCCAAAGAAAACTTGCTTATGAAGAACAGAAGTAACCTCCCTTTGGCATTCAAGCAAACACTGGTGATCACTTTTTTCCTCTCTCCTAACTAGGATCACTATCATCCCCACAGTTTCAGAGTTGCAGGTCAGAACTGAAGCAGCACGTTGTCAAGAGTTAGGGCTGGGCCAACCACTAGACAAATGACAGACACTTTCTTTTAACTCCTCTCCCTTCCCAAAAGGTAAGACAAAGGGAATAAGGGAGAGAGACTTATGGACTGGAAAACTAAAATTACTTTAAGAAAATAATTATAATATCATGAAATATATATAAATATATACAAAACCAATAATGAACCCTACCCCACTAATGGCAATTACATCACCATCGCTACCAATGCTGTGGAGCAAGCACTGGGCAAGTCCCAGAATGGACTCAGCAGCAGGTGGGAACCAGATTCAGGAGTTGGATTTTGGTACTGGATTCAGGAACACAAGGATTGGGATTGAAGGCAGAACAGAATCCTCCTCTCACATTACCCCATCCAACAAAGCTCCCTAACCCTTGGAACAGTGCTGCACCTAACACTCATTGAATCACTAAGCACTATTGATTTCAGCTTTCTAGAGAAGCTATTCATACAGCCTACAGTGTATAAAAGAGCTTCTATTCTCCTGGAAAATGATTTAATATAAATAACTAAAATAAACATCAGTGGGAGATCTGTGAACTTATTAAGAGGTAGGCCTCTTGATGTGTTGTACGTAGACTGAGTATGAATGCATATAGATTTAAATAATGATACATGTGTTTTCAGCTCGAGCCTGGCACAGCAGCAGAATGGACCTCAGAGTGACAGCAAACACACTGGACAAATGACATAATGGGTATTTGGGAGCCCCAGAGCCCAAGAACATCATGTCAATGACTCCTACTCCACAGGCTTCTAAAGGTTGGAGGGTGCGTACTTACAAATATGGACTGCATCCCCTGGTGACACAGGTGGTCCCTGGAGACTTGCTTGCACCTGATTTGTCAGGGTGGTTTTATGTCTTCAAGGATGACTAGAGCGGGGGGAGAAGTTCTGCTTTACAGCCAGGAAACACCAGCTTGGGTCCGTCATGCTTGTCAGCTGCATGGATGTGCTGTTTTCTTTGGACAGTTAATTCATTTACAGATTCCTAACAACTCAAGAGGTTCCCAGTGCATCCAGAAGACAATGTACTCCTCTGCTCCCTTCTCACTGGACTGTGAGTGCAAGTGTGGAGGCAGGTGCTGGGAGGAAGGACTCTGTTCCTTCCCCAGCTTCCAGTTCTGCCCTCCTTGGGAGGAGGATGGTGCTGGCCATGCGGCACCTGCTCCGTGTCCACCTGGGCTGGGAGGAAACAAAGAGTTCTGACTTTGTGAAGAAGCAGTGCACTGCCCCAGATTTTTCCCAGCATCTGCTGGTCTTTAAATAGTCTTGTTAGTTTATGCTTTGTGGAGGTGAAGCACAGAAAAGACAACACACAAGGTCCAGGAGTTTCATGTGAACTGTGATTCATAGTCTTCTGCAGGCAGTACAAATCTGTCTATCACCTCTGACAGTCTCTGGATCAGACATATACTGGGGCACTAATGAAATGTAAAACTCTACATACACGTGCACACACGCATGTAGTGTTCATACAGTATATACATCTATGCCTTGCTTTAAATTTTCATACCAACATAGCATAATGCTGAATTATGAAGTGGCCCCATTGCTCTCTCTTAGCTTTTTAAAAATAAAAATAAAAAAGCCTTCCCTAAAAATGGACAAGATTTTTTTCTGCTTCGTGTTGTAAGCAGGACAACCATCGAAAGACCTATTTAGTATGTTACATGGTTTAATAAAAATAACTTGTTTGGCAACGTCTGAAAGCTTTTGCAGCTGCAGGGGTACTTCTTGGAAATAAATTTGTGTTTACACAGGTGCAGCCATATTTAACAAAATTTTTATATGCAATGCAAACATCTGCCTGTCTGTTTTCTTTGGCAGAGCTCTTTCCAACTGAAACAATTTGTATCAAACATATCTCTCTGTGATACCTATATAAACAGTAGACAAAATTCCTGTGAAAGGAAAACGTTTTCAACAATGTGTCTTTTAGATAAACTAGAAAGCAGAAGCAGCCTGATTAGAAAAACCTGGCCCTTCATAAAATATTTTACATTTGAGAAGACCTCAGGAATCCACTGGGGAAATAGTAAGCACTCTGTAGGATAACTCAGAGAGTTTTTAATTTACAGTCATGCTGAAGGACTCTATGATCCGTAAAAGGTGCTTGGAAAAGTGGCTATTTTCCATAACAACACCACTGTAGGTGCTGAGGTACACTATATTATTGCACTTTTGACTTATTTTTACATAGAATTAAGTCTTTGCCAAAATATTTATCTGTAAGTCAATTACCATTTTTTGACCGTACTATAAATATTTTGGCTTTTTTTTTTCTATTGAATGAAATTCTAGATAATTCAGAAAACTATATATTTGCAGGGACCTAAGTAACCCCACACTTTTCCAATCTTTGCAAATATTCTTGCTTTTGAAAGGCTACCCTATCACCAGCTTTCTTTCTTCCCATTAAAATTCAATAGATGAAAAGTCTGTAGATTTTAAATAGCAGTCTGGAGGTTGGGTTTCATAGACACCTTCCATGGCCTTTCCTACTCCCAACCAAAAAAGTAAATAGGAAGAAGATTTCTCCACTTAATTCATCTTGATGTTCACAGTTTCCTCCACTATTTGCTCATGTGCAAAGGCTGTTCCTTTTGCAGCAAAAAACTGTTTGTGTTAATGTTTGCTGCTATGGATTCAAATTGTGTTCAAAGATGATTGTCCACATACACAAAATACAGCTCTAATTTTAAATATCAGTTTTAGGATTGATAAGCAGTAACTTTCTGTCCACAGAGGAACAAACTCTCCGACAACATTACTTTCTCACGAGTATTTTTTCTTTTGTAGCCGTGCAGTATAGCACGTGAACCTGTGCAAGTGATGTATTTGATTAGTTCTTTTACTTCATCAGAGAGTGGAGAAGGTAGCAGTGCTTCTGGCATCATCACCACAAGACAAAATATGTATCTAGATAAAGACTTTAATAAATGATATATCTGTGTAACTCCACCGAGTTCAACAGAGGATCCAGTGGGCTTTATCCTGAGCTTGCATTTGTGTGGAGCTGACACAGCTCCAGAGCGCTCAGAATGACAAATCTGTGTTCTGTTCATTAGCATCGCTGCAGCTCTGCAGAAAGCCCTTCCACAAAAGGCAGCTTGGTGTAACAGCATCACAGGGGCTTGTCATACCCTTTCCTAGGCCATGAGTTGGGAGCATATTTTTAGTGAGGTGGATTGTTAGTTCTTTCCCTGTGGATTTGCCCCTCAGTGTAAATACAGTCCGATAAACGATCTTTCTTTAAGCCTGTTCTGCACATGACATATTCACATATCTCCACGAGATGTATTTACATATACATGTTATATCCCTGTATAGAATGAGGTAGTACATGACCGCTGGTTGGAATGATGGCCACAGAAGATTCTGTGATTGTACATTTTCGACACTTTCTGAATTGTTCTGGCCTTCTGTTCGAACTTCAATCTGATGTGCTGAAAACCCAAAAGATGTGTTAAAGAAAGTTATGCTCCACATGTAAAAGCTGCTTTATCCTTCTATAACTTCATTAGCTGCAAGATGCAGATAGAAAATGAAAACTCCTTGTAGGTATTTAGCTTCTCTTCCCCACCTAAATAGCATTTAAAGAGTTACCTACGGTGCGATTATTTGTTTCTAAGTTTAAGAGACGTGCTTCTCTCATCAAGCATTTGGTAATTGTGTAAGCTTTGTGGGTTTGGTAGGGAGAGATTTACTAAGTGAATGAGAACTTTACATACCCCTTAAGCTCTTATATTTTCAGACTGAAAGATTTCTCTCCAGTGCTTTTAGCTGAACTGGACTCTAGGCTGAATTAGGAACACTACTCACTGACAACCAAGCAGTTGGAAAATTCAGCATGTAAGTTTGCAATAGAAATCTTTTTCCTAATAAATGAAGAATTAGATAAAAGACAGTATTACATTCAAGTGAAATTAAAAGCATTAATAAAAAATAGATGGAGAAAATTTCACCTTGATAGAGAAAATTTATTTGCACATTAACTTGGGACCACGTGCTCAAGAGCAATGATCTCACCAAACATTACAACAGCAACAGACCTAAGCCTGGGGCAGATAACCAAAAGTCTTGAAAATGGCACTTCTCTTTTTAAGTAAGTACTAACCAGTGGTTCTTAGTGCTGCTGGAGACTCTTTTAAGCAAGTTATCTAACTGAATGCTAGACCTGAACAACCTGTTCCAGTATCTCCATCAGATCTTAGCTTGCTTTCCACCAAAATTCCCTGTTAAAATACATGACCTGCTCAGCCTCAAAGTAAACAGTATTTACAGGAACATGTAATGGTATAAAGTTGTCATGGTTTAGACATGGCCACTCGCCACTACCACCCTCCTCCAAAAGGGAAGACTAGGGAGAAAAAGGCAAAACTCCATGGGTTGAGATAAGGAGAATTTAGTAGAACAGTGCAAAACAGTATTAACAATAACAGTAATGAAACAATAGATAAAGTGAGTGATGTAAATGTCACAGACTGGGCTAGATCTGAACTGATGGCACTGCCCCAAATAAAAACTGCCCCAAATAAAAACTGCCCCCAGACAGGCCTGGCCCTCACCCTTATATAGTAGGCATCACGTCAGTATGGTATTGAATATCCCATTGGCTGGTTTGGTTGTCTGTCTTGCCTGTGGCCCACTCCCAGCTTCTGGTGAAAATTAACCCCATCCTATCCGAACCCAGGACAAAAGTCTATGAATACTTTAAGAACCTCTTAGACAAGATGGTACTTTGCACTTAGTAGTAGTAGTATTAGTATTAGGGTAAGTAATCTCTTAAGTTACTTTATATATACTGTATCTAAACCACTCTCATAACACTTGTCTTCTTTCCTGTATGGGTTGTTATTTTAATATGCTGCCTTTATGTAATACAGCCCAGGTTTGTGTAGAGACCCTAAAAGATGAACTGAAATGCTACAGAAGATGAACACTTAGTCTTGGTCCTGACTATGAGGAAGCTCAAAGAAACTGAAGGTGTACTTTAAAGAGATAGCCAAGTTCTTGTTGAAGTCATACAAAATCTTTGAGAAAATTGTGTCTGTGATATAGAGATGTCTGATGAAGATGTACTACTGGGATCCTCCCCTTCAAAGGAATTCTAGGGCAACCACCATGAAAATAAAGAATAATACTTATAGTCAGTAATACTGACTGCAAGTTTAGCAAAGCTGAAGTAATATGAAGATACAATAAATCAGTCCTTAAATTAAAAAGAAGATGCTAAAAGCTATCTCAAACCCATCAGTTAACTATGTTAAAGATGAATATGAAGCTTAACTGCATTCTTTGGTATAAACTGTATCTTGAGTTATGTCTCCAGAGCAAAGACCTGTACTGCCCTATGATGCGCGATGGATGAGGAGGCCTTATTCATTCCTTTATCATTAACTTATAAATCAGTCTTCTTCCCTTTCATGCTTTCTTCTTACTTCCTGTCCTTGAAGTTCCAACATTAATTTAGGTCGTGCTGCTGTGTGACTGCCCTGAGAAACCTCATGTATGTCTGTGCATTAGCACCTAAGCCAGACATTCCTGGTGGAGCAGCCTGGACAGTACTCTGGGTACAAGCACTTCCTTTACAGGTAGAAGGTTCATCTTGCTTTATTTTGATGCAATCAACAACAGTGTCATTCATTTACAAACACAAGAAAGCATTGTTACCCTGAGTGCACAAACATGAAGTTAAGTGACCAGCAATTAATCCTCCCATAATAATGTTGCGAAGCAGTGGTGCAAATATATTATTGCATCACTCAGATTAATCAAATACATGGTAAAAATCAGTTGCTTGTGATAAATTATAATAAATTAAATATAATAAAATAAATTATCATACAGACACTCGGAAATAAAGTGGGCCAAGGACTATTTTCTAGCTTTCAAAGCAAGTGGCACATCTCATATCCATATCATTACATTCAATTCGTATCTCCTTCTGTTGCAAGGAAAAAAAAAACAGAAATGGTTTTGTCCTACATAATCCCTGCTGGGAGCAATGGTAGTCCCCTTCAGCTTCCCTCAGCACAACTGCATATTAACTGCTGACTGGCACGTGCCAAAACTGGACTGGAAAGTGTGCTAACGATAAGTAGGATGGACAGCATTGGCCATAATTATGCCATGCCATGCCATATTTATGCCATGGTCACCTTTCTTAGCTTCCTGGCACTGTGATTCGTTAGCATAAAGGCAATTTGAAGGCAGTGGAATATTTTAATTTTGCTTGAGCTAAGTCTTAAATCTTAGCATTTTCCTTGCTTTATAGCAAAAGTGCTTATGTCTCAGCAGACTCCAAAGGAGTTTAGTGATTTTCAGAAGAATGTTATATCATATCACAATGTCAACTTAGAAATAATAGTAAATTTTTTTTATTACTATTATTTTTTAAATTAAAATGTTTTTGAAAAGAGTACTGACCCGGAAGATACTGGAATTTTAAGTTTGATTCTTGGCTGCCTCTCAAAAAAGTGTGAGGTAAAAAAATCTACAACCTTTTTATTAAACATCTCTGGATTTTTTTTTAAGCTGAGAATAAAGATTTCTATTCAGTAAAAGGCAACACCTCAAGTTCTCATTGGTGATTAAAAAAATTCTGTATATTAGGATTTGAAGTCCTGCAAAGTAAAAAAAAATCATGAGGATTAACTCTGTTTGCTAAACAACATCTCATCGGTCAAGTGCTTCTTGGTTGTACAAAACTCTTGAGAAATCTGCCTTCATTCCTGGAGGTGTTCAAAGCTGGTTTTTTGGAGCACAGGATTTATTTGGCTTTGTAATCAGCAGGTGCTGTAATAAAAGCAAACTTTTTGAGGGGCATTTGACCACATTTTGTGGATGGAGTCACATAGTTAGATGACAGACGCAACCCTCAGAACTCCAGCCTGTCAACTTCATGCCACAAGCTAGTAACTGCAGCTACAAACCTCCGTTGCCATCAGCTTTTATGATGTAACCCAAGGTATAATATTATTGCATCTCCGCCTGCCTGTGATC
Source organism: Todiramphus chloris collaris (assembly GCA_025345505.1). Classification (NCBI taxonomy): domain Eukaryota; kingdom Metazoa; phylum Chordata; class Aves; order Coraciiformes; family Alcedinidae; genus Todiramphus; species Todiramphus chloris. Next base: position 908,614 of record JANVCC010000072.1, read on the forward strand.
ACCATACCACTTCATCCTTCTGGCCTTTTCTGTTTGAAACAGATGTTTAAAAACATTTGAATAAACTATTTTAGTTTGCAGACTTCTTGTCATCATCCTGCAAATTTACAACAGTCAGCAATGTAAACATGTACTTGACAAACTCCAGCAGCTTGTAGACTTCAGAGTTCATCCACTCATTTCAGTGAGGCAGATGTTTCATTTTAATACTCTTCATACTATAGATTAGGATTACGGTTTTTTCTTTCTTTTTCTTTCTTTCTTTCTTTTTGTTTTTTTTTTGAAAAGGGAATAAACCTGACATGCTACTAATGTCATTTCACACTGAGGGCCAGATGGCAAAAAATGCAAAGGCTGAAACTCTGTTTATGTGTGGGGAAAAAAGGAATTTTGTTCTGAAAGACTTTCAGCTCAATCATTTGTTTCTTTAAACTAAACACTAGATGATGAATAAAGTAGGACTATCTGAACTTCAAAAAGGTCCTTGAGATTAAGTGCTTAACAACGTAATGCATCTGGAGGAAGAGTATTACTTTATTCCTGCTTGCTGAGTTGGAAAGATGTTGGGAACATTTTTGCTATAGCGGCTGCCTAAGAGCAGGGTGCTTCAAGGCAACATTTGGCAGCCCCTTGGAAATTTCTGGAAATATAAATTATATTTCCATCTTTTTTTTTTTTTAATTATTATTAGTGAAAGACAGCACTGGAATGGAGGATTGGCAGACTGTCTGTGCTGAAAGAGCTTGTTTAACTGACAGTTCAAAGCAACAAAATGGTATATTTACCAAGAATTGTGTAAATGTTTGCAAAGAAATTCAGCATTATTCCAGGTAATGTCAATTTAGACTCTGAAACTTCAAAGTGGGAATATTTTCAGTTCCCTCCTCTTCAGCATCTTTATATTAATTTGCAGATTATCACAGAATTTATCTAAACTTCACGATTCTACATCATTTTTAGAAAAATCTAACCGTGCTTTGATTTGTTTGTTCATAAAGCAAATGTTCCAGAAGAGATTTCAGTTTTTGTTGTTTTTTCACACAGTTCTGTAGTACAATTGTAGTACGTCTTAGATGTTGTGGTCCATTTACCTCATCCTTGTGTATGGGTGAACAGGGGGGGTATTTTCCATGAACCATCACACTTCAAGAACAGAAGTGTTCTCATGCATCACTGGAGACTCAAGTTTGCCGGAGAAAGTCAACCTGCAGACAATGGTGACAACAGAAGGGAAGCAAATTCCAGGTAGCAGTGCAGCATCATGTTCAACCCCAAGTCTTTGCACTTAGGACAAAGCATTTCAGTTCTGGAGTTTTACTTTTTAAAGTAGTGGTGTGTATTTGTTGGTTTGTTTTGTGTTTGGTTTTCTTTAAATGGGATTTTTTACTTCTCCATCTAGCTCCAGTAACTTCCAAACAAATGTGAGAGTGAAGTTTGGACTAAGTAAAAGAAGATATTTCGTTCCTCTGTTTCATGAGGTTTTTTCATGAGTTTCCCCATGATAGTGTCATCGTAGCCTCTGCATGACACCAGGCTGTGTCTGGAAGAAAAAACTCCTATGTAGCTTTCCTCAAATGAATTATGTCAGATTTGTAGAGGAAGGAATTAACTATGTAAAGAAGGGGAACAACCTTTTGAGATGAAAATTGTCTGGATGAACCCAAGAAAAACTCAAATAGAAGAGCTTTGACCATCCTACGACCTCACAAAATTGCTTCGTTCACTCTTGGCTGAACACAGTGATGATATATCACAGTATTCATGAGAATCTGCCCACATTTGTTAGTATATTAGACCCTAGTTAAGACTGAAAGGCAAAGATAGGGTATGTACAAGCTGCATCTTTTCCTGAAACATTTGCTGGTGCTGCCAGTGCTACCCATGTGAGTATTCTCCAGCAGCAGGGATTGGGAATAAAAAGGAAATACATAAGAACTCTTAAAATAAGTTCTTAGCTGTATTTTTGACAGTTCTACTGGGTACAAAGGTAGCATCAAAGGAAATTAGTATAAATGATTGATTAAGTCGGGTAAATAAATGCATTAAAAATGTGTTTGTTGACAACATATTTCAGCTTAGGATATTATCAAATAATACAAACTGTGCCTATTGTGGATGTAGTCCTAAAGGTCATGGTCATACTAACAAAACACTCCTATTATTTAAGAAAACTCTTCTGTCCAGATATTAATATCTAAGAGATCCAAAGTAAAAACTGATTGTAAAACTGCTTATATTTTTGTCATTCAAAATACAGCTTAAAAATTTTAATAATAATAATGCAGACTGGGAGTAGATGAGGACTGAAGCTCTGAACCTCTTCAAATGCCTGAATTGCTTAAGTATATCTGAATCTAACCAGTCCTCATACATTTTTGATTCTTGGTCAAATCCAAAGTGAAAAAGGGACTTACTTATAATTTTAGATACAACTGAACTTTTCATGTGAGTGACTGACCTCATGAATTTTCCAGCATTCACTCTGCTAGAAATTTCTGAAGAATAAATTATCACAAAAGTTTTTCCTATTGTAAACTACCAAATCCTAATGTAGACTCCTATATTGTTACAACCTCCAGTCTACAAGTAAACTCCAGTCTACACCCAAACAAGATTCAAGTTGTGCTTAACTGTGACTAAATTTTTTTAAATGTCTGAAATAAATTTTGGAACATATCTACTGTCAATCATCTTTCAGACTTTCACGTTAAGTCTATCACAACTGAAATGGAAGTATTTTGATACACAGAGATTCCTTTACAGAAACAATACTCTGCAGTGTGTCTTATAAAAGTCTTATAAAATTTCTCTGTGTTAGTTAATTAAAAGATGATGGGCAGAAGGGATAATAGGTTGTTTCTCAAATTTTAATGAATTTTATCATCATAATGATGCTTACCAAATGTCTATATTTGCAAAAGAACAGCAGTTCATAAATATCAAATTTGTACTATTATTAACATGCAGAATGTGCCAGTTTTTATCAATATAGGATTCTGGTAATTATCACTACAGCTATTCATTAAAATTAAGAAGTAACTAAATAAGGAATAGGAATGCCACCAATTCCTTAAGATCTGAAGAGCAAAAATATCTACCTATTATCCTTTTCAGGCATTGACACTGTGACAATGGAATAGAAGGTTGTCACAGCGTAATAGTCCCCAGCTGCTGGGTGGATGTGAGCTGAAAGTGAGGCATTTATCAAAAATAAACACCAAGGGAAGCTGGGAGACATCGATCCTGGGACAACACTCTGTTAAGTCAGTGATATTTCTCTTCCAGCAGGTGACTGATGGATATGGAACGATTTAATCTGACGGGTGTTGGTTTAACACAATGGTCCTGCAGGAAGCCACGTGGTGGTTGGTCAGAGGAAGCAGGTGCCCACATGGGGTGCTTCTGCGGGGGCTTTGTGAGGTGTCATTCGGTGTCACCCCTCTGTTACCCTCTACCTCTCTCCCAGGCTCCAGGTGCTGATCTCCATCCCTGTTGCTTATCTGACTGTCAAAGCTGGGCATGGGGACCAAGTACAGAAGTCCCTCATGTGGACCCATCCTCACTTCAAGACTCATGGGGCCCTGGGAAGGTTGTGAATAGTGGGGCCAACACACATAAGCACCAGAGGCTTGAGTAGTGAGGTTGATGTGCCATGAGGCAGCCCTAGTTTCTCCATCATAGCATTGTAAAAAATGGAGGGAAGGGTGCAAAGCAATGAAGAGGAGGTTTGGTGCTGGAAATCATGAGGGAACAAGGCAATCGGGGAGAAGTGGAGGCTGTGGGAGGAAAAAAAAAAGACATGTTTTCAGCCACCACAGTGATCTTCTGGTGGAGCTGGAGCTGGGCAAGAGAAGAGTGAAGAAAGCTATGAAGGAGGAGGTGTAATAGATACTTTTTTTTTGGAGGCAGATACCAATTACCTCTGTTTCATAAAGGGCTTTCTGCTCTCCTGGCATTATGTTGTACATCTTCAGACTCACTCACTTGCTGCCCCCCTCCTGTGTAAAATTTACACAAGCATTGAAAGATTGTGGAATACCCAAGGAAATCATTTTTCAGTCGATTGAGTTCTTAATGGAAAAACCTTCCTGAATACTATCTTACAAATTAGAAGATCCCCTGCTTTTTAAATAGTTCAATTGAAATCAGCTTTTGTATTTATCCTCCAGGTCATTCAGGCTCAAATGTTGTTAGCTCTGAGTCAAAAAGTCAGATTTTTAAAGGGAAAATGTCAAGTCCTTTTAGGCTTCAGCTGACCTTTTAAACTAGATTAGGGATTTGAAGCATTACACATGGATTTCTACATTTTATATCACAGTATTTAACAAATGATCAAATACAACTCCCAAGAATACTATTTTTACAAGCTTGACATTTCAGGCCTTAAAGGATGTTGCTGGTCTTCTTTTACATAAAATTACCCTGGAGAAATTCAGCCTGTTTTCTGCTCTTCCATTTCTTTCATAAGAGGGGAAATTCTGTGCATTTTATTTCATGCTCTTGTTCTCTCTCTGACATTGCAAACAGCAAAATATCATGATGAAATCCTTGAGATATGCTCAAAGTGATTGCTACAATAAATTTACTCAGTGGGTGTCACATGCAGTTAGAGTACAACTCAGGCAGTTATAGATGCCAACAGGGCCCTAGGAATAGATCTGACCTTGCTTTCATGCCTGGACTGTCAGATAATGCCACTAAAACTGCACTAAATCTTACTAGGAGGCGGAAACAGAAACCCTCATTTGGTTCAAAGCATTCATCCTCACACAGGTGGGACAAAGAAACTGGATGGCAGAGTGGGACTGTGGATTTGTGAGAAGGCATTCATGAGCTGAAGGAGCAAGCTTAGTTCAGTGCGCAGAGCCTGCAGACAGAGCAGGAACAAAAGGAAGGAGTCCCATTCTCAGCTGCTGTGGTCTGTAATAGGTGTCTTACAGAGCCTTACATCCCATGAGCTGAGCCATCCTGGTCACTTGGTACTGCTAGATGACGATGCTTATGGAGAATATGGAAACAAGGTAGATTTCCTTCATGTGGGCTTTCAAGGGGGGGGAATTCCTAATTCAGAGGTAGCACATCAGAGTCTTCAACTCTGCCTTGCTGACTGTTCAGCCCTTCCCTGATCTTCTGAGGTTGGCCCATTAGCACTAATCACGATGCTGGAGTGTGTAAGGGGACCATTTGTGTGATCATAGCTGAAGAGAAACCAGCAAATGATTTCACGTGGACCAAGTAGGCATCAGATAGCGCTGGGGTTCAGGTTTAAAAGACTCTTCATTAAACCACCAGACAGAACCACCAGCACCTTCTAAGCCTTCAGGGGAAATACTGTCTGTCATTTGGGCACATATTTTTTTTATACATGACTAAGACTTGAAGGTTCCCTGAGAAGTTTTCCTGGTATTCGAAAACAATCCATGAAGTCAGTATTGTTATGAAGTGTAGAGGCCATCTCAACGCTTTAAACATAGTACCAGTTTTGTTCAAGGTCTTTCCCCAGTGGCTTGACTCCAACACAGAGAAACACAATGCAACATAGACGCTTGCAACATCTACACATTTTAAGTAAGCACAGAGCTTACCTTATGAAACAGAGTTTTAAATTTTTAGTTGGACAAATTATTGTTGTATTGGAAGGCACTAAAGCAGTTAGTCTAGTTATAATCAGAAATGGTGCTGACTTTGAGTCACTTCTGGTCATTGCTAACTATGAAATAAACACCATTCTCTGCATAGAAAAAGTGTATACCTCTGTATGCTTCAGTACTTTCTGGATCGTGACACTAGTCAGTATAAGATCAGAATAATTCACTTCTCCCAAGTGCTACATCTGAAGGGAAAAATATAAAAGAAGCAATCAGCAGCTCAGTGCCTGGGCTACAAAGTTATTGCAACCTGAAGCTAACATATCAGAACTGGTTAGAGCAACTATTTACAGTACCTAAAGTTAGTTTTGTTGGAGATCTAATTATTTTCAGATCTTCTTAGGTTAGAAGTTCTAAGTTATTCAAAATAATATTTATAACACAGGAAAAAAAAAAACCCTTTGTTGCTTATAGCCAGATGTAGAAAGTCTTGACAACACTTAATGATAAAATTACCAAAGACATCTGACAGATGCATCTTCATGATGCCATTGTTTTTTTCTAAAATAAAATAAGCTGCTCTGCAGCTGTTTTAAAATCTTTGTCAGACTTTATCAAAATCATTTCCTTATCACTGTATATTTGTTTCTTGTAATGGAAAATACCTGTAGTATGACAAGAAGATGAGGTTAATAAGAAGCAAATCAACATGATAGTTTTCCGTTATTGGAACTCAAACAGGCTTATCAACAAGGGATGACACAGAATAACAATGCTGCTGCTGTTACACAACAGGCATTTGCAGAACAAAGAGTATTTTGAGGTATGTTTTTCTTGTTATTTGGCAACATTATATCAAGAGAATTAAGCTATTCTGTTACAACTCGGGAAGGCGAGCTCTTTTGCAATTACATGTTCTTGAAGTTTTCACTTTGCTCAAATTTATCTTCTTTCCTGACACACAAAGGAGCCTTTAGTCATTATTAGAAAGACAGAAGTAGGAAAAGCTTGCCAGAAATATTTGGATTCATCATGCACTCCAGTGCTAATGGGGAGTACTTGGTTTCTGATACAAAAGTTATGTCTACTTAATTTGTAAATTCTATAGGATGGATCTTCTGGTCATCTGTTATTTCTCTGGAAGCAATTATACATGGAGCCTTGTTGGACCCTCCATCTGACTACCGAATCTTTCATTTATGCCAGTCAGCTCTGTGCATTAAAAATTAGATATTCATTTGAGTTGTGCTGAAATGATTGCAAGAAAAAGCTAAAAAATTAATAATTAAATAATTAAATAAATATTTTTGCCCCCATAGCTCCCATTCACAGTGCTTTGTAATTCCTTTCTCCATTAACCAGATGTGGCAAGAAAATAACACCACAAAACTGAACTGGCTAGTTACTAATGATAACTTAATAATGCATATAGTGTCATAGAATCACAGAGTGTTCAGGGTTGGAAGGGACCTCGAGAGATCATCTAGGCCAACCCCGCTGCCAGAGCAGGATCACCTAGAGCAGGTCACACAGGAACGCGTCCAGGCGGGTCTTGAATATCTCCAGAGAGGGAGACTCCACAGCCCCCCCGGGCAGCCTGTTCCAGTGTCTGTCACCCTCACTGGGAAAAAATGCTTCCTTCTGTTGACATGAAACTTCCTGTGCCTCAGCTTCAACCCATTACCCCTTGTCCTATCATTGGGCATCACCGAGAAGAGCCTGGCTCCATCTTCCCGACACTCACCCTTCATATATTTATAAACATTGATTAAATCACCCCTTAGTCTTCTTTTCTCTAAGCTAAAAAGCCCCAGCTCCCTCAGTCTATCCTCATAAGAGAGATGTTCTACTCCCTTCATCATCTTTGTAGCCCTGCGCTGGACCCTCTCCAGCAGTTCCCTGTCCTTCTTAAACTGGGGGGCCCAGAACTGGACACAGTATTCCAGATGTGGCCTCACTAGGGCAGAGTAGAGGGGCAGGAGAACCTCTCTCGACCTACTAGCTACACCCCTTCTAATACAGCCCAGGATGGCATTGGCCCTCTTGGCCACAAGAGCACACTGCTGGCTCATGGGCAGCCTCCCAGCAACCAGGACCCCCAGGTCCTTTTCCCCTTCGCTGACTTCCAGCAGCTCAGTCCCCAACCTATACGGATACCCAGGGTTGTTCCTTCCCAGGTGCAGGACTCTGCACTTGCCCTTATTGAATTTCATCACATTTCTTCCTGCCCAACCCTCCAGCCTGTCCAGGTCTGGCTGAATGGCAGCACAGCCTGCTGGGGTGTCGGGCACTCCACCCAGCGTGGCATCATCAGCAAACTTGCTGACAGTGCTCTCTGTGCCCTCATCCAGGTCATTGATGAACAGATTAAACAGAACTGATCCCAGCACCGACCCCTGTGGAACCCCACTGGTTCCAGGTCTCCAGATGGACTCCATCCCATTGACCACAGTTCTCTGGCTTCTTTATCTCCAATTTGGGAAAAATCCTATCACAACAGAGTTCTGTAGTAGGTGCCAAGAGCCTGTGAATTTTGCAGAGCCTAAGGGAATCTGTTTTTTCTCTTAAGTGTTCTGCAGGAAGGTTCCAGCAAGTTACTCCAGGAACAGCCTAACTAGTGATGAACTGGGCTGTATTTCTGAAACAAATATATCACTGAACTATACCAGTGGAGCTTCTGGTAGAGCTACTGGTAACTAGTTGTGTCTTCAGCATGCGACAGGGTGTAACGCAGAGGTTTCTGAACTAGTGCCAGAGGGAATAGTAAGCCTGGAATTATGGCATTGTGCCGAAGACAACCTTGGGATGACATTTCTGATTTGTTATCTGTGCAGACTGTTCAATAGCAGCATGGACCAGGCTGCTAGGATGTCTTTAACACAGCGGCCCTTACATTCATATATAACGGTATTATTCAGCTGTTCACACTTGATGCGTCCCCCTATTCTTCCCCTTTTATCTGATTTCCTTAGTCTGAGAAGAAGTAAGTCTTCCCCTCTCTGCCTCTGCTCCCACAGCATCAGCAGAAGCATCCTGAGTACTGTGTCCTGCATCCACCCTGCCCTCTGCCCATGAACAGCCCATTGGAATAACAATCGGGACCTGGGGGGGCAGGGAAATGCTCAGGAGTTTGAGACAGCTGAGAGACAGAGTATGTATAAAATTAGAATTATTTCCTTTTCTAACCCAGAGGACGTTCCTAGAGCCTTACATCATCAAAAAGACAAATGTATTTTCAGAAGTACATGGTTGTCTTGCTCCCATTTATCACCTGCCTTTACCAGACTAAATTAGTCAGAACAGGACAATCTGGCAACCATTCTCTGGGGTTCATACTGGTTTACCACCACATGGACTTAGTTTTTGCATCATTCTGCATGTTCTCTCTCCCTTCTAATTCACTTCTTTTTTTCTGACTACCCACTTTTCCTCTGCCTCACGCTGAAGCAGCCCGTGTCCTTTCCACAAACTCCTGCCTCAACCACACACTCCAGTTAGCAGCTCAGTGCTTCACTTCTGTGTCCGAGGTCTGTGCTGAGCTTCCCCATCATCCATGGTTTTGGACATAAAATCTTCTGTTTCCCTGAGAACACTTCCCCTTGCCCTTTACTTCCAGGCAAAAAAAGGCTTTGATTTGCAGACTATTACTTTACCTTTTTATTGGGTCTATCTTCTCAGAGCACCCCAAAGCACTTTACGTACCCTGTGAAGGAATCAGTGGAGAGTGACTTCACAGGGGCTTTCTTGTTATTTCTGTATTCTTAGTTACAACCCTCTGAGTCATGGAAGCTGAGTTGGTGACTGACAAGGTTAATTCTGCTTTGCTTAATTCATTCCAGTAGAAAAGCCATGAAAAAGTACAGTTTAAGTGTATAGCATTTTAGAGGGAATGTCAACCACACTTCCTACACTGTTCTAATCTTGCTCTAAGGGTACATATGAGAAGCATAGTTGATAGGGAAGAGTATTTACATAATTTATATTACTCCAGAGCACTTTATTATAATACCTAGAAAGAGGTTTTTGGAGCTGGCTCTCTGGTCATCAGAACCATCCTTATCCAGTGATGCAAATCAACCATTTCAGCATTCAAGAAGAGTAGGGTTTGGGTGACGTTCATCAAAAAAGTACAAAATATGTGAAAAAGGAAATACTATTTTACATTTCTAAGGACATGCCTCTATCATATTTCAGATTTTTAATAAAAAAGCCACCAACAAAGCATGCAAAAGAAGGTGCTGCTAGCATTGCTTAATCAAAAAACACATATTGGTATAACTGTCACCTTACAAGGACAAAAAGTAGTCACATGTCTGAAGGCTTTGCAACCTTGCAACAGTGGTTGCCATGCTTATGTTAGAACAGAGGAAGAAGCATGATCACATTGAAATTTAAGAGTTCAATGCTCCACAGCAGCCAAGGAATAGAGAAATACGGCATTCCATTTAACAAGCTGACTTTCTCAACACAGTATTGTATAATAACTTGTTTTGAAGGTAACTTTTGGAGGGGTAGAACACAACTGATAGTAATGAGATTCCATATGGAAAGTGATGGCAGAACAGTCACAGGTTATGAACAGTGGATGTTTGCACTCTACATTGGCTATGTGCTTCCAGTGGACCAACCCTCTGACTTTGAATGATTCTCTAAAAGGACTTGGGATTTCACCAATGCACTACATTTCCCTTATCAGTCCCTATAACAGAGCACATCCATCCATCCTACCTTGGGGGACTTACAAATGTTCAGCAGACACTAATGGGTACTTGTTTAGCATAGTCTGTGCCACTGTCCTTAAGCTCCCCTTATCCTGGTTAGTGTGTGAGACACCTCCTTGTGCCTTGTCCACATATTTGCCACAAGATAGACAATCACAGAACAGCTCCAGATTAAAAAAGCCTACCGCACCACTGACAGCAGAAGCAATACTGCCTACAGCATGGGGAGGAATGCAATTTTTCTTTTATCTGTCCAAATTGCAGTGAATAAAAACCTGAGACATACCCTGCAGGGAGAAGCTTTAGGAAAGTCATGCTCCCAGCATAAGCATTTCAGTCAAACATTCTCTTCTTCCAGAATGCTTCTAGTTGGTGCCATCCTGAATCCATGAACACTTCCAAATTCCTCTTAGCTGGAGCTCTTGTAAAATATAGTCTACATTTACACTCAATTTTGCAGGCTGCTGTGGTCTCAGCAAATCAGAACACACTAATTTTGAACAAGCTTCTGCTCAGCAGGTCCCTGGACTTGTAGAATCTAGTATCTCTTAATACCTGGTTCTACCACCCATGAAGCAGAGCACCCATGTGACAGAAATTAAGACTGGAAAGAAACCACGTGGTCCAATGCATCCTACTTCATTATTATAAAAGCATTCCATGAAGCGCATTGCATGGCCCTGATATTTTGTGGTAGGTGACTGAGTCTGGCCAAACAGTTTCTGCCTACAGTTACGCTCAGTTGAACCCATTTCTGCTGATGACTGCAAGTTTACTGAGCCCTACACCTCAGGTGCCCAAGAATATCTATAGCTAATCAGTGACTTTGACAGAAAAAACTATCACATATTCTTTCCTGTTGGCTAAAAATCTCTTCACCACCATGCACCTGAAATCCCTTTTTAAAAGCTTTATTCCCTGTACAAACCAAGAACGAAGGCTGTGGTTGTAATAACTGGAAGAGACCTCTGCCCATCTGTCATGGTTTCCTGGTGATGTCCCATTTGTGCTTGTCTACAAGAAAAACATCCTTACTCCATAGATGGCTCCTGTGTCCCAAAACAGATCGTCATAAAGAAAAAGGGTGCTATTGTTTCTATCTAGTAAGACACTAGAAAATAAATTAATAGAAGATATGTTTATGTAATCTCATGATTTGTTCTGTACTTGTAAGGGGATCATTAGACAATTGTTCCACCCTTGATATGGATTAGAATAGTTATTTCTTTCCAGTTTATCCAGTGCTCCTGAATGCTGCAACATTTCATCAATAACACTTTCAGGGATAGATAAGCTCATGGTCATTAATTTTGATAACATGACTTTTCTGAATCTGAACTTCTTCCTGTTTACCATATCCCTATGTCACTAAAGCATTTCAGGAAAAAAAAAAAAACCCAACAAACAAAACAACACACAAAAATGTATAGGAATACAGTGGAGTTCCTTTTCTATGTCATTCTCCTCAATGACTGCAGTACAGAGAGAAGAAAAAAGTGTATGCAATCACAGCATGGGAATTTCTTTTAAGTATTGGCAAGTACATTGATTTTTGTTTCATTAAGGTTCCTCAAGGCAATTCAGCAAAGATGTTCCAAAGGCAGTGCTTCACTGTTCTTCAAAAAACAACAAAATTGACTGGATAAATGAATCTGTGTCCGCCTTTAACCAGTTTAAAGAGCCTTCATTATCTTTCTGTATCCAGATTGAACAAAACACTTCTTTGTAAAGATGAATACATAGAATTGCAGAATTGGTCTTGACCTTTTGCAACACAAGAATCCCAAAGTGAACACTGTTTGTTCACATTCAAATCCCACAGAGAAAAGCAAAGTATGAAAATAGCAAGGAACTTCACGCACCAAGGAGGCCTTCAGGCAATGGCATTGTCATTTGGAAGGTGAACAATGTCTGATTCAGGTTTTCATAACACTTAAGAACCTCGAAAGATTCCAAAAAGCCTTGATCTAATATCAAATTGAAAGATCCTTTTTTTTCTCTAGGTTTAGTTTCACTGTGTTCTTCTGGTCCAAGAACAGTAGTCTGCAGGCACTACTCCATGAGTATGGATATCTTCACCCAGAAAGCAGCTTCAACAGCTTGTAATTATCTTATGATTCTTCCATTTTGTCAGTGTCTACATGATTTGTAATACACTAGCCAATGTTAACGCCAGATCATGCCAAAATCTGTTCTCCATTGAAATAAAGTGTGTCAAGGAAAAGTCTTCATTCAGTATTTCAGATCAAGAATGGACTTCCATTATTCAAAAACTAATTTTACACTTGGAACAACTAACCCCTCTGGACTACTGAGGCCACCCCACAATCCTCTGAGAAGCAGTCACTTTAGACATTTTGAACACATGCACACCTATCTCTTCTGGTCCCATTTAAAATTTCACAGACTGTGGGCCAGTGCCACTGGTGATTAGAGACCTCATGTGGCATCCCATTTCTGGTGGGAAGAGATGGAGATGAGTCAGCCCATGGCTCCAGCCCTGCCTGGGACCTTGTTTCCTGTTACATGGAGAGTGTACATCTGTTGAAATGTCATGGGAAAGGCCAGGGACACCGTGGGACACAGAGCAACCAGGAATGGGTTGCCACTGCTGGAGTAATTCTTCCAGTCGACAGCCTACTCTCTGTCCTGTGCTGAGGAGCCCCTGGGAAAATAGAAAATAAAAGCAAAAGGTCAGCTGTTCTCTGCATGTGCATGTGCATCATCTCCTTCTCAGGGGATGCTCAACTGTGTGCAGCCCTTTGGGAGAAACAGGAGAGAATGGCCTGGCCCAGCCAGAGGGGAAGGCTGGGCACTTCTGGTCAGGAGCACTCATTTTAAACAGCAATTAGGGAAGCATTTGTTTTTCAAGTGCTCAGATCATTTACACTTGCACCACAGCTTCAGGCTCTTTCCCCTCACCTTCAGCTACTTTCGTGTAGCTCTGCCCGCTTTGAGTCCCTGTACCTGCAGAGCAGCTCCTCAGCCTTTACCTGATGGGCATGGGGGCTGCCACTGGGAGCCACAGCCCCATCCCAGCTTGGACCTGTTCCCTGCAGGCAGAGGTCGGGGGAAGCTTTGTTGTACTGCTGTCTCTGGCTAATTGGCTCTCCCAGACCTGATATTCTCCAGGACTTTTTGCACAGATTAGGGGAACAGAAGGGGCCTCAGGGTGAAATGCTTTACTCTATTGAAGTAAGAGGCAAAAATCCCTTTGACTTCTACGGGGTCAGAGTTTTACCCTGTAGCTTTAATTAGCTTGCATTGTTGTAATTGTCCTGTGTCACTACATGTGGAATGTAAAGTATGGTGTGTTCAATAGCGATGTATATATAAATGATTTAAGAGGCTATTAAAGCAGAGGAGTGTATTTAAACGGCATGAAGTGACAAGAGCAGGCTTGTTTAAACACTACCTACCCCATGATTCCTAAGGAAACTGAAATGTAGGTGAAGCTGCTGTACTTCAACAAAACAAACTGGCTCCCCCAAAAAAGAGTATCTGTGAACCACTGGGAAAAATGTCATAGCAGAACGATCTGACAAAAATAACCTATAAAGTAAGCCCACTTTCAAGTCATTCAGGGTGTCTCTTCTAATAGAAGACTGAAGTTTTCATACAGATTTAAGCAGGGTGAGATGGCTGTGCTACCAGGGAGAGGAAGGAAGAAAAACTTTACCATCCTGGAACAGGGAAGGGATGAGTGGTATAGGATGTTTAGCACGCCGGAGCGTACTGGACATAGGAAATGCATGTCGAGGTGTCGCTAGCAGTGCGTACTGTCCAGAGAGACCATATTGCAGAGTGATGGGTATTTTGACAGGAGCCACTGTCAAGAGTGTTCTATGCAAATGTTGTGCCTGGGATAATGAATAGTATAATTTTTTCCTCTTCTGAGAGTTTCAATAGTAAGGACACCTGGATTCACAGAAAAGCGCCCACAGAGGAATTAAAAAAATGTTTTATTCATTTATGATACAGGCTCAATGTTGTGTGCAGATTTCATCATTTCATTGTCTCTGGTATCTCAAAGAAGAACAAACAGCTGGGTCCTCACTAGATGCTTCCACAGAGGATATTTTATTTTATATTATTTCATTGTAATTTACTTTTTTTTTTCCCCTTGAAAATGTCAGTCTATTTGCACAGGAAAGAACCAGGCAATGCTTCCATATTTCCCATTTCTTACCCATGCCGAGTGAAAAGGGAGTGTGGGAGAGTAGAGCAGGAGCAACCACATCATTTTCTGGCATATCTGAGCCCTTCCTCACTGAGAAGCCTTCCAAATGCCGGAGTGAGGACCAGTGAGGCCAGGCACTACCACTGCCCTGGAAAGGATGCCCGGTAAACTTTCCTTCAGTTTAAGAGAGAGGCCACAGTCCAGCATTCAAGCCATGTGTATTATTACCGGGATTTCAGCACTAGCTTCTGCATCACAACTACATGCCAGGTAACTGAGGTGAAGCATCTCATGCACTTTTCTTTAGCCTTCCCCAAATTTTCAGTCTTTGGAAATTTGCCTTCTTATATATTTTTTTTTAGTAGAATCATAGAATCATTTAGGTTGGAAAAGACAGTTAAAATCACCAAGTTCAGTGGTTAACCCAGCACCACCAGGTCACCACTAAACCATGTCACTCAGCACCATATCTACATGTCTTTTAAATACCCTCAGGGATGGTGACTCCACCACTTCCCTGGGAAGCCTGTTCCAGTGCTTTACAACCCTTTTGGTGAAAAAATTTTCCTAATATCCTATCTTAAAGGTTGGATTAGATGATCCTTGAGGTCCCTTCCAACCTGATATTCTATGATTCTATGATTCTAGACCTCCCCGGGTGCAACTTGAGGCCATTTCCTCTCATCCTATCACTTATTATTTGAGTAAGTAGGACAGTATCAGGTATATACTTCTTGAGGTACAGAGGTTGATGGTCATTCTGCTCTG
This sequence comes from Todiramphus chloris collaris, assembly GCA_025345505.1. Classification (NCBI taxonomy): domain Eukaryota; kingdom Metazoa; phylum Chordata; class Aves; order Coraciiformes; family Alcedinidae; genus Todiramphus; species Todiramphus chloris. The sequence goes on from JANVCC010000072.1 coordinate 923,871, forward strand.
TGCTTCAGTTGCGTGCATTTCCTTCAGTTCTTATTTACATTAACAGGTCCTAATGTGCTGTGTATCACAAATTTAATACTAGCAATTCTGTCTAGTTTGCATTGTATTTCTAATTGCTTACATGATAGCTGTGAGAACACAAAATATAACTCAGTGTGCTCTGAATTCTCTGAAGAGAAGAAAAAGTTTCTTTCCATCTCCTTTGTTACTGCTATAACAATATTCTTTGCTAATTCTATTTACAACTGAAATGTAATGTTTTATTTCATAATTTAGATTCTATAGTGCAACTCTTCTTCCTTTGAGGAAACTCTGGGGAGACAGAATGTCTATCAAGAGAATCCCTTGCATAAGGGAATTAAAAAAAAAAAACAGAAACACAACTTGTAATGAAATATGCTAGCAATTGTATAAAAATACATTGTGTGGGACTTTTGCCTGTGGCAGTATGTACGCACATGAATGACAGTATTGTGTGAGGCACAGCATTGTGTAGTTCAGTGCCAGTGTATAAAGCTACACTCATTTTGCATAAATATTTGACTGCTTTCTGGGATGTCTGGGTTGTTTGGTTGTTTGTTTTGGTTTTAATTTTGGGTGGGTTTTTGGTTTTGTTTGGTTGGTTGGTTGGTTTTTTTTGTTTGGTTTTGGTTTTGGTTTTTTTGGTTTGGTTTTTAAGTAATGTTCCGTTTCTCTTTCTCTGCAACAACTCCTTGGATTTGCGTGTTTCAACCATGGCTGTCACAATGGGGAAACGTTCATGTGTCACCTCAGTAAATTTGATCAAATTGGGGAGTGGCAGAAGTGGGAAAAAAGGTATAGCTTGAAAATCCACAAAATCTTATCCATTTTTTATCCGTAAACTATATAATAAAAACAAAAGAGATTATGCTTTTAGGCAAAGAGTCCTTTAACTTTCTCACCTATTGATAATACAAATTAACTAACATTTAACACTGTGAATGACCAAACTACCAAGGTAGAGCCTCTGTCTCTTGGAAGATTAGTCAAGGCTAAAATCCTGGACGGTGCCTGATTACCCTTCTCAGTATAAGGGTAACTGGGTAAGTTAGACCATGTTATTATGGAAGATCCAGTAAAATAATCTAATGCCCCTTCAGGCCGTACACCTGCTGAGCTCAAAGGAAGCTGATAGAAAGCTGATTCGGGACAGAGTCCTCCCATTGCTCCCATTTTGGTGCTGCTTCTGCACAGTTTGTTCACTCAGCACTTTCAGATGTCAGCTTTGACACGTCCCATAGACATCAGAGTAAACAAAACTGAAGGGAAGAACCGAGAGCAGCTTGAAGCTTCAGTAACAAGTTGGCAAACTGAGCTATCATGTATATCCTGCTATCTCTTCAGGGCAACTGCACAAGTGCAAATGGGTTTTCATCCCTGGATACCTCATGGAGAGCATTCCCAAGAGGTACAGTGACTCCCTGAACACCCTGTAAGTCTAGCTCTAACCCATCTCATTTGGCCCAGCTAATTTTTCTCTGTGCTAGCAGGTACGTGGAAACACTGCAGAGGACTTGCTTCATTGTGCAGTTGATTAGCAAATCTTGTGCCTGTGGCCTGAGTTACAGTACCAAAAGAATGACACCCAAGTGTTCTGGATGCAGAATTCTGTTGCAGATGAATGCAGAGATTTACATTGTGTTGGAATTATTACTTTTTTGATAAACATTGTTTTAATTTCTCATATATTTAGTCTTGAGAAAGCCATAATCCAAAGGCAAATGCAACTCTTCTTCACAGTATGTCCAACTGAAAAAAAAAAAAAGAGGAAAGAAAAAAAAAGCTTGACCAAAAAAAAATTCATTCCATTATATACTGTGATGTGCTGTTGAAAGGTATTCAAGGAACCCATCTCAGATGGGAGAAAGGATGAGCTTGTGAACAAGCCACAGAGTGTGGAGGTAGTTTATTCTGTGTGCTGTGTCAGGAAGCAGGATTGACGGAAGGCTTGGGGACTCAGTCTTTAATTTGAGTCTGTGAGCATGAGACTGGCAACATTTGAGCCATGCTTTGCAACTCTCTGTCCGCACCGGGAGGGGTTCATACCCTCTGCATATGCTGCGCTGCAGTTCTCCAACCTGTAAAAATGTGACGCTCTGCAGATGTTGAACCATGAGTCTTACCAGAGCAGCAGCTACTCAAAATGACCACCCCTCAACTAAGCCCAGGAACATCATGTGTAAACAGTCCTGATAAGCTCAACTGGTCTTCTCTGAGAGAAGTGTAGTAGACTGTTCTAGCAGCCACCAGACCTCCACCAAAACTGCTGCTATCAGTCAAACAGTTTATCTGAAATGGAGAATGACTCACACAGGCAAGATGTAGTAAAGGTGAGAGGCAGAGACTGCATCTTTGATCGGGCAGAGCCTGCATCTTTGATCGGGCAGATCCTGCATCTTTGATCAGGCAGAGCTGGGCAAGATTAACTCCTCTGACATTGCTCCATTCTCTCAGGGCACTAAAGTAACCATTTTGACAGCAGATACAGATGGAGTGGAAGAAGTCTCCTCCATGGCTAATGCTGGTCTTAACTGGGAGGTGGCAATGAACAACCCCACAACTCACTGAAGACTGAGTCCTACTGCCCATGTGCTCTGCCTTGCCTTGATTCCTGAGAGGCGGGAGGGATGCTTTCTTCCTTTCTAGTCTTCTTGCAAGAACAGGCAAAAGTAGCCAACAGGGCACTGCAATGAACCTCCTAAGCATCCAGTCAGTTATGACTTGATATCCCATTCAAACAAATCAAAGCACAGTGGTGAACCCCATTTCCTCATGCTCTCCTTCACGAAGGGCTGCAAAGTTTGAATTTCAGGCTGCACCACCTAGCCTTAGGAAGTCTCAATTATATGCGTGGCAAGTGAACTCCGAGGCAAAGTTAGACTCAAACTGGGATAAACTCCATATAGCACAGAACATACAAACAAGCTCTAATGTCTCTAGTATTCAGAGCAATTCCCACAGGGTTGTTTCTCCTATGCATAATTTCCCACACGAAAGGAAGTTTAACATTTTAGTAACGGCAATTGCCATTTTAAAGGTTCGCCTGCATTGTATAGACTGCATCTCTTATGAGGAGGAACTAAAAGTTTGACACGTCTGTGGAACAACTGTTACCATCATTAAGTATAGATTGGTTTCACCAGGTAGCTCTGACCATGATCAGAACCTACCTCTGTGAAAGATTCTATACAAACACATCAGGCAAAATGTGCATAAGTTTCAACAAGCCAGCCAGGGAAACTGGCTGGGAAAACAAAGGTGGAGAGAAATCAAGGCACCTAAGGCCAATAGTAAAGTCAGGACAGACAGTTGCCTTACATAGTCTCCCCAGACAGATAAAATAGTACTGTGAGAGTGTCCATATTTGTAAACATGAGGTATTTTCATTATATTTTTGTTGAATTTTCCTTGTCAGTGGTTCTTCATGTTACTAAATTCTGTCCATAATTCTTTCAAATAGTGATTTGTAGGTTAGTAGCTGTGGGTTTTTACTGTCACAGGTAAAAGCCACTATTTTCAGTGCTTTAAAAAAACTTGTGTTCTGGTGAAGCAGGCAAAACAGCTGAAAAAACTTACTGCCCATGGCCAATGGAAAAATCAACAGATGACAAAAGTAAAAACATGTTGCAATAAAGTAAAATCAGCTGCACTTTATCCTAGGGATTCATTCATACAGTGTTAACCTGATGTGAAGGGAAACCTGATAGGTTTTCCCTATTGCAAAATACCAGCAGAATTTGACAGCTATACCCTGGTAATTCCTCCTGGCCACATTACTACACTAAACAATGCTGAACATTTTTATACGATTAGTGATCTCACAGACTGTTTTCTCTTTAAAAACAACTTTCATATTTGAAGTTGAAAAAAAAATATCATGAAAAAGATATACAGGATTAGATTGTTTTCAGACTCTGTCTGCAAAGAAATAAATGCCCTTTAAAATGAATTGCTCTATTCTTGAAAAAGAATCAAAAGCTGCATGTCATTTGTATGAAATACTTAAACAGACACATATTCTCTTCCTTACTTTCATGTGAGCATCCAGAGCAGTTCAAGAGTTTTTACAAGAAAATATTTTGTGACAGAAAAGCAGTTTCTGCAAAATCAAAATTTCCACAGGGAAAATTTATCAAGTTTCTTTTCTTTTTCTCCAGGGAAAACAGAATTTAAATATTTAGTTCTGAAACATGCTTTGAAGTGTATGAATTACCTCCAAGCTGAAAATTCTGCTTTCTTGCATCTATAAATATCCTGTGTGTCTCTCTGTCATTCATATTGGTACGGTTAGCAACTGGCCTGGGTCCCAGGCGCTTACTCCTGAAGGGCACACAAAGGTACCCATTCTCACTTAACCTGTGTTTCAAACTTTACCAAATACAATTATCAGCCTTCGGAGAGGCTCTGCTGGGGTGGAAGCATCATACATTCTGTATTTTCAGATGGAACTGGTAATAGCTGGGAGTTTGGAACAGTTTGGGACAGCATTTAATCCCATGGCACTTGACTACTGATAAGGTTTCTCATTACATCGCTCCACTACTTTGTTCCAGAAGGTGGCAACCAGTTTAATACCACACAACGCTATCTGTGGCTCATAGTACAGGCACAAGTGAGTCTCAGCCCAGTACAATTCCTGATTTTTTGTTATAGTTACTGTCAAATAAAGTTGCTGAACTACTAAAGAGAAATTCAGAGCTTTTGGACTGGAAATGTGAGTTTGCTCCACACAAACTCTGGGCTAATCGTTCATTATATCATTATTTTTATTAGTTGTTATCACCTATTATTTATTTAACACATGCAATGATTATATCTTATTTCTTATTTTGTCTGCTATTGTGAATGTTTTGTAATCTGAATAGTCTGCATGATGTCAAGGAAGATGACAAAAACATATGCAGTAATGGAAACATAAAAGTTTCCTTTAGGTTTAAATGGCAAGTAAATTGTAGTTACTGCACATTCTTAAATTAATCCGAACATTTTTTAAATTAATACCAGAGCTGGATGGTAGTTAATTGGAAAGAACCCTACTAGTAAGGGCTGGCAAATCAAAGGTTGAGGTAGCATTCCTTGTCATCAGCTGGTGTGCTTTATTTCTCCTGTCCTGAAAAGCCATGTACTTCTGTTAACAAAGACCCCCAAAAAATCAGTACACATGTATTCCTGGAAATGAGATTTCAGCGAGTGTCAAGGAATACAGAGTCAAGCGTACAAGCGCATTATTCAGTATCCTACACATGGCAATGAAGGTGAAACAACCTCTGCAAAAGGTAAATGCAAAACTCTACTGCAGAACTCTCATCCAACACCCTAAAGCGAGAGACTGACTTAAAACCAATGCCTGAGATTTTATATTGTTTCAGAAGTACAGTGTATCAGAACAACACTGAAGGTGTTAACCCTGGAGATGGATCTAGCTGTGGTATCTGCCTGGTCTGTGCTTTCTGTATCCACACTCTGCTGCACTCCATATAAGAAGAGAAAGGTCATATAGGGAAGAAGCACTCTGAAGGAAATATTCACCTGTACTGCAGTATATTATCCATATAATTTCCCATTCTGTTTTGAACATCCTAATAACTTGCACATGGAATTGAAGTCTTCATTGTTTTTTACCTGATTTTACCTATCACAAAGTACAGTTAGTCAACAAACCTTGTAACCAGAAGCAGTACAGAGTAGCAGGATGTTTTTCTTTCTAGAAAACTGGGAATATTTATGATTAATGAGAACATTTGGCATCGTACCAGCAAGGTTAAAACTGAATTGATTTCTGAGAGGTGTCTTGCAAAAACCAGCTGTAAGGCAAAACAATGGGAGGCAGAGTTGGGTGGGACGCAGCTAAAAGACACTGTGCAAGGGCTGGTGGCCCCAGGCTCAGCTAAAATGGGGTCATGGGCCATGGGCTGGGGTGGAAGACCCCAGGAGAGTTTGGGCAGGGCCAGGAACTACTGTGGGTACTCTCAGGGCCCAGATACCTTGCCTAACATGGTCACACTTATCATTCCCTTAAGTCAATGAATGATACTGGCAACGAAGAAAAGGCCCACAGAGTGTGAGGGAACAGCAAGGCTTTCAGAAAACTTGATATCCTCATTCAGATGCAATTTTTGGAAAAGAGACTGTCTTTTCATGGGGTTCTTCATACTTGTAAAACCCACCTCCTGCCAAAGGTAGCAGGAACTTAAGTGATAGTCCCTGTGTAAGGGCTTCACGAAGAGAACATTTTAAAATTGAGTAAATAAATTGCCCCACTGAAATGAAAAGGGAAAAAAAAAGAAAAGGCAGCTTCAGAGGTGTTAGTTTTGCAGGAAATCCTGTCTCACTTGGATGGATATCGAGAGCCTGAAAAACAGCAGAACCATTAGGTAGCAGAGGTGAGAGAAAGAGAGTTACAGAAATACTGTACAAAGGGACACTATTCACTCTGTGTATATATGGACTAAACGTACAGAAGGTTACACTCTTTAACAGAGATGTATAAAATCTCTGTATAAAGTACTCTTTCTACAGCTGTCCTTGAGACATATCACAGGGCACCCCTGTTGCTAGACAGATGCTAATCCTGTGTCAGCCAGTGTATGCAAACCTGCTTCATCAATAAAGAAAAGCCTTTGTCCATCATGAGAATCTCCCCTGAAAAAAAAAAAAAAAAAAGAAAGAAAAATAACACCTGCGGGAAGGAAAATGAGTCTTAAAACTGGTCTTGAGAAACAGCAGACCTGGTCTTTGTTAAGCAGAAGGTGAAATACTAGTTCTAGATAATGAAACTATTTTTCCTGAAGTTGTCCTGTACTGAGGCGCAGGTGCAAATTTCCAGAGGACCCAGCAAGGAGGGTGCACTTTGACATCACCCTCACTTACAGATCATACCAGATGGTTAGCTGGCAGTTGCACATTTGCAAGCCCATCCCGTGTGCATTCACCCCCAGCCAGATGTACACATCAAGTCTTGTCTCTTTAGATTCTGTATCTGCCAAGTTGAAATGCAATGAGCTTATTTATATACACAGGATTCAAAGCAAGGTGGGCTTTATAGGTCAAAATTAACCCAGAATTAATTTCATGCAAAACTTTGCAGAAGTATGGATCATGCCCTGTGCTAGAAGCTCTGTACACACTGGTTCATACCTAATGAGTGACAGGGTTAAGGACAAAGAACTTCACCTATTTAACTTCAAGCATTAAAGAAATCCTGGGCTTGTATAAAACCCAAGTCAAGGTTAAAGATCTAATTTGACAATGGGTTTTGCTCTGTGTGGGACACCTATGGTTTAAAATGCAGGAAGGTAAAGATGGAGGAGCAATGACCCAGATTAATTCCTTAATTTTGTATTCCCCTTTGTTTGCTATTCTGGATTAAAACCTGTATCTTGTAAGGCAGCACTTTATTATGAAATGTTCACTGCCTTTATTGAGTTTTTTGGGGCCAGCTTTTATCTGTCATCAATCAGTATGCAATGCTTAGCAGTGGAGTGTAATAAAGCAGTTCATCATAGTGTGATTTGAAATAGAGTGAAAGTACTGAGATTCTCTGTTTGAGTGTGTGTGATATTCCTGCCTACTGTCCATAATGAAACCCAAATGTGATAATGAAACCCAAATGTGATAATGAAGCATCCATTTCTGCCCTAAGTACTCAAGACATTACAGCTTCGCCCTCTTTTGTCCCCAACATTGACTGAATGTATCCTTCCAATAGCTGTTTTGTAGTATTTTGCACAAAACTTTTTTTTTTTCTTTTTGTTTTCGTAACCAGAACCCTAAAAGACTATTTGTCCCTGGCTTTCTGCTGCAAGGCAGTAAGTTATTCTTACTGCAGTTTGTCATTATTCTAGAAAATCAAGGCACTGGACCATATCCAAGCACTCAAAAACCACAGTGATAACAAAGAATTTGTATATAGGGAAGATGAAGTATTGTTCTACGCCATCAGTATATCACTGTCTTTTAAACGCAGTTCACTTAGTAGCTGGATGCATGTAGATGTTGAAAGGCACTAGAGAAAGAGTCTTTGTCTAGTTGAAGACTTACTTTGGATTCATCCCACCTGTCAGACTTGTCGTAAGGTCAACAGTGCCAAATACTGCAAAGATATTAAGGAGAATAAGAATGGATTTCTCCCTTGTATCCCCTGACAGCAACAGACCTTCTGTGCCAGCCAGCCATCAGTGCCAGTGAGATAGATTCCCTGCCCTGGCCTGTATCTGTGCCGCCTCTAAAGCTAGGTTAGCGTGAGTAAACTTGTAAGTTGGTTCTCTACAAGTTTGTTTTAGAATACTGGGTTTGATGGTAGGTGACACACGAACTGAAATGATGCATTCTGGACAGATTGTTGAGGAGAAAAATCCTGCTATTTCTACCTAGATGATAAAGCAGAGGTATAATGATGAGTCCCCAGGTCTTTGACTCCTTTTCCTGTGGGTGTCACGTTAGTATAAATCAGCAAGCTGTGTAATTTGCTAGAGCTTGGGAATCCCCACAATTATTCTGGGACCACCAAGCTTGGGAATAGCCAGGGAAATCTCCATAGAGGGCTACTACACAGGCACATGAGTACAGGAGACCTCCATAACATGTTAGTAAAACTAGTTATATGTTCCAATTCAGACTGAGCCCTAAAAGAGACATATAGGAGAGGGTTACAAGGTTGCTCACAGGTTACCACTTGCAATGGTTGTCATTGTTGTTCTGTAGTGCAACCTCAATTGTGTTTTGTCACCATTAACACAGAATAACAAAGCAGCATTTTAGCAAATTCTATAAAGCTCTGGCAGAGATGAAGCTCGATAGCTCCAAGGTAAAAGCTTTCCCTGAACAAAAGCATCTTGCCATCATGTTAGGAGGTCGGATAGCATAAGTAGAAGGAACAGACATGTAAGACTACCTTGTCCTGGTGGCAGATGATATAATTCAGACAAACTGTTATGAACTTGCTAACAGAACTGGTTTATAATCCATGATTCAATGAGTGGACACCAAAACTAAACCAGTGGAGCATCGGTGAAACTGTGGAAAGGTGCAAGGTGTTAAACCTTTCTTTTTTTTTCCTTGTTTAGGCCTTTAGTTATGGTTGATATAAGAACCTTGAATTCAATGTAGGTGACCTTATACAGAATAGAAGGCTCCCTGTGATTTCAAGTGCAATTTTTCTAGTGGACCATTTGAGATGGTGCAGGATTAAACAGCATTAATTTGGAGTCACGTAGCAAAGTGTGTACACGTCTTGCAATTACAGTGAGAGTTATGGGAATTGTAATACCAGATTTTAATATACTGTTTTGGAGACCAACTGGACTTAAAACAAACATGCCAGCTTTTTCTCTGAATTTGACTTACCTGAATGAACCTTCCCTATCCTAAAATTAAATATACACATCCATTATTATTCTCGGACTAGGGACAATAATTTAAATTAATATCAAGATGCATTTTTAAAAATCATCAATCTGCCATCTTAACTACATTATTTTCTACCTTCAGGCACATGTTGTAGTTTTTATGAACATGATTCAAATAAATTGGCTCTTTTTCCTCAGTGGCTTCTTTAATTACTTTGTTATTATCCAAGGAACTGGTTTAATTTAAATGAACACAGTGTTCCTGCTACTACTACCCAGAGGAAACACAGACTCAGAACATGCTGTTTTGTAGTTACAGTGTATGCTTCTGCATGTGGATGCCAAACTGGTCTATTCTTACCCATTTACCTACATTCACATGATCCAAAAGACTCCTACCAGCCCAGCATAATCACTTGTCCAAGCCTTTCTATTTGCAAGCCTTTCCAGATAAAGAGCAAATGTAATTAAGCAATTAGATTAAAGGACACTTTTACAGAACATTTATTTCATCCTTAGACTAGATAGCTATTTCATCTTACCCAGGGCAATGTTCCCTTACCAAATATTTGTGTATTTTTAATAAAAAAAAAAAAGTGTGTAACAAACACAACAAATTAGCATTACCCTGTTATGTGCTTATATTCCTGCTAGAGTAATACAGGTTGATAACCCAGTTCTGTACATAGGTGTAAGATTCTTCCTCCCCCTCCTTTTGGTGTCTTTCCAACTAAAGTACATAATAAAATACATAAGAGGGTGTTTAAAAAAAAAAAAAAAACCAAAAAAAAACACACAAGCAAACATTGGTACTTCATAAAATATTTAAAGACCTTACAAAAACGCAAAACTGTATTTCATTTCCTGAAATAGTTATAGTTTCAAACTCCATTTATTTCTTTTAAACCAAACCCATATGTGTTCGAGGCAGTTTTAATCTGTGGAAATACTTTCTTTCTGGCTGGCCTGCACGAGTGAACATTAAGTATGAAGCAACAAGTAAGGCAAGTCAGGATATTGAGAAAAACTTGTTGTATCTCAAAGAGCAAATTGTTAAAACCTGAGCTATTTCTGCTTGTTTGTTTTTCTGTGATTAAATATGATCTATACCACCGTATTTTACAGCAATGGTCTAGGCAGCTAGTATATTTTGATTTTATTTTTTTTAATGGTGAGAAGTCTTCCCCCACATTTTGTGTCCCTTCCCTCTACAGAGGACATGTGTGCTGGCATTTTTTTTTAACGCAGTGTTCACATGCTTGGACTTATGGAGGCCGAATCATCACACAGATTACTTTTGTTCTTCCTTTATGACTTCCTAATACCAAACGGAGCCCTCAGTGGCCAAGGGCTGGAGACAGGAGTGCTGGTGTCTGCAGGGCAGCAGCGAGGAAGCAGCTCTCGGTCACACAGCTCAGACACCTTGGGAAGTCATTTGCAGCACACGCGAAATGCAGCCTCTTGATTTAATGACATTTCACATTGTTCTTGTGCAGACAGGAACACAGTCAGAGGAGAGCTGGGCCAGGCGACTCGCTGTACTTCAGCTGTGCTTGCTGTAGACAATGACCCTGGGTGGCCCTGATGTATCACCAACATTTGATCTAATTTCTGTTGTCGTTAGTCGATTAATATTGTCATCACGAAATCCAGGGGAGAGGCAAGCACAAGAAAGGGTCTGTGATTATTTTCTTTTTGAATGTGATCTCTGCTGAGCATAAGGTTTATATTTGCTTAATTAGGACTTCACTATAAACATTAATGACCCTAAGGCCAACCTGATTTGTTTGAGAAAGATAATAAATTATCTGCCAGAACAGTTTGATCTCTGTATAGAAGTCTTACTCCAGCTGGAGCCTGACTACAACCCCAAGCTTCCCATCGGTTCATCTCACACGTCTTTTACTGCACCACAATTCCTCTTGCAGCAGCCTCAGACACATCAGTAAGAAAAAAATATAAAAAGCCTCATCTTTCCCTTTCAGATGGGTGCTCTGCTGCCCACCACAGCGCTGCATCCTGAACAATCATTGCTTCTTGCAACTACCAGGAACGTGTCAGAATCTTGAAAGAAATAATTAGATGCCAACTTCGGATAATAGAGTATTTAAAAATCAATTAGCCTTAATGGGAATACTTCGCAAGTTTTCTCATGATTCTGCCATTTGACACGGTGTGTTGAAGTGTGTCTCACAGACAAGTAATAGCCCAGTATCTCACGGGAAAGTGAAGCCTCCACTGTGATGTACTAAAAGTGCATTTTACTGCTTCTGGAGTCCATTCATTTCTTGCCATAACAGCGTCAATGAACTTTCTGGCTGCTGTCAGCATGTTTAGTGCACATGTCAAGCCAGCACTGAGCTGGCCCTGACATCAAACAAACTGGGGCAATCAAGATATTACCTCGAGCTGGCAAGAAAGAAAAATAACGGGACCCTATAAGAAGCGATAACTGAAATACTTTCTTTATCGACCACCCCAAATTTCCTGTAACCTTGAAGCCCCAGAATAATTAATCTGCTATAGACAATGTCATGAAGAGTATTGAGAAGGAACAAATTATATCTTTTGTTTCACAATACACAGAAATGTCACTTTAAGGTTCAGGTTTTTGGGAGCATGTTCTGCTTTCTCGTTTCCTGGGGTCTGCCTGGGAGTTAGTCTGGTCCAATTTTGCCCCCTTGCTGCAAAAGCATCATGGAATAGATCTTACTTCTAGAAGGCAGGTTACAGACACAGCACTGCTGGTCTGCTTGGCAATTTGAACACTTCTTGTATCTGTCTTTTTTCCTCACTGTTTTCTTTTTGGTGACTTGATGTTATGTGATAGGGCAGATAAGTGACAGATCATTGGTTCATGTGTCTTTTCTGCATACAGCTCTCATTGAATCACTCCAGACTGACTCAAGTGTAAGATTTACTTCTTTTCTAGTCTTTCCTAAGTCCATAAAAAATGTATATTTTATTTTGCCACCTCTGTTCTCCCTCTGGTCCATACCTGAAATCCAGGCACATGAGACGTGGCAGACTCAGGATCAGTCCTCTCCTTTCCCAGTGAGTACCTGAGCGCATTTTTTTCCAGGGAACCACCAGCACCAACAGGCTACCGAGTTCTTCTAGACAGAATTTTACTTAAACCTTCCTGTTGATGCTATTCTAGCTGCTATAGATAACAAATGCCTCCCATTCCTCCCCACAAAAAGAAGGGCATTCAAGCCTGGTTTTTGAGAAACAACAGGGGGGTGAGATACCTGGGTTTCAGAGCCCAGTCTAGTGTATATTTTGTCCCTTATCCCAGGTAGCACAGTGCCAGCAAGGCAGATCAAGCAACCCCCACACCTTGTAGCAGCTCTTTGCACAGTCCTCTTGGGAGAAAGGAAATCCAGAGTCTGATGCTTCACACAGAAATTGCCCTCCAGTGTCTCAAATACGTGCTGTAAATGCTGGGTCATGGATAGAAAGGGATAAAGACCCCCAGCCCTGCTGTTCCCCCACTATTTTATGACTGAAACACTCCTTACACACAAACACACACACACAAAACCCCAACTCCAAAGCAAACAAACTGCTATTATTGTATTCCTGACCAAACCATCTTGATGTTTTGTTGATGTTGTTTCTTACAGTGCTTTTTGTGTTGACCACTTTGATATATCCTAAACATTTCAGAAATTAAACAAAATGGTTGTACATATCGTAGACAAATATTTGTCTGTTATGCATACTAATAGCACAAAGATACTGCATGGGTAAGGGAATCATAAAGATTTTTTAAAAAATGCTTCATAAGCTAAGTAAACAAAAACACATATATAAATCAAAAATAGCATAAATCAAATTTTGTCTGTAGGGTGCCCTTTCAAGCATCAGAGCGTGGGAAGAGACTGCTGTGAAACATTAAAAAAAATAGCTCTATTTGCATCATTTCAGTGGCTCCAAACAAAACAGCCATCATTGCATGAGATGAATAAGGGATGCACTTTCCCTTGTCATTTTGCCTGGCACTCTCTGACATCAGCTCAAACTTAAGCAGCACTCAGCCAATCCTGCAGCATTATCATACCACTTTGACCATAAAATAAATAAATAAGCAAACCTACCCAGATGCAGCAGCATATCTGCTTAAATGAATTGTTCAGAGATCTCTCCTTGAAGTTAGTTTCTCAGGCTTTTTAAATGGGTAGCCTTGAGCTCATATATCTCTTTAAGTACCAACACTATGAATCACCTTGAAGAATTTAAAAAAAAAAAAAAAAAGAAAAAAAAAAACCCTTTACTCTTGTACTAAAAATGAAAAATGGAGACCCTGCTGGCTTCCACTGCCTGAGAACTGTGTCATCATTTTCTTTTTCTTCTTCTAGTTTATCAACTTAAGAAATAAGTATTTCCCAGGTTTTGGCTGACAAATATTTGTATATGAAAACACCTGCATGATTAGACAGAACAACGTGCTTATAACTTGTCCTTTACTCGACTTAGCAATCAATTCTTTCACAGATTTGAATAGTTATGATGACACGGTAGCAAGGAGCTCTAAGCACTTGTTTCATCTGCCTCCTTTCTCAAATGCTTATCACTTGAGTACACTAAAAAATATTTCTTTGAGCTGTGCAAGCTGCTAGCTAGGACCCTGAGTAAAGATACAGGGACAATTGCTTCACACTCCTCTTGGAATCAGATGGGAATGTGGGTCATGGAAGTACCGTGTCCTGTTTTACCAAAGGCACAGGTAGAAGCAGATCTCTCAGCTGGTGTAGATGGATGAGATTCCTTCTTAGCTGCCTCCATCACACTGTGGGCTGTTTGGCAGGTTTATATAGTACTGCTGTTGCCAATAAAGGCAGCCTGTAGCAGAAAAGGGACTCCCATCTCCAGTTCCCACTCCCTTGCACATGAAGCCAATCCTTGTTCTCTTGTCTTTCCCTCTTTACTACAGATGTAGTTGCATCTCAGCAAAAATCCTTATACTCACTGAGGGAAGTTATGGGTGAAAGGCTGACAGACGCACCTTTGTGGAGGGAGTGTCAGCTGCTTACAGGGACTGTCTTCTTTCCCTCAAATACAAAGTCTCTGAACACCAAGAAGACTGTTACAGGGTGGTTTTCCCTCTTTCTCTGACCTCTCCTTTTGTGGAAAGAGTCAAAGAAGAAGGACCAGAGAGTGTTAAGAACAGTGTGACCAGCATGTCGAGGGAAGTTCTCCTCTTCTATTCTGCCCTAGTGAGCCCACATCTGGAGTACTGGGTCCAGTTCTGGTCTCCCCATCTCAAGAGGGAGAGGAAACTACTGGATAAAGTCCAACAGAGGGCTACAAAGATGACTTGGGAACTGGAATAACTTTGTGATGAGAGATGTGGGTCTGTTTAGCCTGAAGAAAAGAACCCTTAGAGGGGATCTTACCAATGTTTATAAATATCTATATGATGGGTGCCAAGACGATGAGGCCAGTCTCTTTTCAGTGGTGCCCAGTGATAGGACAAGGCGCAGGAGACACAAACTAGGACACAGGAAGTTCCACCTAAACATAAAGAATAACTACTTTGCGGGTGATGAAGCACTGGCACAGGCTGCCGAGAGACGTCATGGAATCTCCTTCTCTGGAGACTTTCAAAACCCATCAAGACTCATTCCTGTGCAACCTGCTCTAGGTGAACCTGCTTTGGCTTGTGGGTTGTGCTCAATGATCTCCAGAAGTCCTTTCTAATGCCTACCATTCTGTGATGCTGTGATTCTGTAACGGCAAAGGTTTATTTTAAGTCATTACCATTTATTATTAAAGTCTTTGCAAGAATCCATTGATAGATAAAAAAAAAAAAAGAAAAGGAAAAAAAAAAGAAAGAAAAAAGAAAAAAAAAGAAAAAAAAAATGAAGAAGAAAAAAGTAAGTAGAGAACAAAAAAATCCACCAGGGTTCTATTTGTCATCAGAACAGGTTTAAGCTAGATAATTGCTAGATAACAATGAGTTAATGTTGAGATCTTATTTCCTCCTTTCCCTTGCAAGCATAGTAAGACTATAGGAACTGCTGAGGGGACAAAAATGGGAGTACAGGGAGGGAAAGCATCCCACTGACGGTTTTGTTTGTTACTGTCTGGCTTCCTGTTCTAATTTGTTTTCATAGTAGTTTTCCCTTCACCAGCCCATTGCCTACTTTGCTTCTGCTTTCGAGCCCTTCCAGGTCTGTGAGCAGCTGTGCTAGCCTTGAACGTCGCTGTGTCACCAGGCAGGGTCAGTGATGGCCTGTGAGAGACTAAGAGACTGCAATATCCACTGGAGTGCTGTGATGAGGATTCGGCTCTGGAGGTACTGAAGGAGACTGCCTTTTCCCCTCTGATCTTGTCATGTGGAAGCTCAGAGGAGGAGTGGAACCTTTTTTCCTTCAGTGTGGGATCTGGCATTGAATCAGCTTATGGGGATGAGATACAGAACAGGAACAGAATAAATTCATTTGAAAGGAGCTCTTGTGCCCAGACAACAGTCCTATAGGCAGACGAGTGAAGCTGTGCATTTATATGCAGTGTGGAGGGTTGGCAAGGCTGCTCTCCAGGCTCCAAGTGCTCTCTTGGTTAGACTTTAACATGACAGACAGCCATCAGGTGCCAACACAGATGGGAGATGTAGGAATTCTTCCTAGAAAGGACCAGAATAGCTCCTGACATTCAGAGAGCTGCACTGGAGATGGACACTTCACAGAGATGGGGGTAAAAACCACAGCGGCTCAACATGAGAGGGTGGGGAATGTGGAAGAAACTGTTGCCTTGATAAAAGATCATAGTACCTCCTGAAAAGGGGTGTCTTCTCCAGGCTGGAGAATCGGCTTAGCCAAACTCCTTCATTGCCATGAAGCAGCTGGGGCAGTTGTAAATTTGGTAGCCTTTTTCCACATCCAGATTCACGTGGTCCTCCTTGCTGCTGTCACGGCACTCCAGGTTGTGCTACTTACCAGCCACGGAGGACTGACCCACTTCACTACTCCTTGGAATGCAGGAGCACGTCGCACATCTTCCCCTGAATTATGCACAAATCAGTTACCAGAATGAATGTTCAGGGTTACAGCATTGCAGGCTGGAGTACCAGCATGGTGCTCTGTACAAGTGGAGTAGGAATCCTCTTCCCAGTCGATCACGCCAATCTATTTGCAGTGACATTTTTTCTTTTCCTGCATACAAAGCTTTGCAGTTCCAGGTATTAGGCTGCCACTGCTTTTCTGCTCTTGTTTTGTTTTGTGTGCATGTGGGCGCAAAGGGGAAGCAACGGGAAATCTTAGGTGGGGTAGAGGCACTTCAGGTAAGGGCTTGTTAAAAGTAATCACTGCTGCATGCAGGCTGGTGAGAGAAATGCCACCCCATGGTGTACTTCAAAAAAAAAAATAAACCCATAAGAACATGGAAAATTATCAGCCAGGAATGAAAGACAGGCAAAATCCCCCATTGTCTTACTTGGACAAGTCTGGTCTTGCTTAATCAGTGCCTCAGTGGCTCCACTGTAAAGGAATGACCCACATTTCTAACCTGTGGTGGCTCAGGAACAGCACAGTGCATACCAGCTGGAGCAGCCCTGGGATCACATGTGTACGATGCTCTTTTGTTCAGAAGGGTTTCAGCAAACTCAAGAGTTTCTCACAAACTATCAAAGAAATTCCTTGTCCAGCTTCAAATATATCCAGTCCTGGCCTGGAATGAAGCAAATGTTTATAACAGTGTTCATTCAGAACCACTACAGATAAGGAATCTAATGAAAATACAGTGGGATTTTCACATAAATAAAGCAAAATAAACATCGAATGGACAGCTTACCAAGGTGTAGCACCTGCATTTTTATTATGCCCCCCCTCCTCAGTTGCTAGTTCCACACTTATCCTTGCTTGCGCTTCTGAGGAAGATTATTGAAATGAACCTTGGATGCTATATTCTGAAATAGGTATAACACAATGCCTCAACCTGCCTGTGTGCTGCAAGCTTTTTACCCAACCCCAGCCCCAGCCCTAACCCCAATGGACTTGTCAGCAGTTTCTATCATTAGCAACATAATCCCTCGTCTCTCCCACTCTCTTTTTATGTTTTCCCAGGGCTCCAGCAATAATGAATAATTTACCAGTATGGAGAAAGAAAAGTGTCACTACCAGAGTCTCAAGGCTCATCACTCAGAAACCTGTCACATGGTCAAGAGTCATCAGTGCCATTATTTGTGTGAAGAGAAATTAGCACTAATCTACTTCTGAGTTGCTTGCTCCAGCCACTGTAAATGGTGCCAGATTCTTAACAGAACAGATTGTCTGCGCCACTGCAAATTGCTTATCTTAGTAAAGTTAAAAAAAAAAAAAAGTCTTCTCACTCACTTCGCAGAGGACATCCCACATGTGTTAAGAATTAGAGCAGAGGCACTGCAATGCAAAGGGCTGCTACCTTTCCCACATCGGAGAAGCGCTAAAGATTTGCCTCTCTGCTATTAATAAGCAGACAGAAGGGATTTCAGGCAGGACTTTCAAAGGTGTACTGGCTTTTTGCAAAAAGGAAATGTGTCTTTCCTTGTCACAGAATAAGCATGTGAATGCTATGACTTGAATTTTAGGAAGGAAAGGAAATGCCCTGTACTGAACTTAGAAACATAAACAAAGCACAAAATAGAATAAAACGGTGTCTTGAGTAAATAATCAGGACAACAATGAGAAGTATTGTACTGTGAGAAGTATTGTACTGTGAGGGGCTTCCTCCCATGAAAGGAAGGAAGAGACTGCAGCAGTGACTGCCATCCGTCAACCCGGGGATTTAAAAACTGCTGCCATCGGCAGGTTTTTGGAACACCCCCGACATGACACCCATAGCACAAGCAGAGCTGCCATCAGCCTGGCTCATCCCTGTGCCAGGAAAAGTGACAGCTGGGGCTCTGAGGTGGAAAATCCCACAGTCCCTCCTTGAGGCCTCAGTGGAGCCCATCAAAGGGTGAGGTTTGCTCTCCACCCCACATCTGGTGGAGCCCAAACTGAGCTCCTGGTAGAAAAAACCAGCAACCTAGTTTCCCTCTCTAAAGGTGTGAAACTGATTCATTTTCTATCTGTTCTGCCCTTTGTTCAAAATAATTTTCCAATTTTAATTGCTAGCAAAATAAGCCTGAGTAAGAGGAGTCAAGACTGAAAAATGTAATCCATTGCATCATGAGAGATGCCGGCCTAAAATCAGAAGTATGCCCTTATAAAACAAAAGTTGGAAGAATGAACTTTTATTTTGCTGAGAAAAACACTTCATTTGTTAAAAAGTCTTTTGCCTTTTCTCGCTCTGAGAGGATCTACAGGGAGCTGGGTCTCCATGCTGGCTCTGTGCCTGGCAGCCATCCTTTAGGACTGCCCTCACACTTCTCCTTGGCAGCGCAGCTCCACCAAAACACACTCTGGGGGCACCCCCCAGCTACGGCATCCAGCGTAATCCCCAAAGTGGGAGGCTACATGAGAAACATAACACAGCCTTGGGCTGTATTACGGTTTGCACCTAAGATCCTCCAAGGACACTATGCATCCTTCTCGCCACAGACTCACCTCTTCTCAGCCCTTGAAGGCCACTCTGTCTCCACTCGAGCCTGCAAGGGGACTGTGTTTGTTCTCAGTGAAAATGAGATGAGGAGAGATGGTGTGGCTTGGAGCAGATCCTCCTGCTACAGTGAGAGGAGGACTGGTGTGTGGAAGGGCTCCTTAGTTCTGGGATGGGGAGCAACCCCAGAAGTACTCAGCTCTTATGGAATTATGTGCATCCAAACACCAGTGTAAAACCTCAGATTGCTTCTTGGTTAGCAAAGTAAATCTGGGTTTTAAAGTCCAAAGATTTTTGGGCTCTTAATTTTTCTCTGGATTTATCTTTCTTTTAATGAAAAAAAAAACAAAAAAAAACCCAAAACAAAACCAGAATTTCACACAAGTCTCCCATCATTTATGCAAACAAATGATACTGTCCTAAGTCTAGATTAATGACTGAATTTCCTGTGTTCCTTTCCTTTGCTTATTGTCTCCACTATCCCTTTTGTCTCCATCTTGATTGTATTGCCACCCTAAAGTGGGAAGTGACCATTCTTAAAAAAGAATCAGCAGATGAGCAGCTCAAATGACAGCCAGAGACTCCTTCCTTCTGAACCTCTTTCTGCTCCTCAAAGTCATCTGTTCCTCTATGGTTTCAGTGTAGCTGTGTGTCCCAAATCAACAAGCACTACTGCCAAAGACTCTCTACCTCACTTCCCTCACTGCTTGCCCAGCACCCAAGGCTGCCTCCCTTCCCCATGGACAAGGTTTCTATTACTCTATTACTACACTCTTGCCAAGAGAAATCAGCTACTTTCCTGGAATGTAAGGCATTGCAAGCACATTCTGTGACTGCAGGACCAGGAATCAAAGGAGGGCACTGACCCCCCAGTGAAGTCCAGTTAAAGAAGGGAAGGGTCAGAGCTATAAAAAAAACACTTGACTGAAGAAGATCAGGTCACCGTATTTCTGCACAGAAAATTGCTGATGCATCTCACTAAAGAGGTAGAAACCTCAATTAAACTTTGAAAAGACTCTTCAGAAAGAAAGGGATTGTGACTGAAGGCTTGAGATAGACCATATTCAGGCCTGGATTTTACTGTTATGCTGCTCAGGAGCCCCTTATGCTTTCTAGCTCCCTGAGCACATCTGTTGCTGGAAATAGAACAGTGTTTATTTACCTTCTTAAAATCAACATGTGTTGCAAAGGAGCAAGGAGAAGGAGCGTAGTGACTGTGGAGGCTCCTGGGAGAGATTTCCACCGTGCGCTGCTCCCTGTAGCTTGTAAGGTGAAGGAGAGGGCACCCACCCTTGGCCCCATGATTGCATTTGTTATAAAAGCAGTCTTGGCAAGTCATGGCCTCTCTATTAACCACAGGAAGATTGTTCTCCACCTTCCATGGGGAGAGCAAGAAACTAATCTGTGAAAGCACCTTACATCACTCCATTGGCAAACATGGGCTTTCATCTGGCAAGGTGTCTGGTGTCGAACCCATGAAACCTGCTGATCACAGATCATCCAGGCAGATCTTGGCTTTCTCTGTGATTTTCCTTTGTCTTCACCTCCACAATGGTATCATCTAGCTAGATGGTGGCACCCATAATATCTACCTGGCTAGATGAGAACCTCATAGGTGACAGAGTAACAGGCAGGAACCCATAGAAGGCATTTTGATTTTCTGCAGCTGCATCTATTCTGCCTAGCATTTAATTTTTTCAGTCACATCCATATTCAAGAAGGAAGTTTATAATGACCTTTGCTCAGACCAACTGGAACCAGCCTGAACCATGCAAACTGTAACATATCGTATTTGGTGATGTCAGCTCATACTTCTGCAAGCCTTGCTCAGACTGAGTCATAGCAGGAGGGTTCAAAGTGAGTAATTCATTAGCTTAAAGATATACTGCCAGTGGGATAATTTATCTATGGAGTAAATTTTCCTGACTTGCCGGTGCTGCCTTGTCTGTCTCCCAGTGAAAAGGAAGCAGGATGCTCTTCCTGTATTTTGAACCCGTAACAAGCTTGAGATGATTTTCAGTTACAATCACAGCTGCAGTGTTTGCTTTAGTGATTTCTTAGCATGCACATTATACCCTTGTGCAGTGGCAGGTATCAAAGCTTTAAATTTGGAATTTGAAAATATACAGGAAGACTCTGGCAATGTTTAACATGTTCATGCAAGCTGCCCTCTGTCAGGCGTGCATCCCAAAGCCTTGTTCAGCAATTGTAGGTGCTCCAAAGTGACCCTGAACCAAATCAGAATATTCATCTGCCTCACAACAGTAAAACTCAAGTCACTTGCTACATGTATGACCTGAAAAAGCTCTTAGGCTGATAAAGTCCATTAGGAAGTCTTGAGCAGATGTCACACATATACTGAAACTTCTGAATGCATTGCTTTCTTGCACTAAGTCATTAATAGCTGGATATCATATATATTGATCTACCAGTGTTTCAATACACAGTCCATTCTTTCTGGCTGCTTTCACAAGAAGTAAGCACCTACTAAGCAGGTGATGTCCTTTTCTGTATCTGCAACACTGTTGACTCGGAACACCTTGCAATAAATTTCTTGCACTGCCTTGGGCCTGAACTGAGCAGTGTCAGTAGCCATCTGTAAAACCAGCTTCTGCTGTAGGTCCACTGTGAAATTTGTTGCACCACTCACAAGTGGCTGATGCCTCTCAGTGACTTAATGAGCTTCTCTGAAAAAAAAAATAAAATCTGCTTTACCCCGAAGAGCCCTGTGATTAATGGAGTCTGCAGCATTTGTCTTTTGTCAACTCATGCTTGCCTCATGATGCTGCGATAAATCACAAATGATATGATGCAGTAGCTGCTTTCACCGCAGACTGAACCCATTGCAAATATAGACTTAAACAGTTGCTCTGAAACTCAACCTTTCTTTCCAGCTTTCTTTAGAGAGGCATGTTTTGCAACAACCGATGTCTGCTTTCTCTCACACTTTATTATTATCAATTAGCAGGGTCAAAGACCTCCCCTTAGGAAGGTTTAAAACACCACTTTTCCCCTTTGGTTTTAATGCCCTACACCAGTTTCTGTGCCATCTACTGTGTAGCAGTATACCTCCCACTTGCCTTTGTGATCCTAAATATCTATGCCCTGATTCATGGCTGGTGCATGCAGTGGCAGCCAGATCACAGCACTTCCATGCAGACCTTTTTATAAGAGCACAATGGTACCCATTAGAAGAAATGAAATCTCTTGCTTGAGAAAAAACAAAACCACACATGCACACACAAAAAAACCCCACGGCAACCTTATATTATAGTCTGCAGCTAAATCTGAAGCTGTATGGACCCCAAGCCAAAATATAACCACAGTTTAGGTAAAGTGGCATAGTATGTATTGTAACTACAGGCTTACAGTACAATAACACACCTACAGAGACAGCCAAAATGTGAGTTTATTTGCTTTTGTTGGAAGTGAGAATTTGTGTAGGTTTCTTTGGCTGAATTTTCTTATTTCTTTTAAAAGGGGGAAATGAAACATTTCGTTTTCCCCTTCACTCTTCACCAAAATGTCAGTGGATGGATCCCTGATGTTCCATCAGCTGAGGTTAGCTCCATAGCACAGGTCTCCTTTCTGTGAGCTATTGTTTTACCGGTGGCTGTAATGGGTTATTATTTGTGTGAGACAGCCTTGAGTGGCAGAAGATACCCCTTTGTCCTCCACTGATACACTGAAGAGCTAGATTATAATTTAAAGAACCAGGTACCCAATTCTGTCAAAAAACCTCATTGTTTCTTATTCAAGAGAAAACTATACATAATCAGGTAAAAGTGTTTCAGGTCTAAAAAGAGATATCAGAAACAATATTAAGTAAGTGATGTTAATGAGAGGATGACCTACCTATTGTGAGCTTAGGGTTTAACAGCTTAAGAAATGCTCAGTAAGGAAAACTGATATTGTTAACTTTGCTAAAATTAAAATGTGAAAATAATTCCAAATCAAAGTGAGGTTGGCTGTCTGAACTTCACAGAATAAATAAGAGAATACAAAGATGAATTCATTCCACAAGTGAAAAAAAAATATCTGACAGTTTAAAATTCTTTAATTTTTCAGACTTTATGGTTTTAAAGCTTATGAGGTAATACATGAGACAGTGTTACAATAGAAATTTAGTGAGTGTTCTTCCACTTAAATGAACAGAAGATAAATTAAAAAACTTTAAGTTATATTTTTGGAAGAATTATATGTAGCATGCCCAAGTTTAAACAAAAATCAGGTGCCCTGCTATTTTCATCCCAGGCTTTGATTTGTGGAATAGTTTTAAGATAATTTAACATCCATAAATGGTATGAAAGAAAGACAGGGAAACTGATGGTGTATGTACCAATTTGTAGTGTCTATCTCAGACCTCATAACTTGTTCCTGTTTCTGTGTGACAAACATTGATGGGAATGCTTGTGACACAATTTTGCACCATGATGAAACAAAACCTTTTACAATATTTTTCTCACAACTCTGTTATTTATACAATGCCACTCATTTTCCCTATTAAATATATTTTGATATTCTAGGAACAAAAATAAGAAGAGACCGTGCTAATGCTTTTAGGGACACAGATAGTTCTAACCCAAAAATATTACATTGAAAACATTTGCTTAAGGTAAGTGGCAAACTTTACAGAATCCAACTCCTAAGAGTTTTAATATAATGCTCTTCCTTCAGGTCAATCAGAGGACACTTCTGGTCCCTCTCCTGAACTCTGAGGTGGTTTCAGAGACACAGAATGCAGGAGCACGATGAGATTTTCTACCCTTCAGATTTCTATGACAGTCACAATCACACATCAACATCATAGAATCATAGAAACACAGAATCATAGAAAAGAAGTAAGCCAAAGTAATTTAAACATAAAATGAAGGAAATGTGACACGATGTTTGCTGAACACTTGTTTTACTCCTCTTTGGATCACTTTGCTTAGATGTTTTCCTGAAAAGTGATAATGATGGAAAATATGTCACAGGTGATTCACCGTTTCTGATTTATACCAGCAACAATTTTATCTTACTTTTTTCCATCTTGCAGTTTATAGATCCCAGATTACTTCCTTAAAAATACATTAGTACCCAATATTTTCTCAGCCTAAGGTGAATTTAGAGCAATCTTGTAATATTTCAGTCTCTTTCTCAACAGAACTATTAGACCTCTTAAAGCTTGCATATGCAAAATGTTTTCTCTCTAGCTTGGAAATATGAATATATATGTATCTATATACATGGATACGAATATATTGAATTCCCTTTTGTATATTTCAGCATCTTTTTGAAATATAGACACGTGTCTATCACAAAGCCAGTGCTGTATCTACTTTCTACTTTGTGATTCATTAGCAATTTTGCAGCCATTTAGGATTTGGAGATCACTTTGAACTGTTTATCCCGAAGACCGTTCCTTCTTTTGGAGATGTTGCTTGCCAGATCCGCTGCTGTGAATGTCTGCCACCATTTTTATTTCCTGTTCATCTCTGCATTTGTCTGTGTTGACTTCGCTTGACCATTCTGCCAAACTGCATGTATCACTCTGACTTACTTGCTCTTGTTAGTGTTTATTTTTCTGTCTACTTTTCTGTTCTCCAGAAAGGTTGCCAGCAGTCACTTCGTGAGTATAAAATGAACACTGAACTTCAAATAAATATACCTACAGTTTAGAAGTAATTTTATATATATTTGTATTATATATTTTATATATATTTTGTATTTACTCCCAGATCATTTATGAATTATCTGAACAGCACAGGGCGACTCAAAAATGACCCTTAACAGGACAATTTCTCTATATGTGACTTCGTGAGACCTCTGAGACCTTGCTCTCTCACAGGGATCATTTTTCAATTAAAACACTAAATATTAAGACAAAAAATGTGTAAAATTTCAGTCTGTTGTCAAATGAACTAGCATCCTCAGTGAATGAGAGCTGCAGTGATGAACAGCAGTGGTTCTGAGCAGAGACCTGCTGGCCATAAAACCAAAGTGGTTGTGCCTAGTAATCACTACCCTGTAATACTGCTGATAAAAAACTTGCAATGTATTTTATATTCTGGTACTCTGGGTTATTGACATGGATGTTAGAATGACAGCAGACACTTAAAAATTGTTTCTCAGTGTCCTTACCTTTGCTAAATAGAAATTATCCCTGTCTTTGGTTCCCTTATTAACATCGTAGACTTCAGAACTTTGCATATGTAGTATTTCCTCCTTTTCTACTTATTAAATATTAGGTTTTAAAAAAAATATCTCTAATTCTTGCTTTCCTTTCATCAGAGACAGATGGAATTTATGGAAAGTTGTCATCTTTCTTAACTGGAAATAGCAAACTTTCGGGTCTTGTGACAAGCTCCTCTGAAAAAACTCTCAGTTTTCATATCGATCTTTCTCCACAGTAAATTTCACATGATGTTCTCTTTAACTTTGGGAAATCAGTCTTTCTGAAGTGTCAGATATGTTACTGGTTGAGATTCTTATCCATTTTACCATATTAAACCTACTAACAAGATGAAATCTGGTACATCAGTAACCCCTGGTTATAGTCCAGTGATTTATTTTATTCATAGTATCACAGAATCACACAGAATGGTAGGGGTTGGAAGGGATGTCTGGAGATCATTGAGTCCAACCCCCCTCTGCCAGCAGAGGATCACCCAGGACAGGTCACACAGGAACAGATCCAGGCAGGGTTTGAAAGTCTCCAGAGAAGGAGACTCCACAGCCTCTCTGGGCATCCTGTTCCAGTGCTCCGTCACTCTCACAGTAAAGACATTTTTCCTCATTGAAGGCAGGAAATGGGATGTCTGGTAGAATTTTACTAATCTTTGAACAAGCAACAACAAGAAATGGGTAATTGTATAGTAGGGACATACTGTGAAATTCATAACCTTGTTGATAGGGATTCTCTCCAGGAACAGGACAACAAGACATCTCGAGGCACCTGAGCATGCTGAACAGACAAGAACTGGTTTTGTGGCAAGAATAAGGATTTCAGGCTTTAGGTCACTAAAAGAACACAGTGATGAAGAAGAGAAGATGAAGTAAATGAGCACCAGAGGTCAGGAAAGACCCCCGAGGGCAGAAAAGACCCTAACCCTAATTTTATTACACATGCTCGGACTATGTAAATGAGTTCCAGGAACCCATTAGCATAAGACTGCCCTTTCTAAGAAATACAATGAAAATGTATGTTTAGCCTGCATATAAACTATGTACCCAGCTTGCACTGGTACGCACATTTGGAGGAGTGATGCCCTGTGTGTCTGGCGCCACAAAACAAAGAATTCCTTCTTAGTAACTTCAGTTATTGAGTTTTTCACTGCGTCAGTTTGGCAACCCAGATGGGACAGACTCTGTTCAGCTGCAGGATCCACTGAGAAAGAGGACTGCCTGGGCGTCCCTGGGATTTCCCAGTGGGAGGTGGGACTCCTCAACTCACCTGGCTCCCTGCAGGAGCAGACAAGGACCATCCTGGTAAGGCATTCTTTTCAGAAATTCGGTTTTGGTTTAGCAGGTATACCTTTGGTTTTGGAGGGTACCCGTAATACGTAGGAGATGTCCCATGAAGGGTATCGTATGCCAGGTATTTTAATATCTTGAGCATACTTGGTATTTGTATGCATACTTGGTTTTGGTATTTGTATTTGTATGCATACTTGGTATTTGGTTTTGGTATTTGTATGCATACTTGTGTCCAGACCATAAAATTTATCGATTTATCGGTATTTTGGACTACTGGAATGGCATATGGACTCTGTGCATGATCCATGTTATTTTAACTGCTTTTGTTTTTTTATTGTGTGGTTAGTTGTTATCATTGTTTGGTAAACTTAAATCACTATTATTGCTGTTAAGTAATGTGTGAATGAACTGAGTGTGCTTGAGATGCAGCAGGGCTGCGAAGTGAGTGCGGAGTTACGATCCACAGGTCTGCTGTCCCATGAGGGGTACGGACAAAGTTATTCGGCTTGCTTGGTGATTCCCGGGACTTTTGAGTTGTGGACTTAAGAAAAAACCCCAAAAACCTAACTGGTTGGATAAAATGTATCTAATTATCTGCTATATATCAGGAATCAAGCCCAGTCACCCCCACCCCAGCCCCTCTGTTATCTGAGGATCAGCTGGAATGCAAGGGGGTTTGATTTCTGATAAAATTGAGGATATAAATTCGATGAAAGGAAAATGATATAGTGGTACAAGACACCTTTGAACTAATGTAGTGTCTGGTTATTGTTTTGTGTATTACTGTTTTGAGTGTGTTTGTATCGTTGTGTTTTGGGTTTGTGTTCTTTTTGATGAGTTCTGAACAATTACAGAATGGAGAAACTTTAAAGGCTATTAATGTATTGATATAAGTTCAGGGCTAGTTTCAAGCTATCTTTGTATTAGCATTAGGAAAGGATAGGCAAGAGAGAGAAAGAGACATGGACAGCACAGGCACGGGAAGGACAGTGACTCCCTCCCTGAGCTCTTCTCCTCTAAGAGATAAGAATAAATTGGGGAGGATGAGAGCCAGAAGAGAGAGCGGACAGGGTATTAGAAAAACATAAGCAGGCAGCCAGGAAGGTTTGTTGAAATTGTGATCAGCAACAGGAGAAGGGATTTATAGATTTAGAATAAGAAAAAGGAGGACTAGGAAAGTGTGTAGGAGGAAGGAGAGGCACGTTGGGTGTAAAGCAGTGTGCATTTTATAACGAGGACGGACACTGGAACGCCAAAAGCGCAGGCAGGCTCTGCCTGCAGAAGCAGATTGATGGGGCCTGGGACATCTACCTGAGTGGATTAAAATAAAGCTGGGGAAATAGGAAAGGAAGTAGAATTTGTAGTTGATACAGGAGCTTCTTTTTCTGTTTTGAATCAATTAACACATGTAGATAAGAATTTTGTAAGTATTATGGGAGCTACTGGCCAAACAGAAAAAGCATGGTTTTTGAAACCACTCAGGTTTAAACTGGGAAAACAAATTGGAAAACACTGATTTTGATATTTGGTAAATTCCCCTAAATCCAAGGGTTAGGGCAAGATCTGCTTGAACGATTGGAAGCTATAATTGAATTTAAACCCACAAGAGTGGAAGTTAAAATTTTAGAAGATCAATTACTTCAGACTTTAATTTTATAACTAACCCAAACTAATAAAAGGAATTTAATTTCTCAAGAAATACTGGACCAGATATTCCCAGGAATGTGGGCTTCTGAGATACCTGGGAGAGCTAAAAATGCTAAACCACTAACAGTTATATTAAAACCTAGCTCAGCTAGGGTAAAGCCAACTCATATATCCTATTGACAAAGCTCAGGGAAGATCAAATTTGGTTTACTGTCTTAGATTTGAAGGATGCCTTCTTCTGTCTAACATTAGCAGAAGAGAGTAAAAAAAAAACAAATTTGCTTTTGAATGGGAGATCCCCGAGACAGGGAGGAAAACCCAACTCACCCTGGACAGTGTTACCCCAGGGATTCAAAAATAGCCCTACAATATTTGGCAACCAATTGGCCCAGGAGTTATAAACTTGGGAACCTCTATCAGAAGACAGAACCCTCCTGCAGTATGTTGACAATCTTCTTATTGCAACCAAAACCAAAGCAGAATGCTTTAGGTGCACTGTAAGCTTGTTAAACTTTCTTGGACTAAGTGGATATTGAGTCTCTCAACAGAAAGCCCAGCTTGTGAAGAAACAAGTTCCCTGCCTAGGATATGAAGTCTCAGGAGGACTCCGGGATCTAGGGAAGGAACAGAAGGAAGGTGTCTGCAGGACACCCAAATCTGGAATGGTAAAAGACCTCTATACATTTCTGGGAATAACAGGTTGTTGGCAATTATGGATACATGCCTATGGGATTTTAGTCAAACCTCTCTATGAACTGATCAAAGAAGCCTCCCCTGGTTTAGTTTGTACTCCAGAGGCAAGAGTGCATTGAAAAAGGAGCCAATGGAGGCTCCAGCTTTAGGACTCACAGACATCACCAAGCCTCTGTCTGTTTTTGTATGAGAGACAAAGTACAAGATATTAGGGGTACTGGCCCAAAGGTTGGGACTGTACAAAAGGCCTGTAGCCTACTTCTTTAAGCAATTGGCAGTTAGCAAAGGATGGACTGGATGCTTATGGGCAGTGGCTGTTGTGGTACTGAAAATACAGGAGGCACAGAAATTCACTATGGAACAACAAATAACTGGTTTAGTATGCAGTATCCTCAGTATTAGAACAAAAAGGAAATCCTTGTCTACCCCCATCCTGATTTTTGAAATATCAGGCCATTCTGGTTGAACCTGATGATGTTAAGATTGAAGTAACTAATATTGTGAATCCAGGCTCTTTCCTCAGAGGACAGACATCTGAACCACTGGTACCTGACTGACTGGGGACCATGGAAACAGTATATTGCACCAGATCACATCGAACAAAAGAGACACTGGAAGATGCAGAAGAATCACAGACAGAAGCAGTTTCATAACCGTAAGGCTGGATACGCAGTAACAACAGACAAGGTAATCAAGTCTCAACCACTACCTGCTGGGACAGTAGGCCAAAAGGCTGAAAGAATTGCTCTCACTAGAGCCCTGGAACTAGCAAAAGGAAGAAATATGCCTTTGGAGTTGTCCATGCTCACCGAGCTATTTGGAAGGAGACAGGCTTGCTGTTTACTCAAGGAGAACAAAATAAACGTGCAGAAGAAATACTCCGCCTGTTGGAAGCTGTCCAGCTGCCAGCTAAGGTTGCCATTATGCATCATTGTGGGCACCTAAGGGGTAACACTGATCCAGAGAAAGGGAACCCACTGGCTGACTATGAGGCTAAAAAGGACATAGAAAGAACACAAGAAAAGCAATTTTTAATCTTAATTCCAGATAATAGGAATATAAACCTAGGTAGGCAAGGAAATATTGAATATTCTAACTTGGACTATGAACTGCTAAAAGAAATGGGGGGGGTGTGGGGTGTGCAAGTTCTCTGTAGAGGTTGGGTTCAGTTAGAGGATGGCAGGATAGTAGTCCCTGCAAAGTTAGCATAGGGAGTTGTGAGGGAGGAACATAGCAAGACTCACTGGGGAGCAGATCCATTATATAAGTTTCTGAATCAGAGATTGGTCAGAAAGAATTTATATGCAACAGTCAGGCAGGGAACACAACAATGTGAAATATGTTTGAAAGTAATCCCAATATTAGTGATTGAATATAGTTGTGACAGATTGGAAAGGGAAATGCTCTGGCAGACCACTGGCAGTTTGATTTTTCTGAGCTACATAAAAAAGGGGGGTATACACATTTACTGGTATTAACAGATACCTTTTCTGGATAGCCAGAAGCATTCCCTTGTCAAACAAATAAAGCTAGAGAAGTTTCAAAGGCCTTGCTACGTGAAATAATACAGATATTTGGGGTACCTTCTGTAATGTTCTCAGATCAGGGAACACATTTCACTGCTGAAATTATACTATAGATTAGCAAGACATTAGGAAATTTATTGGCAGTTGCATACTCCTAATAAACAACAAGAGAGTGGACAGGTAGAGAAAATGAATCATCTAATTAAACAGCAAATTGCTAACATTTTTCAAGAAAGCAATATATATCGGTACCAGGTTTTACCTTTGGCCCTGCTAAGAATACAAACCAAGCCATGAGCCAAAGAAGGGTTAAATCCTTTCGAAATTTTATAATGCAGACCATACTACATGCCATGGCAAGGAGAAGACTTGAACCATGTGGGAGAACAATATTTGACACAATATATGATAGCCCTAAGCAAACAGACAGAATTAACAAGTGTGTAATACAAACCAGGGCAAGAGGACTAGATAACCCCATTCGTCCTTTTAACCCTGGGGACTGGATATGTTAATTTTTCAGGAGAAGCAGAGGAAAGTCCCTTCAGGAGAAGTGGAATGGACCTTAGCAGGTGCTGCTGACCACCTTCACTGCAGTTAAGATGAAGGAGAGACCTGCCTGGATCCACTACTCTAGAGTGAAAAGGGCTTCAAATAAGCAGTGGACATCTGAACCTGCAGGACCACTTCAGTTAAAATTGCAGAGGGAGTGAAATGTGAATCAGATATTTTGTGATTGTGTTAATCATTGTAAATACTGTTGTTGCTTGGGACAGGAACATACATTGTGAAACTATCCGAATGCTAACTAATGCTACTAAAGACTTCTGGTTTTCTGCTGCATTACCTAAGGGAGAAATGAGGCTGCCTTTACACGGAGTGGCCTCAACTCATTGGAACTGTGATAACAACACCTGGCCTGAAGTTTGGAAAAGGCCTGATGGAGGTTATTGTTCTCATGATAATTCGAGCTATGAGTTTGGCCCAGAATTCAGTTTACAAAATTAGAGGATATCGAAACTCGGTTTCTAATTAACAATAATAACTGTAATTGGAGGAATAGATCAAAAATTGCCTTTGGTCCCCATTGGTCTGTTTCAATAACAATAACTGTACTTGCAATGATGGATGATTATTGGATAAATCAGACTACAGTGAAAGTAAGCACATGGAATTTGACAGGATTGAATGTTATGTACATAGATTTTTGTAATCGCACAGAATTGCAAACTTATGCAAGCCAAGGTTGGGACATACTGGGAAATTGGTCTTATCAGTGTGGATGGCACAGTCTGGTTACCTGATAGGTATTGATGGTTGTGCAGAGATGACATTAGCAGGAAACAGCTCCCTGCAGGATGGAAGGGAATGTGTACAACTGGGCACTTAATCCCCCTGGGTAAGATCTAATTGTGAAGAGAATCCCTTTGCAAAAAGGGGAACTGGATTCCATAGTTTTGTGAGGTGTTTTTTACCTTGGTTAGGGGTCAGTGAACTTGAGAAAGCTATAGTGAATATTTCAGCCACTCTGGATGACATATTTAACATCACTACAGATGCCATCTGTGGTCTTCAGATAGAGGTAAATTCGCTCTCAAAAGCAGTTTTACAGAATAGAATGGCACTGGATGTATTAACCCTGAAGGAAGAAGGGGTTTGTACAATTATCAATCAGAGCTGTTGTGTATATATAAACCAGGAGAGCACAATTGAGGAAGATTTTGGTGAACTGTGGAAGAAAACTCAAGTTTTTTTTCACGAAGTCAGTAAAGATGATACTAGTTGGGGATTCAGGGAACTTTCAGAAAGATTGACTTCTTGGCTTCCAAACTTAGCTTAGTTGAGACAAATCTTTGCATTCATAGGAGGATTTGCTATTTGGGTTGCTTTAACATGTATAATTATTCCACGTACCCTTTGGTGTTGCAAGAAAAATTTTGATAATTATGAAGACTGGAAACGCAATAGAATTAAACACCAGGTACAAACTGGGAAATATTTTTAAAAGATGTTGTTCAATAATGGAGTTTTATAATCATAGTGAAAGTATTCGCAGTGTACATAGAAAAGGGGGGAACTGAAGGCAGGAAATGGGATGTCTGGTAGAATTTTACTAATCTTTGAACAAACAACAACAAGAAATGGGTAATTGTATAGTAGGGACATACTGTGAAATTCATAACCTTGTTGATAGGGATTCTCTCCAGGAACAGGACAACAAGACATCTCGAGGCACCTGAGCATGCTGAACAGACAAGAACTGGTTTTGTGGCAAGAATAAGGATTTCAGGCTTTAGGTCACTAAAAGAACACAGTGATGAAGAAGAGAAGATGAAGTAAATGAGCACCAGAGGTCAGGAAAGACCCCCGAGGGCAGAAAAGACCCTAACCCTAATTTTATTACACATGCTCGGACTATGTAAATGAGTTCCAGGAACCCATTAGCATAAGACTGCCCTTTCTAAGAAATACAATGAAAATGTATGTTTAGCCTGCATATAAACTATGTACCCAGCTTGCACTGGTACGCACATTTGGAGGAGTGATACCCTGTGTGTCCGGCACCACAAAATAAGGAATGCCTGCTTAATAACTTTGGTTATTGAGTTTTTCACTGCATCATCATGTTGAGGTGGAACATCGTGTGTTCCAGTTTGTGACCATTACCTCTCGGCCTATCACAGGGTACCAATGAAAAGAGACTGAGATAGGATCTTATCAATGTTTATACATATCCATTGGGTGGGTGTCAAGAGGATGAGGCCAGTCTCTTTTCAGTGGTGCCCTGTGATAGGACAAGGGGCAGCAGACACAAACTGGGACACAGGAAGTTCCACGTAAACGTAAGGAAAAACTTGTTACTGCAAGGGTGATGGAGCCTGGAACAGGCTGCATAGAGAGATTGTGGAGTCTCCTTCTCTGGCGACTTTCAAACCCATCTGGATCTGTTCCTGTGTGGCCTGCCCTGGGTGACCCTGCTCTGGCAGGGGGGTTGGATTCAATGATCTCCAGAGGTCCCTTCCAACCCTGACCATTCCGTGTGACTCTGTGATTCTGTGTAATATTATTTCTCTTAGACCAGAACCTCTAATGTAAGTAAGAAGGAGGACTTCAGCTCATCCTATGTATCTGGCAAAAAATAAATAAAAACATCCTTAGCAAAATGTTCACTTGGTTTTCTTTCACATACTGTCCTAACTTCAAGGCAGCACTGCTATCTTCTGTACACATCTCAGGGGCTATACCAGGCACCTATACTGCTATTTATTACTTACTGTCAGGCTATGAGGAGAATGGGTGTCTTTTACTTGAGAGAATAATTTATTTAGCATGTATATAGTAGAAATGCATTCAAATGAGATAGAAATAAAGTCAAATACAGCCACAGCTTTAAGAAAGCTAAGAAGTTTTTTCATACACACACAAAAAAAAGCCATCTTCTTTGTTCCTGGATTATTTATCAGAAAAGGACCTTTTAATGTATGTTATTTCTGAAACTAGGAGAATGTTTCAAAGTACTCCCATTTAATTAGTTCACCTGAGAGATGTATGTAGCAGTTACAAAAATGCCCCGATGATGCCCACGCTATTCTCTCCCTCCTTTGATGAGTATTATTTAATAACCCACATCTCCAATGCAGTGTTCTCACTTTCTTCCTCCGAAACACCTGTGCTTGTGGGCTAAGAATAGGATCCCTATTCAGTGCTGTCACAAAAGCAAAGAACATCTGGGCTTATATGTTCCCACTACCTTCTGGCAAACATTGTTCCACACATGCCTATTTCACACTTTTGTCTTCCCAGCCTGCTGGGAGGTTTCTGGGAGCTTGTCACTGTCTTGCTCAGGGAAAATAGGGACAACACATTTGTCCATAGGTGCTGGAGGGACCAAATTTAGTGGCTGATAACCAGACCATCTTTTCTGAGAAGAGTGGTTCAGATTCACCCCCAGTATAACTCTGCTGATTCTAATAGCTTTTTACCAGGGATGAATTTGGCCCCATGTTGTTCAGTGTGTGCCTATTAGAAACAGAGTCATTTGCTACAAGGGAAACAGTCAACATCTTATTTGCATCCATGCATATCAACAATGCAATTAGGGCAAACTTCTTTGAGAATTGAATTCAGATGGTAATTAAAGAATTGTGTTATGAATTTTAATTTGGCATTAGTGAAGTAAATTATTCTGCATTGCTCAGTTCTCACAGTTTGGGCAGAATATATTATGCTTTGCTTACTGAGACCTTTGAATTAAAAAAAAAAAAAAAAGAAAAAAGCAAAAAAAAAAAAAAAAGCCTAGTCCCTGTGTCCTTAGAATCTAATTGTGTGGAATAAAATGAGTTACATAAAACATTTGCCAGAGATTCGAAGTCAAAGAGCAGCAAACGTCATTCCTTTGATTCCCACCTGCAATTTAGAGACCCAGTTTGACAGGTTGGGGAGGAAACTTTTCTAATCAGCAAAAATTTGTAAAATCTAATAAAAAAAAAAAAAAAAAAAAAAAAGCACACAAAAATAGCTACTTTGAAAAAACAGCCAAGATAGAGACGTTTTTAAAAAATTATCAATGTCAGCATCTCTATCACTGATAATATATGGCCAGCAGATTGACCTTAGAAATTCTGCGTGAACTCAACAAAATCGTATTAGGCCCCTGACATAGATGTAAGAGTGCATACGTATATATATATATATATATATGTCTCTGTGTGTGCATTTGTGTCTGTAGTATTGAAGGTCTGACCTCCTAAGTAGCACAAACCCTACATTTTAGCTACTAAATTTTTGCATGGCTACTGTGTCCAGGCACTGCCAGGGGTTGGCCCAGCTAAAAGATCTAGAAAAGGCAAGAGGAAGAAAACTATTATGTTTCTCCCTTCCCTCCAGAAAACAAGTGAACAGTCAAACTCCCTTTAGGGACTGGGAGACCTGGCTCCTGTTCCCAGTCATGTTGCTGCTCCCCAGCAGGATGCCCAGAGAGGGTTTGCACTAGAGTTGGTGATGGGACAGCCCTTCATCACTACCCTCAGGACTGCCCGTGTCCTTCCTGGCAGATGCTTGCCTAACCTACTCTTGAGGACTTTCAGTGAAAGAGATGCCACTTCTTCTCTAGGCAGGCCCTCCCACTATTTCACTGTCTTACTGTTGAAGTTCTTCTTTGTTACTCATATTTAACTGGCATCTTTCTTGCAGCAATTTAAGTCAATCAGGCCTTGTTCTTTGACTAGTGAGAAAATTCTTCATGCCCATTTCAAGTCAATGAAGCCATGCCAATTTCTACCAGGTAAAGGTATAAAACTAGAAAGTGTTTTAATATTTTCTTACACAGAAGTGCAAGTCATCTTGTGGTTTGGGTGTCTTAACACAAAAAATTAGCATCTAAAATTCCAGGGTGTCAAACTGTCATACAAAGGGTCACACTTTCAGTATTTCTTATTTAGGCTGACAAAGAGCCAAACATTTCACCAGGACTAGGCACTTTCATGAGAAGGAATTTCTCCATTATTTTCATTGTAGACTTAAATAATCTTTGGATGATGTTCTGCCTGACCTCATGTTTGTGTAAATACAGACTTGTTCAGCTGAAGTCTGTGGAGCTACTATATATAAATAACCCCAGTGTAAGAGAGGATCCAGACCAGAATATGTCAGCATATTCTCAGTGCTGTGATATTGCCCAGCACCAGCACCATTCTGGCTGGCCCCATATGCTTCCAAGTGTCCTGACAGAGGTATTTGCAACTGCTGTTGGAGCACTCAGCTATGTGCTACAGTAGGAAACAGATGCTAGCTCAATGTAAAATAATATATCCAAAGGTACCCACTGTAATAACCCTTCCGGTATTTGTGTCTTTGAGGTAAGTTTACTACAGATTTTAGCCAGAGGACATACTAAGCTTATTCAGCAGATGTCTTCAGGGAAGGTAGAAGCTTCACTCCTTTGGAAATCAGAAATGTATTACATTTAATTCTTTCTTCCTGAGATTACTGTTTATCTTCAGATGTTACATGTTGGTTTGTGGATGCAAGCATGGGTGTTCCTTGATTTGCCAGTGAGGTACAGTGCGTTGCAGAGCTGGGAAGGCAGCGGGTGTGCCACCCTGTCTGCTGCAGGTGCCACGGCGGGATGGCATTGCTCATAAGGGATAGAACATCTTTTGTCAGCAGCACAGTGCAATAAAAGTGACAGCAGTAGCAGTCAGTATCCAGCGTGCCCAGCAGCCCGGTCCTAAATGCGACATAGCATTAAAAAGTAACAACAACAAGAGCAACAACAACAAGAACAACAACAACCCTTCGCTGTCCCTCCTCATTAACTTTTTAAAGCTTCTGCTCACTTTGTGGAATCACCACTCTATCACGTGGTCAATAATGTATGAAATGAAAAATTCCTGTCCACCCTGAGATGAAAAAAGCAGAGAGAGATGTTAGAGTAACTGCTTAGTGATATTTTTGGTAGTCCTGAATTCAGATGCAATAAAAAACAAATGAAAAAAGAGCAGAGTCAAGAAAATTAAATGAAAACAAAAATGTAATCAAACATTTTAAAGACAGTTGCGGTGAGAAAGATATTATATTATCTCTTTCTTAATTTCTTTTACTCTTGGTCACCTGCTCACAAGAGAGCCACAGGCTAGAGAGAAAGGAATGCTCTTTTTTTATCTTCATTTCCTTTTTGAAATTTTTTTTTTTTTTTTTTTTGTCATGGACGATACTTGTCTCTGCTGTCCCTCAAGACCCAGAATTAGGAGTAAATGCACATCTTCAATCCATCCTCCCATCACTAGCAGTCTCCTTGACCTATTAACCATCTTACTGTTAAGCTCAGCTGAAGCATCTGTCCGGAGGTAGAACATGACAGGATTTTCCTGACTGTGTTCAGTACTCCAGGGCTGGAGAAATATTATGCTGTATGCAATTAACACATTCATGTAGAAAATGGAGCACGATGAAGAAATATATTTCTAGCCCTTTCTTCCAAGGATTAAAAAGTGCTTAGGGTTTGACAGAGCAGGCTATCTGAAAGAGGGCAAGTGGCATTCTCAGAAGCAGGTTTACAACAATAATCACGGAATCACAGAATGTTAGGTATTGGAAGCGACCTCTGGAATTCACTGAGTTCAATCCCCCTGTCAGAGCAGGCTCACCCAGGGCATCCCACACAGGAACAGATCCAGGCAGGTCTTAAAAGTCCCCGGAGAAGGAGACACCATAAGCTCCCTGGGCAGCCTGTTCCAGGCTCTGTCAGACTCACAGGAAAGAAGTTTTAACTCATGTTGACGTGGAACTTCCTGTGACCATTACCTCTCATCCTATCACAGGGCACAACTGAAAAGAGACTAGCATCTTCCACTTGACACCCACCCCTCAGATATTTATAGATATTAGTAAAATCCCCTCTCAGCCATATCTTCTCAAGATTAAACAGCCCCAGTTCTCTCAGCCTCTCTTCACAGGAGAGATGTTCAAGTCCCTTCATCATCCTCACAGCCTCTGCTGGACTCTCTCCAGTATATCCCTGTCTCTCTTTAACTGGGGAGCCCAAAACGGGATACAGTATCCCAGATGTGGTCTCACCAGGGCAGAGTAGAGGGGGAGGAGGAGAACCTCCCTCGACCTGCTGGACACAGTTTTCTTACTGCACCCCAGAATGTGCTTACCCATCACAGTATGATGTCTGTCTCCATCGTGAATCTTCCTGCTGCCACCGCTACTGAATTCTCTTGCAGAGGGGACAGCACTGACAGATATACACACACAGCACCTACAAAATCTAATTTGGGTATGACCATCCCAGGGAAGCTTCCCAAGGCAGTGCTGACCTATTCCTTCTCACGGTAGCACGGCCTGCTGCATTGCTGGGACTGCTGCCACAGCCACCTCCAGCTTTAGCACAAGATGGAAAATTCAGTGTGGAATAGCAGCAGCAAACAGTTTCTTCACCTTATGACAACTCACAGCAGATTGGTGTAATCTGCATTTCCAGCTACAGGAGTTTCTGAGAAGAATTAATTGTAAATTACTTCTAGCCTAGTTATAATCTAAAATACCTCTTCGTTTTGGCAGTAGAAAGGAACTGCACTTTCTGCATAAAGCCAATGCCTGTAAAACAGAAGAAGGCAAAGCATGATCAGTGTGGTGAGCAGGAGATAAAACAAGCTCCTTGGCACTGGGCAATGGCAGAGGAAGTCTGTTTCCTCCCTGATAGCTAGTCGAACATTGTTACCCTAAGCTGGGCTGGTTCTCCTCCCACCAGGCTGTTCATATACCATCTGTCCGTGCTGAAAATTATCAGGAGCATTATGTTGCGTCTTCACTTATTAAAAGGCTGAATGCAAACTTTCCAGAGCATGCAGAGTTTTACAGCTTACTGCACTGGAAACTTTATACCATTATGTCTGGCGAGGCCCCTGAGTCTCTATTTTAACGCCTTGGAAATGCAACAAAGTAGAGCCAAGAAAAGACAAAATAAATGATGAAACTTTAAATTTGGGATCCACAATCTTTTCCTGTTTCCCTCCTTCCTTTACATAAAACTAGAAACAAAACATAAAACTAGAAACAAACCAAATTTATACTTATATTCCATTTTTAAACCAAGGACTGGGTAAAATCTTTCCCATGAGTTTCTTTTGTCTGTGCTGCCTTCGAGGGGTGGCAAACCTTCAGAAGAAAACCATAGTGCTGGCAGTTTTTCTTTTCCCTCAGGTCCCCCATCAAAATTTGCTTTCACTAAAATGTGAATAGAAAACCATCTTCAGATACTGCCTAGATAACAGGTGAAATGCAACTCTCGCTATTAATATTTAAGAATCACATATATCTCCTGGTGTCAAAGCACTCTATTACCACCACCACTGTCCACTTTCCTTTGATGGGCAAGTAGGCATTTCCTGCTGTAATGAGATGACTATATGCTGACTTGACTCATTTCTTAGATATTCCTACAACAACATTAGAAAGTTGTCCATATTACTATAATGCATATGTGAGTTTAGATGCAGATTTCCATGGGCACCTCCAGGCTGGACAGAGAAACATAGAAAGAAAACAGAAATTGCTCACTTTGCTCACAGAACAGATAGACAGCAATGCTGGTCGTAGGGCTGAGACTCCTGGTATTCAGATCACTGCTTCAACCACTGACTCTTACTAGCATGTTGAGAAACATATTTTATAATACCAGAATTTAAATCTCTCACTGCTGGCCAGTTTCATTTAATTGAAAATAGGATATAAATTCAGCAAAACACCTTTAGTAGCTCTAGAGCAAATTTAACAAGTGAGAATAGGTGAATATCTGTTTATTGAAATCCATCACTGTATTTTTAAATACTGTAAAAAACACAAGACAGATCTCCCTCCTACTAAATAACCCTTTGAAATATTCTACTCTGTGTGAAGATGTCATTTTATTTATAGTTGCAGAAGACCAGATCCTATTCTTTAACCATTTCACCCCCCCCCCCAAATTTAGAAAAAGCAGACTATTTTGGGAGCCTTCTATAGCATGGGAGAAATTTTGTTCTATAAGTATTCTGTAATGGGCTTCACAGAGGGCTGATTACTTTGGTAAATTTCCCAATGGCTCCAATTAAGGGTAAGATTTTGGAAGCCATCCAGGCAGTGTTAGGACAGTGCCTTTGAGCAACCTCACTTTACTCTGTACGGGCATTTCATGTGCAATAGCCTTACTGGATGAGCGTGGCCCGTGAGAGACCCATCTTCCCTAAAGCCTCAGTTGCTCAGATTACCCTTCTCTGTTTATTCAATTTTTGCTTCTCACCCAGATCTGCCACAAAGTACACAAGCATATGTCTTTCTTAGCCAGTCTCTATTATTTTATAAAACCCAGTGCAAAACATACAGGAATTGATTGTGGTAGCTGTCAAGCCTGCAAGTGATTCAAGCACGTTTGCCCTTTACTTCACTGCATTTTTGGGTGTTATATAAATACAACAGGAAATGTAAAATGCAGGTTAAGTAAGTCATTTACAACACTTCTGTTTTTTTCTGTTTTGTGCCCTATTCTGGCATCTTTTTCTGAAACCATGTTTTGTCTGTCAGCTAGCGTTAGAATATTTGAGGTTTTGAAAGCCAAAACAATAGGTTCTGCTGCGCGTGCTATCTTCTTTATCAAAATCAAGTATTGAATCAGAACCAGGATCCATCCAGGTTCTTCAAAAACCATACTAGACACATTCCTCATTAGGCATCTGTTTATTCCAAAACACAAACACACAGGGGATAGAATTAGATAACACTTTTCTGGCTTACTAAATGGGTTAGACTTAGTAAATATGGTACTCGATTTTCAACTGATTTTACCATCTGTCAGCGAACTTATTGCTTTTAGCAGGGGTTTTTCTTGTGATAATTTCTGGGAATTTTTTTTCCCCTCTCTGTTCTTTTCATGAATATACATGCCTACAAAGTTTAAGGGAAAAGTAATACAGAAAAATTAATTAATCCACAAAATCTGAGTAGCGTAGGTTAGGTTATAATCAGGAGGTACAAAGGGGCTTGCAAATTGTTATTAACAAGCAGCACA
This sequence comes from Todiramphus chloris collaris, assembly GCA_025345505.1. Lineage (NCBI taxonomy): Eukaryota > Metazoa > Chordata > Aves > Coraciiformes > Alcedinidae > Todiramphus > Todiramphus chloris. Next base: position 964,637 of record JANVCC010000072.1, read on the forward strand.
GTAAAAGGAAAAAAAAAAATCTTAGTTGTGGAAGAAACCTGTGATTGTTTTCCAAGTGTGTTTAAGTCTCACAGTCAACTACTGGGGTGAATGGTGTGTGTGCAATGCAGTGCAGTGGCAACTGTGTGCGTCGGCAGAGACTGGTGTAAGGAGAAAAAATTAATGGGATGAGGCAAACCACCCAGAAAATTGTCTGACTGGGACCGAATTTCATGAAAGTCTAAGCATAACATTTCTGTTGTGTTTTCTTACTGAAAAAAAAAAGAATAATTAATACACCTCAGGCCCATTCTGGCATTAAGTAGGGGCAGAAGTAAATAACAACAACAAATTTAGTAGCATATATCTGTGCTCCTGATTCTGTTGCAGTCCATTGTCTCCCAGACACCAGTATTAAAAAAAGTAAGAGTCATCCATAGAGAGGTTTCCGAATGGCCCACCAGGTCCAAATCAGTCCTTGGAGATGTGAACTTGGTCATCCCAACCAGAAGCAGTCCAGCGCACCTTTTTAGTTTGCACGCAGCACTGAGTGATGATGCCCATTCTCCTTGGAGCTAGTATGGCCTCAGCTGGTTTGAAGGCCCTACAACAAGCTCCCCTTCATGGTGTAGATACTTTGCTTCTACACCAGCAGCTGCCTTGCCTCCCACAGGTAATGACGTGTTGTTGCTGAAGAGCTCGATGCATTTTGCTACTTCGAAATAAAATCTTGACTACATCCAACAGAATGGAAGGTTTTTTCCATTACTTCCAGCAAATTTCTAGTCTCACTTTTTGACGTGCACATTGTATGTTTAGGGAAGGTATGAACTTTTGGAAGGAAAGGGCAAAGGAGAATGAAGAGCCGGTCAGAGACACAGGTAATGATGTTGAGTTTTACAGTGACTTTCTCCAAGGCATCCTTCGTACACAAGGACATTCCTTTCCTCCTCAGGATTCTCCAGCATCAGAACTGCATTGCTACCATCCTTTTATTTTGCAAGAAAGGCTTCTCTTGAAGGGGGAGAGAGGATAACAGGGAGATCTTGTGCTTCCCCTCCCAGTTTCAGCTGGTCCTGGTATACAGTTTATCAGACAAGAGTAGTCTGGGATTTTTTCATTCACAGTTTCAGATCATTTGTCCCCCTGACCAAAAAAAAAAACTTTATTTACTTCTATGTTCACAAAATGTGACGGAGAAATAATCAGATATTTATTTTCCATGAGAAGAAAATATACCATAATAAATCAAGACTACATCAAGGATGAAGTCAAGAAAAGGAGGACATCAGAAGGCTTAAATTGATTGCCAGTATCAAAGATCCATGTCCTATCCATTAAAAAAGGGAGAAAGATAAATGCAGATACATTAGCAAATGTACTGCATTAAAAAAGAAAAGGGGGGGGGGGAAAATCAGTTAAATAGAAAGTATCAAATTTAACAACTGTATTTTTAAGATGTGATTTGATCTGACAGCAAGAAACCATTCCTCTTATTCAAACCAACACTGGGTAAAGTAGTCAAGTGAAGATAACATTGGATGAAAGTGCTGTCGAAGAAAATATTGGGGAAAACTTGCAAGAGAAAGCTATAGTGACAGCTCTTGTTTCAGTTACAGCAAGCATCACAGACTCAAGAAAGGCAGTAGACTGCAAACCTCCCAGCAGGATGTCATGGTCAAAAGGCCTAATACAAACCACTCACGGGTGAACAGGGAAATAGAAAGTAGGGTTATGGAGATAAATTTACCTATGTAGTCAGTAGGGGTAACAGCATTAGCGGGATATTCTGTTTCTGTTTACTTCACCTACTCTTACAGAGGACAACAGACGATTGGAGAGGACTTAAATTGCAGGCACAGGGATGCTGTGAGAAGTGAAGGACATTCATTGGAGTGAGGGAGGGAGGGAGCGAGCAGCCTATTCAGAAGAAGAAATGAACTTTCCATACTCTCTCTGCAGGGAAAAATTTCTGAGGGCATTAAGTCATTTAATCTTACACATTAAAACATAACATGATGCAGTGATCAGAGGCTGACATCAGTCGCATTCATATTGGATTTAAACAGCAAATTTAAAAGTGTATAATTTTCACAGCAATAGTAATTAACCACCAAAAATAAATGACCAATGGCTGTGGACAGCTCTTATCACTTGAATTCAAGACTAAAATTCTTCCTAAAAGACATGCCACATATCAGGTAGTCTATGATAAGCTAAGAATGGCTGGATAAAACTCTGTAGTTCAGGTCACACTGAGTGTCAAGCAAGATGTCCCTTCTGGTGTGAAAATGTCTAAATCTATGAAACACCAGTCAAAAGTCTGAAAGAGTTAATAGGCTTACCACGTGGCATTTGCTGACAGGAGATCATTGTGGAAAAGGAGCAGTGTTTGTGACACAGTCCCCTGAAAAATGTTGATGTAATAGATTATTCTGGCAGGAAATACAGAAAGAATATTGGACTTCAGAGGGAATTACTGGGAAAGGGGATTATCGGAGAGTCAGAAGCTTTATTTTTAGGGCCAAGGTTTGTTGTGTTTATTTATTAAAAGGCTGTTTATTCAGGCAGTGGTATTTGATGATGATACCAGGCTTGGAGAGGGGCAGTCAATAACAAGGCAGAGTGGATTACAGTTGAAGCTGGTGCTGATATACTACAAACAGCGAGTGAGATAGGCAGATCAGTGTCTTGTAATTGACTGTAAAGAAACGTAAAGAGATGAAGGACTACAAGGGAACAAGCATCCTCAGCATGAGTAGAAGGGGCAGGGAGGGAAAGGCTAAAAGAGAGCTATAAATTAAATGCTAATCCCTTTGACAGTGTTTGTTGCAGTTATTAACAATAATGCATAAAAGTATAAATAGCCTTGAGAGAGACATCCTTGAGAGGTGTTTCAGTGGCATCAGACCGTAAGTTCTGAACACAGGCACTAAATCTGCATCCTCAGTACTTACAAAAATGTTACAGCATCCTTTTATATAAGCAGAAGCTGAAGATACGTAGTCCAGCCTGCTTCAATAAATGCAAAAAAAAAAGAGCATATATGTACTTGTAAGAGCCATGGTTGCTATCAATCGAATTCTGATGTACAGACCTTGAGTTAATTCACAAAGCTACTACAATTAGGAGAAAGGTTAATGCAGCGTGTTTTGTGGTGGATTGTCTCATCAAATTGTTGATGTTACATTCTTCTGAACACTTGTTTCCTTAAATGGCAGGGTAATAACAAACATTTGAAAATATGTTTATATTTAGTATATTTAGCATAGATTTTAATGCTAGAAGGGTCTGTGGAGATCACTGACTGCTTGTCACAGGTTTTCTGACAGCATCACCTTTCATCTGGTGGTTCCTTCCAAGCAACATTCAGCAGTCAAAAGCTGGCTTGAGGCTGAGAGTAGCCTGATGGTGGATTTCACCTACAATCCTTCCTGAGATCCTGGTATGCAGTGTTTCTAAAAATCAGTATATTGCAAAAGGTAAGGGACGAGCAGGCTATTTGCACAGCCCCTTCCAGAGCAAAGCAGCAGTCAAAGCTGCCTGCAGGAGAGAAGTGTCCCTTCTCCAGGTGTTAGCAGGGGCCCATGGGAGCTAAAGCCAACACCACCTGTGCCCTGGGCTTCCTCTGATGCAGAAGGAGCTCAGCTCTCACTGCCCTCCCTGCTGTTATCCCTGCCTGGGTCTTTGGACAGGAGTTAATTTAACCCCTTGTCATGCTCCATCTCACAGACCTTGCCTGTGTTTTTTTTCTTCCTACCGAACACAGGATTTATTCTTGTTCAAATTATTTATCCCAGTGGACCTAAACTTTTGCTCAGTCCCCTGCTGAGTTCCTGAAAGATAATGAACTAAGTGATTTCTGGGTAATTTATGCAAAAATTTATATACTGAGCTGCAGTTTAATCAAACTCCTTTGCCTTGTGTAGTATAATAGCAATATCTAATGAAAACATATGAAGTATGTGTTTCATAATTACCTCAGACAGCTCATTTTGATTCGCTTCCTATTTAAATCCCCAAATTCCTATCTTCTTGCATTGTAAACACTTTCCTTCCTATCTCATCAATCTGAGTTATGTAAATGATGTGGGGGTGGGGGTACAATTAAATTTTTCCCGCAGTTTTATCAAAGGCCCTATTCAGAAACATCTGACTTGGGTGCACAAAAAATTCCCTTTTTTTATCTGGATGATAAAGAAAGTTAACATTAAGTCATAAATAATGACCAATAGCAGTAGAGTGCTATTACTGAAGCCAGGACATAAGGACTTCTAGATTAATTATTTAGAAAACGCAGACATTAGAAAACTGCCTTTGTGAGACTATACCAGAGACATTTAATATGAAATAGATGTAGCACTATGGCCTCAACTCTACTCTCACCAAAGGTCAGTAAATCAGGAGTATCCACTCTGAATCCAGTGGAGCTACAGCACTGCAATTTGAGATTAGAGAATCCAACGCCATTTTCTGTGGTCTGAGAGACAATTTTTCATAGCAGAGAAGGATAGGAAAATGAAAAGCTAAAGCTACGATAGATATCAACTGTTTAGTAAAATTACTCTTTACCAGCCCAATGTGATATTTTAACTTCCACCTACAGGGATGCAGATAGATTTTTGCTGCAGCCAGCAATAGTGAATTTGTGGTTATATGTGGTGGCATTAATGCATCTAGGCAAAGTGCAAAGGAAAAGATAACCAGTGCTGATGCCAAGTCAGTATATAAAGTAATTGTGAATAGCTGACAATCTGCCATCCACATAGTGTTCCTTCTTTGAAAGATAATTCTCTCCTGATAATTCCAGGCCTTTACAGTATAAGTATCAGTTTGCTTCTATATTATTTTTCCCAAAGACTACAAGCTGCACATACACCTTCACCAAAATGTAGTTACTTCTCTGACAAAATTTCAAGAAGGTGGTACGGGGTAATATGATACCAAAGCAGAAGATGAAAAGAGCCTAACCCAAAGTGCTGCAATAAACACTGAGAAGCTGACAGGTTTCAGCAGTTCTGTTTCATATACAGAGAACAGAGTTTTGGAGAAGCTTCTCGATGAGTATGAAGTAAGACCCATTTACTCCAGCTCAAGTCTGCCCCCCGCTATCTAGTTTGAGACAAATTATCTTGTATTTGATATAACCAGATGAACCAGAGAGCAAAAGCATCATCTACATATGAGAACAAGAGGGAGAAAAAGAGAGTAGAAATTTGAGGTGCATGAGGTTTCAAGTCTCAAGCGCAGGATTTTAAAATCCAGAGGCACCACCTCATATCTCCCAATTTCTTTAATTGTGTCTTCTGCCCCCTTGCTTTTCTTCTGTATTACCAGCAGGTTATTTCCTTGTCCTATTCTCCTCTTCCATCTCCTGTGGTAAGTGTTTGCTCCTGCCAGGTCATGAGATCACCATCCTTCTTGTCACAAATCTGATCAACAGCTGAGCTGCTTCTACTTAATATAATATTAAAAAAAAAAGACCTCTGTATTCAGTTCTTAGCAGTAATATGTTTACAGTGAACCACAGAGTTTAGCAATGCTGGGAACAAGCAATTTGTGAAGGAAAAATTAACAACAGATCATGGCACAGTGCCTGTAAGGGAATTTTTATCAACAAAGTATCATCTAATTCTAAATTGGATGATTTCCTCTAAAAATTGTCTTACAATGAAAAGCCTTTTTTTTTTCTTCTGACTCCTAGTAAATAGTTCCTACACAGTAAACAGTTCAATTAGCTCAATTTTCAATCTCTTCTGGAAAAAGTGTGGGTGATACAAGCAGAGTCAAATCCTCCAACTAAGCTCCAAGGACCAGCTGTGGCAGGCCCTATAAGTTAAATACATCAATTCTGATACATCTACACTAACAAATTGTTCATCTCTTGAATTATGAGGTAAGTAGGGATAAATCAGATTGTAATTTAATGAGGGAAAATGTGTGTAGATATCCCTTGTATGCTTTGAAGGAAGACAAGATCTAAGAAGGAACTAGCAGACTGCAGGCAACAAAGACTAAAGGGTCAATCCTGAGCTCTACAGCACATATGAGCCTTGTCAGCTGAGAAAGACATATTATCAAGCTGGTGGGACACTCCCTTGCATGCTCTTTCATTCTTAAAATTTGGGTGCCTGTAAGCTTGGATCATCCTTCTCACCCGCCCCCAAACCGCTCTGCTACGACCTTGCAGAGGCAACATCCTCCTTCAAGCTGATGATGTTGCTGTCTTTGGAAAACAGCAAAAATGTCAGTGCCTGGAGAAGTCATTCTGCTCAGGAACATGGAAGCTGTTTATCTGAACCTCTTGCTAGCTAGCCTAGGGAAGATAACCTAGCAACAGCCTCTCCTTTCAACTAAATATCTTCCCAGCAAAGTATTTGGAGGGAAAGAAATATAAAGAACAACACTGAAGGAGGAGGGATGGTATGAAGCAGGTAATGACAAAGGGAAGAAGGCGTGCAGTAGTGTTTTCTGTTCTGTGCAGAGTATGTGTTATTGAACCAGAGCTGCTGAGTGCTGCCTGCCGTTTCCAAGAGAGAAGTGATTATACAGGAGGTGAGGGTACAACAGGGATCAGGTTGAGAGGAAGACATACAAGCAGACCTGTAACCATTAGGCCATAATTCCTTATATCCTGGAAGCAAGTCTAGTATTCCTGAGCAGCATTTTTTAGTTGTTTAGGAGATGGGTTTGAAACCTTCTGGCAGAGAAAGACCCATCTGTTAAGGCCTGTCATGCCCAGCAGCCCAAGAGGGGGGAGGCTGCTGCAGCTCCATAGCCCCTGCACCAGCCAGCAGTGAGGCTGAGCATGTATTCCCAGTGGGTTCACATACACAACACACACACACACATATATATATATATATATATACTGGTGGCTGGACACATGGATCAACACAGAAAACACAGCACTTCCAAACACTAACAGCACCATGGCCTCATCCTCTTCCTGAGATCCCCCATCTCCCCAGCTGCAGTCCCCTTCTGTTGCTGGTACAAAGCTGTCAGATCCTCTGGTCTCTGCCTGGCTTCCCAATCCCTTATCCAACTTGCTGTCAAGTTCAGCTTGGTGTTTGCTAGCAATCACACACTGGCATATGTACCCAGACAGTCTGCATGGGCCCTGGCCCCTCCACTCAGTGGCACCCCTGGCACCTGGGCTCCTGTGACTCGTGGTACAACTCGAGCTGCTGGCCCCATACACACTCATGCACGCAAAATATCCCTCACTCAGAAAAATAGTTCAAAATACAGTTTCATAAGAAAACAGGGTCAGGGACTCATGTCTTTGACAAGGGTATTGGGGCTCCTCCATTTGCCCTTGTGTCTCCGAGACCCTTTGTGTCACAAGATTTTTATCTCATAACTCAACATCATCCTCTTACAGGAGTGGGTCCACAGAAAGGGTAACAACCCATTCTCCTTAACAAAGGCTGGCTCAAGACTGGAAGATCAGTGACACTCATAAAGATCTCAGTCTTACTGTTTCCCTATCCAAAGATGACTGAGACCTTACAGTCTGTAGTAGAGTGCTTTGTTTTTGGTGAAAATGGGCAGCTAGATATCCTTTTACTACCTCCTTTAGAAGAAAAACATTACTGTGAACTCATTCATTATTACCTGTCAGAGAACCAAGACAGAAAAGAGATAATAGTCACAGTATCTCCTCTAAAAAAAAAAACTCCAGGGGGACTTCACCCTGGCTTAAATGCAGAAGACACAAAGCTGCAGCAGACTTGGCTTTGCTGGTTCTGGTGCTGAGGTACACGACTGGTTTCACTGGGTGTGCAAACAGGACCATGTTCATCAACTACTGGGATGACTTTCGGTTATAGTTCCCAGGCCCTTTCCAATACACTCCAGCCAGTCCTGGCACTGAATACAGAGCTTATCAAGGCTTATTGATAGCACTCACTACTGTACCACCTAACAGGTTCAAAATCTTTAATGACTTTACCTATATAACAACATGATGATGGAGAGAGATATAATTATCTTATTTGACTAGTGAGTAACTTAAAGAGATTAAGATGAAAATAGTAAAAAAAATGCCCTTTAATTTCAGGTGCCCACTTTAGGATGTCTAGGAATTAATCTTTCAGAGTACTTAGCATAATGTAGCTGCATACACTCAAGATCTTCACTGCAGATATGAGTGCTTAGCAATTTTTATATAGAAGTCCTATCTGAGGTAAGTAATTTCAGATGGAGGAACAGGTAATAATTATTGGCCACCTGTGAAAGAACCAATCCAAGTGACTGTTCAACATCACACCAGAATTTGGTGGCGGGATGAGGGAAAGAATCCAGTGTTCCAGGGTTCCTGTGAGCTGCTTTCCCATGAAACTATCACCCTTCACTTCTCATGACACCCTGCCTCAAGCACTGAGTGTGTCCTAACAGCAGCCACCAAGAAAGCCAAGGCCCTGCAGGCAATAAGCCTTTTCCCACACAGATGTAACACGTTATTTCTGCATCCTCCCTTCCACGAACTGAATGAAACAAGAGCCCTATGGAAAGTAGGAGGTGATCATGTGAGTACAGTTTATGCTGTTTCACAAGGGCTCTTGTTAAGATTTCATAGATGGTCACCCATTTCTCCTAAACCCTCTCTCCTAATCTCTGATTTTCCAATCTTCTTTCTTGGAGTTCTGTAAAACTTGACTTTACAACCAGAAAGGCTTCTAAATGCAGTGTTTCTCCCTGATATAGCACAATAGCATCAAAACACGCGCTAGGAATCTCTTTGCATTTCAGCAATACACCATTTAAAATAGTGATTTACGAAGGACTAATAAGTTTGCAATACTGTTGATATTTCTCTTGAATGCTTAGTGAATTTGGGGCTTGGTAAAAGCTCTGATTTTCCTGTGGACATTGACAGGATTGTAAACCAGCTCATATCAGCAAGTTCTGGGTGGGTATTTTGCTGTATCACAGATATTCAATGATGAAATTAATCAAAAATTTGTCTCATCTGTTGAAAATGGGGATTTTAAATCTCACAGTTTTGGTTTCATGGCATGTCATTTGGTCACAAACATCGCATTTTTTTTCAAGGTTTTTTTTTCTGATGTTGACTGAGCTAAGTGTTTTTAAAAATGTATATGCTTTCCAAATAGTTGAAATGGCAATACTTACATCTGGTCTTTTTGAAAGCAGCTCATCCACGTAGATATGATACTTGTCAAGCAGCACCAAGTATCAGTGGCTAGTAAGAATCTTAGTGTCATGCACATCAGTTTCTAATTGCACTCATGAAATAGATAAAGGAATCCAGTAATCTCACTTCTATGCATAGAGATAAGAACACGAGCAGCTCATTGACTCAGACAGTAGCCACCATTTTGTATTTCCTCTTCTCATCTGATGTATGTTTGTGTGTCTCACTTTCACTATGAAATACAGTGGAATTTTATGAAGATTCACAACAAATACAGTTGCAATAGCTAGCATGCATGTTATGAATAGGAAAAGTATTTAAAGCTGATATTAACTTGGAAAACTGAAGGTCATCTTGGCTGCAGAGATGGAATTCCATCATTTTGACTTAAAAATAGAGAAACAGGTGAAGGAGAAAGAGTAGACATATGGGAGTAAATAAAAACATAGGTGAAATCATCTAACTCTGAGAACAAAGGGACGTCGAGCACATGTAAGCAGGACTTGACACACAGGGCTATTGCCTTTACGGTGGTCAGCAAGAAAGAGGGAGACACTCAGAGAAGTCAGTGGTTCTCATACAAAGCAAATGTCAATGGGCACCTTCTTTAAGAAACTGCATTGCCCCCAGGACATCCTTAGCACAGAGATGTATTCGGGTGACATGAATTAACTGCAAGTTAATAGATCCTGGAGGATTTTACTGGAACGTAACTTACACGTAGGCCATTTCTGAAAAATTAATAATCTATAGTTAGCATCATTAAACACGGGATAACTGCCTCCCACAACAATAACACTGTCTCCAGCATTTGTCATGTTTCCCAATATGGGAAATGTCACTGAAAATATAAACATGACAGCTTGGTAAATAGCCAAAGCAACTCTCACAAGTTATGCCTATGTCAAGTAATATTTTTGACCTGATTTGCACAGTATGACTGAGAAAAATAAATATTTTTTCTTTTGAAAGTTTGCTGGAATAACAATGAAGTGATCTGAAACAGATCTGCAAGTGACAGTCTGTTAATTTAACAGTATACAATGTGATAGGGAGCATCTTTTCCAATTAGCCAGCCGTGACTGCACCGTATTTTGAAAAGACAGAAAATGCACTCGCCTGGCTATGTCAGTCTGATAATTCTCTGAAATTAATAGCCAGCAATTAGCTCATACAGCTTTACAGACGCACACTTTGGCCATTGGTGAGGGCTTGACAGTGGGCTATATGGCCCTGCATTCTACCAGGCACACAACATGGTACAGGCTGCAGTTTTCAGCTAGCTTATAGAAGAGTAGAAGACTTTCCTCCCTCCTGGAATGACTGTCTTTGAAATGAAAATGTGTAGTCTTGTCTAAAACCAAAATATTTCTAAGCATCTCTTACTAACTCCACAGAAGTGAGACTATGCACACTAATAACGGAGAAAAAAGGGTTTGCACCCCAAGAGACATTTTTAGTTGCTCTGTGTGTGTATGTGTTTGTGTATCTATGTACAGACATACATGCCTTTTCTCTTACAAACCTACATCTATACATTGTGTGTTGCTATATCCAGGAATCATTTTAGAAAGACACAGAAAAAAAACTCCAAGAAAGCAAAAAAACTCCCACCACCACCTCCATCGCCACAGAATGACAGTTAAAAAACAATGTGAGGGAATAGTCAGAACAACAAAAAACAAGGACTCGTTTCAGGATGTCTGCATGTATCATGACAATAATATCTAATTAGGTTAAGCGTTCTATTTAATAATTCACTATGTAATGAGATAGAGTAACAGAGAGTAATGGGATTTATCAAAGCTCAATCCAGTGCAGTATAAAACATGCCAGATATTTAAAACACATTTAGAATAACAAGATCAATTGATTAAAAAAAACCATATCATGTTGTGCTATTGTGAACTGTCACATCCTATGGGTTATCTGAAGGGAAAGCTGTTTACTTGACCTTTTAAAACTTTTTTTGACAGTGACTTTCAGAGGGAGATTATCTCTGTGCACTAGGAAAAATGCATAAAAGCAGAGAACTGTGAAAGTACGTATTCTTAAGCCTTTCTGAGATGGGAAGGAAGGAAGGAAGGAAGGAAGGAAGGAAGGAAGGAAGGAAGGAAAGAAGGAAAGAAAGAAAGAAAGAAAGAAAGAAAGAAAGAAAGAAAGAAAGAAAGAAAGAAAGAAAGAAAGAAAGAAAGAAAGAAAGAAAGAAAGAAAGAAAGAAAGAAAGAAAAGAAAAGAACCTCTTTCTAAAATAGCCAGTACATAATCTCAGAAGTTCATTATAGCCTTGAGCACACTGGTTTGCATCCCAGATTAAAGGATTTCCAAAAGGAACTGTGATTGTCTTGTCACGCTTGAGCTAGATATTAGTTGGCTGAGCTGAGTATCAAATATGGGAAATTAGTTGCCATTAAAAGCTAGCTTCAGGCAGTTCATTTCTCATCAGCCAAGCTGTGTGAGCCTCCTGCTGTGGACAGTGAACATTAGCTTACTAAATACTTTTGCTAATCAGACACCACATTACTAACAGAGGTGCCTGAATTTAGAAGGAAGGAGTTGGACGGCAGCTACTGAAAATCTGTCTGAGGTGAGATTAACATGCTTTTCTTTATCAGAAGGGTTAACTTGCCTTTTCTCCAGGCATCTATTAAAAAAGATAAGCCCAAATACTTCCCTGGTTTTGTTTCTGCTTTTTGAACCACTCTTTCACTACTATTTTCAGTCCTGGGAATGCCATAGAGAAGTGAAATTCAGTCAAGGTAACTTTAAAGTTAGATAGCGGGAATTTGCTGTGTTTTGTGGTGCTTGTAGGAACAAGCTAGGAGGACAGCAATTGCTGCATTACTTTTAAGGAACAAATAAACTTCTTTTGACAAAATCAGATTTGTTCTGAGAGTCTGACCTAGCCAAGAATCATTTTTTATTATTTCACTGGTGGTTTTGAATCATTAATGGCATTCTTCTTCTCTTCACACAATCCGTTGCATTTACTTCATTGCTATAGCCACACACTAACGTAGCAGCATCTGATTGTACCAGATTTACAGGATGATTTCTAGACCCTGAGAAGATTCAGGTAACCTGCATGTAAGTGTGTCTGACCTAATAGGAATGTGCAGATTTCCACATGTCACCAGCAGCATTTTGTTTTTGTTGTGAACATCTTCAGAAGTACTGATAGAAATTAGACCAGTGTGTTAGGCAGGGAGATAGGCAGTAGTCCAGGAGGTGCAGTGTTCAGGAGCAATGAGAAGATCAACCTACAGCTTGTGATGGTGACCAAAACCAATCACGTCCCTTGTAAGAGAAACTTTTATACGAAGAAGAGCTGCATTGCAAAAAAGATACCTGCCTCCAAGGACACTGCACAGATGCAGCAGCTGTACATCTCTCATGCTACCTCACCACCCTGGCTTTCAACCAACTCCCAAACCTACTTTTGTTTTGTTAATGCCGAACTAAAAGGATTTTTAAACTGTGAACAGAAAAGTAATTTTGAAGAACAGTTTTGGATTTCCATCATCACCTCTGCCTGCCATCTGTAGAATTGCCTGTGAAAACTTGATGGGTATGGTGGGCTCCAACCTGAAAAACCTGCAGTGAGCATTATCCCTGTGACTGAATCCTCAGTGATTTCAGATTTTAAGGCATTTATGCAGCTTGGCACTTACAGTAACCAAAAATTGCTAGGCAGTTTTGAACTCTTACCTCTTGTTTTTAATCTTTACAGGAAATGTTGATCACTCTTATGACACTGGTGAGACTTTTGTTATGACTCTCTGCATCAGTGACATCACTGGTTAGAAAATTGCATTCTAGAAGGCAACACGTATTTACACCAACCATGAGAAAATTAGGCAGATTCCTACTTTTAGTGCAAGTGTCACAGAAATAATAATGATCAAGTATATCATCAGTATCCAAAGTATTGTTTTCAGAAGAATTTCGACCTTACCCAGCAGCTCCTGCTAATTCCAGGCATAGCATTCACTGATGTAGGTGGAAAAGGAGTTTGGCCACTCTCAAGATATTCAATTAAGGACCTAGATCTGAAATGTCTGGCTTCCAAACACCCAGCCTCAGAGCTCTCTGTGCCTATCTGGGGAGTGTTTGACATATCATGCAAGAAGAGCACACCCACACCAGATATGGTCAGAAATTAGATTGTCACACACATTCAGGGTTTGTACTCCAGTTTTGGGTTTTTTTCTTTATCTTAAGGTAAGTCTCTGTGTTTTGGTTTTTTTTTTTTTCCCTCTGTAGTACAACAGCCTATGATGAAAACATTAAAGAAAGAAAATGCTGAGGATGTCTAGGAATGTACCTTAGGTGTCTCTCCTGAGGCTTGGCCTCAATATGATGACTGAAATGAAGTCAACTCCATCTTCTCAGGACTATCAGCTCTGAATTTATCCTTATTCTTTTATGTCTGTCTTTCTCCAAGACACAGATAAGTAAAGTAAACCAAGCCCCAGAGATGAAACAAGTGGCAAAACACCTGCTTCCTGAGGGCTAAGGATGAAGCTGGTGCTAAGCTCTTCTTCACTTTCAAGGTTTTTGTGCATCTAGACAAGACCAGAAATGGTTCTTTAAACACTGTATGAACTTCAACATCAAAACAAGAAGCAGATAAAGGCTTCAGATGGCAACTAAGTGAGATCCAGGATTAAAATTTTGTATTTGTGAATGCTGATATTAATCGCTAGCACTGGTGAACACCCAGCCCGGACTACCTCTAGAATCCAGGAAAAAGGAATAGGAAACAAGAATGCCCAACTGGCCCCAACCAGTGGTCCATTTGGCCAACTGTACTACTTCAACAGCAGCAACAGGCAACACCAGACCCTCACCTCTAATCCATTCTCTGTAGTCCTTGGATTAGACATGCAAAAGGGTGCATCCATTTATTCCCTTTATTATTATATCTGTTGGACCATGAATTTGTTCATCGTTTCTTTGAACCATCTGAAGTTCTCTGGCTCTACAAGCTTGTCCATAACTTCCTTCTGTCTGTTTTAAATCAATAACCTGCTAGTGCTATGGAGTCACTGCCCAGCTGGTGGATGAAAGAGTGGTCTAACCTCATCTGCTATCTCCATGATCTTATACGTGTGGAGCACCTTCCTCTCACACCAGGCTTTTCCCCTACAAGAGTTTCAGCTCTAGTCTCTCCTCATAAGGCCAGTGCTTCTAGTCCCTAATGGTTGCAGCCATCTTCCTTGTATGTCCTTCTCTGTTTTATAAAAACTCCTAGAAATTACTGGAGCTCAAGTTTGGAATTCTGGGCATGCACAACAAATGTGGAGGAATCATCACATTTCTGTGTTTGGTTTTCTCCAGTTCTGCACACCTCGTAGCTGTCATTTGTAAACCAGGTACAAATACAGACAGCACCCTCTAGAGTTAGCCAGGTCCTCTCTGGCTCTCCAAAGGGTGTTAAACATACACATTGATGGCTTTGGCATCTTCAGGACGTCCTCCCTACAGGAAAACATTTCAAAGCTAAAACTTTTCAGAGCATTTGAAAAGCATGGGGGTTTCTTACATGCAGTTCGATTCAGGCTGTCCCTCTCTTTGGTTTTGCCCAAGAGCCTGTACTCTCACCAGTGAAACAGTAGATTTTAAATACATCCCATCTCTCTAAGGCAAGAAAGAGATTCTTCCACCCTGTGCAGAACTGTGCTGTACACACTCGTTCATTGGAAGTAACTGCATAAAACTTCAAGGATACTTGCAAAACTGACTATCTAATCAGCAACTGTACTTACACTCTTTGAGCTGTTCTTTCATGGTTCATCAGTACAAAACAAAATGTATCTAGCTTACTCTGACTCACTACTTAACAGTTCTGCATACAGTAATAACTGCACTTATTAAAAGCGTTGAATTGGTGCTAGTTTGATAGAAACTGTCAAGCTTGTAGTCATTGTTTCTGACAGTATTATGTGTTTCAAGTTATTGTACCACTTAGTGCCTTATTTCCTCATGTTAGGCTTTTATGTTGGAAAGGCTGTTTTGTTAAAGACATTTTACTGTATGGGCTTAAAAGAGGATTACAGTTTCGCTGGGTGAACTGACCACATGAGAAAGGGGAAGCAGGTCAAATCAGCTTCCAAATTCAAGGAAGGTGTTTTATCCTCTACATATGGTGAATATAAATTTTATTGAAAGCCCTGAATTAACTGCAGGCTCCTGTTGAAGCTATACAAATAGTGTCATATGTGCCCTGGAAAGAGAGGCTTCATTGTTTGTCTACTGGTAGCACTCTGTTTTCTGGAGCCTAGAAGACAATTACTTCCTTGCAAACACAGGCAGATTAAATAAGCCACATTTTGTCCTTTTTGCCATCTGCCCCTTGCTTACTTTATTTTAAGCTGCATGACTAAGCTTTACTATCTGACATGTGAAGGTGGGACATGCTGTTTTTCTGCTCAGCTCCTTGAGGCTTGTAATGAATCCGAAGAAGCAGAACTGATCTGCAAAGGGGTGAGTCAGAAAATCGGTATCTGTACAATAATTACTTGCTGTGCCAAACAGCAGGACTTGGATCATAACGTAACAAAATCTCCTCAAGGAAATTTCATGATGGAGGAGAAATACATATTTCTTTCTTTCTTTTTTTTTTAAAAAAAAAAAAAGCTGGTGGGCCTGATTCTAATCCTAACATAACAACTTCGTTATTTCCTAAGAGTGGGCTGAGTTATGTACTAGCTGAATCAACTGGTGGCATTTCAGCAGATTGGATCTCAGATAAACAGGGAAATAAAAGTGAACAAAAACTACATAGCAAAGAGGAAGGTGAGATGATTTCCTTTGTATATAAGACTCTTCTGTGTCCATGCCTTTACAGGGATTTATAAGTTCACATCTATGCCACATGTCAGGAAACCCACTGGTCCTAAGTGCTATTACTTCCCTTTCCCAAACAATCAGTGTACTTGTTGGGTGGGTTTGCCTCCTTCTTTTAAACTATTGGAGCAAAGACTATACTTGAGTGGGGTTTTTATCTAAAACTATGGACACCATATAATTAACTTGGATGCTGACGCATTTCTATAACATGACTACTACAGAAATTGAGAGATCTCTCCACTGATAGACCCCAACAAGTCTGAGATCTCACTGATCGATGTAACCAGGCAGCATTCTTGACATCCCCACTGCCCAGGCATAGAAATCTCAGCTAGGACGTTGAGCTGGAACTACAGAGAGGTTACCCGGAGGCATTGTGGAGTCTCCTCCACGGGAGCTTTCATAACCCGCCTGGATCTGTTCCTGTGTGGCCTGTCCTGGGTGATCCTGCTTTGTCAGGAGGGTTGGACCACACAAGAAAGAAGAAACAAATTACTATAAACCAGTAACAACCGATAATGCTGGGAAGGGAAACTAAGTAGCTGCTGCTGCAGCAATTTAAAGAGCAGCAAACAGCTCAACAAAGGTGAAAAGAGAATTAAAAGCAGCAGGGCCTCTCTGGTGCCCAAGTGGAAAGACTTGTGCTGCTGAGATGTGTGGGCTTGGAGGCTCACTTCTGGAAGAAGAATGCTTGCCAAGTTGACTGGAGGTCCTATTTCTCATGTTTGAGAGGAAAGACGTGTCGCGCGCCAAACCCTGCATCCACCAGTTGCTGACAGCACTGAGGACATCTCCGTGAGTCCTGCATGTCCCTGAGAGGAACCAGAGACATTACCAGGGCCTGTCCTGTGCTACGCACTTGGACACCACACCACCATGCAGAAATTAACGTCCCTCTCCTTGGGTCCCTGACAAACTGTTAAAGAGCCTCTTGAACTGACACAACCAGAAGCAGTGGTCCTGTCACTGAATGAAATTCAGGAGGGGTGCAGAGGTGGAGGGTGGTGGGGAGCTTATTTCTGACTGTGGCTGTGGGGAGCTTCTAGATACCTGTAGGACAGTGATGGTGTATGGAGGAGGTGGAATAGGGAGGTACTAGGTGGTGTAGAGATCCCTTTGTCCACAACTGAGGGGAGGTTTATGCCACCTGAAGGTAAACGATGGGGTACAGAGAAGAAGAGCGCAGGAAAAACTTTCTCCTTGGCTGTCTGTAGCTTCCAGCTATGTGTAGGTCCATGATGGGGTGTGGAGGTGGTATGTGTGAGTAGGGTATCAAAATGGTTGGAGGTGTGTTGCTGCCTCTGTCCATGACTATGATGAGCTTCCAGCAGATTATAGGACCATAATGAGTGGTGAAGATGGAGGGGGATGGGAAGATCCTTTTGTCCTTGGCCGCGGGTTGCTTCCAGCTGCCTGTAAGTCCATGACGGTGTATGGAGAAAGTGAGCAGTGTGGAGATCCACCATGGATCACAAGTGATTGTGGAGATGGAAGATGGTGGGGAGACTCTCTTCTCATTGGCTGTGGATTGCTTCCAGATGGCTGTAAGTCCATGGTAGTGTGTAGAGAAGTTGAGCGGTGTGGAGATCCACAATGGATCTCTGCATGGTTTGGAAAGAGAGGTGGTGGGGAGGTCCTCTTCTCATTAGCTGTGGGTTGCTTCCTGATGCTTGTAAGTCTATGATTGTGTGTAGAGAAGAGGAATGGTGTGAAGATCCACAATGGATCATAATGGGGTGAGGAGATGGAGGTGGTGGGGATATCCTCTTCTCACTGACTGTTGATTCCTTCCTGCTGCCTTTAAGTCCATGATGGAGTACGGAGAAGGGGAGTGATATGGAGATCCACAATGGATCACAATGGGGTGCAGAGATGAAGGGTGGTGGGGAGATCCTCTTGTCCTTGGCTAGGAGTTGGTTCCAGCTGCCATTAAGTCCATTACGGAGCATGGAGAAGGTAGGTGCTGTGGAGATGTTGGATGTCTGATGGAGATATCATCATGGAGATGACAAGATGCTCTTGTTCTTGTCAATGGGATGCTTTCGGTGCCCTGTATGGACGTGATGGTGTATGAAGAAGGTGATTGGTGTGGAGACCCACAATGGATCAGTATGGGATGTGGAAATGGAGGGAGGTGAGGAAATCGTTTTGACCTTGGTTGTGGGTTCCTTCCTGCTGCCTGTAGGTCCATGGTGGTGTATAGGGAAGGTGAATGCTGTGGACATCCACACTGGTTCATGATGGGGTGAGGAGATGGAAAGTGGTGTGGCGGTCCCTTTGTTTATGGCTGTGGGGATCTTCCAGCTACCTGGAGGTTCAGAGATGGAGAGTTGTAGCTTTTGGAGGTGGTGGAGATAGGTCTTTCGCATCGTTTATTGTTGTGAGGAGGTTGTGGCTGCCTGTAGTTCTGTGACAGGCTTTGGAGTTAGTGGCTGGGTGGGCTTTGGAGGAGAGATCCCCCTGTCTATGTCTGAGAGGAGCTTCCTGCTGACTGTAGGTCCACAATGCAGTACAGACTGGGACTGTGTTTGTCTTCCCTTATCCTTGGGTTCCTGCCCATGTAGAATGGTGCAGTGCTTTCCAGACCAGAAGTGGATGCTTTGTTCTGGTTCTGTCCATCTGCAGGCTGCAGCTTCCCAAGAGGAGAGAATGAAAAACCATAGGTTTTTTTAACCATAGGTTTTTTTAACCATAGGTTAGGACAGGTGCGTGCTGTGGTCTGGTCCCATCCTTCTCTGCATGTCTTGGAGTGAGGCAGAGGAGAAGTAACAAAGGAGGAAGAGTCAGTGTGCCCTCTCCTGCCCAGCACAGCCCTTGGTTTGTGCCCATCTGGGGCTGGCTGTGTCACCACTGCCCTGTCAGATGGGCCACCACAGGTGCTCTGCCTGCTGTGACATTACCAAGGCTGGTGCATCACTGTGTGGCCTGTCCTGGGTGGTCCTGCGCTGGCAGGGGGGATGGGCTAGATGATCTCCAGAGGTCCCTTCCAACCCCTGTTATTCTGTGATTCTTTGAGCCCAGAATAAGTGCAGACTGAAGCCCACTGACTAGTGGTTCCCTTTTTTAATCGGTAGTTTAGAGCAACTTAGGACTAAAGCCTTGTTCTGTGGGCAACATCAGCTTCTGTTAAAGATCAGTGCAACTTTTATGTGTTGTGTTCAAAGAGCAAAACAGCCACAGGCAAGTTTGTCTGGTTTTTTTCACCTTTCCATTCCAACGGTCAGGACAGCAGGCTCAGGGTGACAACTCTCTGTACCTGAGCGGGTATCACATCACAGCATGATTGGAAGCACCCACCCTCTGGCACGGAAAGCCTCCTGGATCCATGCCCTTTGCACATTCTCCACTCTGTCACCTACCCAGCATTCTGCACAGCATGCACATATGCTCTCCAAGCATCATGTCCATGTGGTTCTTAACCATACACCTCACGGGCTACATTTTGTTGCAGCTGCACAAGAGGGAGGCTGGAGGACAGAGAGTGAGGTTTAAGAAAGGCATCTAGTGAAGGTGCAGTTCCTCAATGTGTAGGAGGAAAAACTGCATCCAGCAAACAGGCTGAGTATATGCATATAGTCGTCTTAAGTTTCCTCTCTGGTCTTAAGAGGGTCAGGCAGCTCATGAGGGTTATTCAGTGTTTGAGTGAACTGAAATGACCTTGATGATGCTTCTTTTGAAGCATCTACAGAGGAACTCTAGAGGAGTATGATCTGTGTTTATGTGCTTCACAACAGACTGAATCCGGGATTTTACCTGAATAGTGATGACAGCTTGCTAGGCGAGCAGGAAAATCATAGCAAGAGGAGATTGTTCTTTACATGACTTGAGCCTTGATCTTGTCTGGATTACAGGGGCCCTGGGTGCTCAGGAGAAACAGAAAGATACCAGCTTCATAGGATATTTTTTTCCATTTATTCTAGCCATTGACTTAAATCCTTCACTCTTTGGGTACCCACTGATGCTATAAAATAGTGCTGTGCTTAATATATTAGTACACATTTCCAGGTGTGTCTGTTTTAATACACGAGAAGAGCTGTTCTAGAAATGATCTGAACTGTTAAAATGATATTATTAAAAACAAGTTTAGGGATTGTCTTAATTGTACTACTTTCTCAACCTCCTGTCTGTCAGAGGAACACCATCTATGCCACTTCACAGAGAAGCTGTTCACAACAAAACGATCAAAAGATCTTTAAGTTTTCTGTATTTTATTACCTTTTGATACTGGAAGATTTGTTTATATCTTGTGAGGCCAACGTGTGCTATGATAGTTGTTCTGATGGTACGTGAGATCTTAGGGCTCTGAGGTTTAACATGCCTACAAGCCAACACAGATAAGAGCAACCTGAGAAGACTCTGCTGTCACACAAGGAACCTAGAATAACAAAACCCAGGCAGAGCAAATACAGAGTTTATGCCTTTGTTTGAAGTGCTGAAGAAGTGCAGGTCAGAGCTATAAACAGGGAAGGGAGAAAGGAGAAAAAACATTTCTGTCATTCCTTCAGGAGCTGTTGCTACTCAGATAAACTAGAGTAACTGGAAAAGTCTGTGTAATTTTTGTTTTGTCTAGGCACATGGGCTTTTACTGTGTAGGTCAAAGACCTTTAATATCCAGCAGCAAAACAGGAATCCTGTGGGATTAGCAAGTGTATTCAGATAATACTTTTACCTTTTCCCTCCCCTTTCTGATTCATAGTAGTCTGCTTTACCTTTGTAAGCGCTATCACAAACATACTGGACATGGCTCAGGGTCTGACAGACCCTGCTCATACAGAGCAAAGGTACGGTACCAGGTTTCCAGGTCTCAGATATATCCTTCCTAAGCTTCCTCACTGCCATGTTTTGCCACACTCAAGCCCACCAGTCCTCATGTGAAGGATGCTAAAGCCAGTTGTAGTCCACTGTATGTCCTTTTCTGACACTTACATATAGGCCATAGCTGTGCTTCTGTGTTACACTACTCTCTCTTAAAAGAATTTATATATGATGAGAAACCACCCTACTGTAACATTCTTATGGTTGTAAATAGCTTTGCTGTCTTATTACATGGCATGCCCACCCTGTGTCTGAAACCCTTTTCCAGGCTGTGACTGAAGCACCAGGTTAATGAGCACCCAGCTCCAGAAAGCAGTGATTTGTGAGAAGGGCAGAAAAAAATACAGGGTTTCCTGTGGGCAAGTCTAGAGAATTTTTGTCTAAAACTCAAGAGTATTAGATTTCTATTTATAACAGTTATTAAATGGAAGTTTGGGGTGTTTTTTTAAGTGTGTGTTTTTAAACAACTACATGACCTACTTCTACAACATATATTTTTTCTTATTTGTAAGAAATTTGTACATCCTCTCTCCACCAGGGCAGGGAGATGACAACATTCTTTAACAATGAGGCTTCCTGGGAAGAAACACCTCAGCAACTGAGCATGACCTTCACTACCCATTGCCCCAGGCATGTTAACACCACCACAAAGTCTGGGAGACAGGTCCTGTGTTAGGAACTAACAGGGCTTTGGAGTCTTGCTGCCTTCACAGTCTGGGCTTTAGGATAGCAGGATAGTGCTTAGTGTACTCCTGAATGGATTGCTGAGCCAGTGGGCTAATGATCTGTACTCAATCAAAGTGAAACAAAATTCCTTGCCAGTGACAAAGTCAGGAAGGAGTACCTTTTCACAGTGTGCTGCTCCATACTGATGAACAATGCAACTCCTGGTTACAATAGTTTCTAATGCCCCTAATTTGGAAGAATTTGTGGGGAGGAAAAAAAAAAAACCCAACAAAAAAACTCCTAGCTTTTACACACTCAAAAGCATTATCCCAAAACACTTTCGTTTGGAACCTTTCCCAATTACAGCTGTGAAGTATTGCATGGAGAGAAGTCACTAATAAGCTGGGCCAC
Source organism: Todiramphus chloris collaris (assembly GCA_025345505.1). NCBI lineage: Eukaryota > Metazoa > Chordata > Aves > Coraciiformes > Alcedinidae > Todiramphus > Todiramphus chloris. The sequence continues at coordinate 986,523 of JANVCC010000072.1, forward strand.
ACCATTTAGCTTTATAAAGGTCAATGTCATCACCCTGAATCCTATCTGAGACCACAGGGAATTGCTGCCATTCGTGGCATGGTAGTGTTAAATGTTCCCCACCTTTGATAGTGGGATAGCTCATGCTTTTAAATTCCCTGAAGGAATAGCTGCAAGTAGAACACATTGCAGTTGTCTGATCTCAGAGTAACAGGGATAAGCGGAAGAGATTCATGCCTGAAACAAAAGGTTATGCTCACATGAAAAAGCACAGCGAAACATGATTTTTCAGAAAAAATTCTGTCTCAGGCATCCAGTTTCTCAGATACTACAGCCCCCTCAAGTCCTGAAAATCTGACGGTAAATAATACTTTTATACCACTGATTAATAATGCAAATAAAATTCTGGATGACTTCTGTTTTGACCACGGCAATCTCACCGGAGGCTGGTTGTTCATGAATTGCATCATTTGTTCCCATGGAATTAGCCATAATAGGGACATTGAGAGGCTCACCTTCTCCACACTGCAGACACTGTAATCCTATCTCCTAACTAACCTCTGCAGTCGCCCCGTGTTCGTTTGAATGAAGAATAAAACAGAATGAAGCTTTGAGCTGACCTCTCCACAGAGACCTTCAAATGGATAAATCTACTGACCTTTGAGCTTTTGCAGTATAAAAAAGCAGCAAAGCCACTTCAAAGCAAGTTCCAGCTAGTACTACAATGAACCACTGGCTTGTCCAAAGTACTTTAAGATCAGCCTTTATGTCAGACTTTAAGTCTGGCATTTCCAGTAAAATCATGTCAGCAGCGTTTTACTCATGTTTTTACTCAATGTTATGCGGATCTCCCTGACCAACAACAGTGATGGAGTTTGTGATCTTTGTCCAGATGCGTAACTCCTCAATAATCTCTACCCTCTGCCCCAGAAAAGAGATCTGATGACAGCAGCCGTTTCGATTGCAGCTACCAACATTCAATAACATCAGACTCTCCGTGAGTCCACTCATCTCCCTGCTTCCAGGGACAGTGGGAACCCCCAGGGCCAGCACAAAAGCTGTGACATGAAGCCATCCAGGAAGACTCAAAATCCAGACTTTGCATCTAGATGCTGCTGCCCTCTCCCTGAAGAGGTACTCATGGTGTCCAAATACAAACAGTGAGGCCATTTGAATGGTAAGGCAGAGTATTCGTAGCAAGAAAAACTCAGTTTCACTTGTGCTGGTGTCAGATCTTATGATCTAACCTATTTGCTTTGGAAAACATTTATACTTTGACTTTGCCAATATGCTATTAGGTCACCCTCTATGGGCCCTGTGCCTGCTCCCCCCTACACCTACAATTTTCCCCATGCATCCTTAAACTAAGACTTCATAACTTTGTTTTTCCTGAGATGGTCACACTTTGCCATGAGCATAGGAAGTTCATGCCAGGAATTTTAGCTTCCTCCTGTGGCATCATTTATGACTCATCTATAAACCAGCATGACAGCTGAGCAAAATCAGGGATAAAGGCCTTTAAAAGCCCTTGTGTCCACAGAGGTGGAGAAAAAAATCTCCGTAATGACCCACCAGGTTCTCCCTAAAAAAAGTAATGACCGCATACTGTCCTTCAGATTTCTCAGGCTACCAGCTTTTTAGGGCACTTATGCCTTTAATGAATTTTATCCAGAGTCCAAGGTACCAGGAATGATGGAAACAAAGGAAATATGTTTCTCCCAGCATAACAAGCATATCATAGAACTACTAAAATGGTTAAGAAAGTAGTATTCTTATCATGCTACCATACCATGTGAAAATCTCTAATAATGCAAGAATCTTAGGAATTCTCAGTATGAAATCAGCACAGACAAGCAGCTGTTTCTCATGACACTTTGACTAAGCCTAGTATCATCTGGGCATTTATTCACTTCAGATTGGCTAGGGATTGAATATAATTCTTTCCGCTTAATTCTTCCTTGCATTCTTTTCGCTAATAAACTTTCTTTTCATGGTTTTACAAAAAGTAAGCAAATGACACTGATCTGAACATGAGAGTCAAGCACTAAAGAAGATGAATGAAACTCCTTTTTGCATTGTTACAAAACTAGAGTCCAGCTGTTCTCTATTTTTTCCCTTACATTTACTGTCTAGTAAATAATAAGAGATGTTGCATAAAATCTTCATAAACACATGCAACCTTTATTCACATAACAAAATGCCTGATATCAATGATTTAATAAGTATGTTACAAAACAAAACAAAAATCCTTATATTTAATACAAATACTTACCTTTAGACACTTTTCCCTGCCCAACCCTCTGAGATGATGTGAGATTGAGATGTCCTGTTGCAAGCAGGACATTAACTTGGATAAGAGATGGCAGAGAACCCCTAAAATGGAATTAGCACTCTGGGTGTAGAATTCAAGATTACTCCCTGCATAGGTAGTAATATCTTATTGAAAATGAACCATCCTTAATACACTTATGAAGGAAGAAAACCTAAAAGAAATCAGGGAAAGCACGAGTTAATGACACTGTGAATAGCCTATCAAATGAAAAAACAAACACAAAAGCAAACAAATAAACAAACAAAACATTAAAAAACCCCAACATTTAAAGGTTGCAAAGCAATTCTTAATTAAAAGAGTAGAACAGAGAAAGGGAGAGAAGCTGAAGATAGAGAAAGTGGAGATGCTAAAGCCACTATGTAGGTGAGTGAGGAATCTGTCAAGACTTCCAAGACTATTGTACTGAACCCTATATTGCCTTGAAAGTACCTTAAAACATTGACCGAGGTCAAAAGAAAGCATAAGCAGTTCTCAGTAATTTCTTTAAGAGATCAGACCAAAGCTTAGTATTCATTTTCTAGTTTTCCTGCACAGTAAATATTAGTTTAGTCAGGCATTTTCACAAACACTTTTGATGGACTGGGAAACATGTCTTTATTCTTGCACCCGTCTGCAAAGAGGAGCCTGTGCATTCCTGCACAGATAGCGCCTTGTGGGGTCAGCATCACTCTGATTTCCATACTCGAAGTCCAAACACACTCCTGCAGCTGTCACAAAAAAAAGATGTGTCTTATTATCCACTCCCTAAATAGCTTTATCATCAGCAGCAAGCATGATGCAATTTGATAGGTGTCTCAAGATGGGCTTTGGCACATCTTTAAGATGTGGTACGTAAAGGTGATTGAAAGAGACAATGTCAATAGTTTTTTTTCTTAGCCACCATGAAATAACAAATTTTTGAATTGCATAAGACTTACTGTATAACAAGAAGCATGCTTGCAATCTATAAGCATGGATATATACCCATTTTCATGTAAGAAACATGTAAAAGCCAGAGTGAAAATTTACAGGCAATCAAAACCATAGCTGAGAAAACAAAATGCTGAGGAAACACTGACTAACTTAAGCTTATGACAAAAGAAGTTCAGGGCTGAGGCAATTCCTCCATAAAGTACTGTATAATTTAAGGTAAGATACAAGACTCGTAAAGAAGGAGGGAAGTAAGACAAGAAACTGGACAAATATCCAAGTAATACTCTGAGAAGAGGTATGAAGCCAGATGAGAATGCAGAAAGTGCTGGAAACATGAAAAACTCAGAACGTATGTTAGGAAGAGAAACAGGACCCCATGTCACCAAAGCAGAGAACAGAAGAATGGGATAATGAGGGGATGTTTTGGTTTTAATCAAAAGTCAGAGACCTACAAATAATGACGGGCTGCATCTCAGGTGGCTCCTTGCACTGAAGGAGGCAGAGGTGGACACAGATCATGGTAAAGGTCATCACTGAGTTCTCAAACTGGAATTTGGCTTGTTTCTGCTTTCCTACTCCCAGAAATTTTTCTTTCTCCCATTTGACAGCTTTGCTTTCTACCATGTTGTCCTCCTTAATACTCCAGACCCAACGCAAAACTTTTGAGTAAAGCTATGTAATAAGTTTGGCGAAATTAGCACCAGGTCTACTATCCCAACCTATTGTTTCCTTTTCTAGGAGCTGTGAGCTCTCATTGGAATTAACCCCTTGTAATAGTGTAAGCAATGCAATAGCACTCTAAAAAGCGGATGGAACATATAAAATTCATGAAAGATACTACAGGCATCCCCACATCCCTCACAGAGGGAATCAAAGAAAGAGTTGAAGGAGAAGGAGACTAAGCAGCATGAGTAAACAACACATCCTTAGATCATGGAAACGGCAGGGAGGATGTAAAAAGGTAGCAGATGGATGTTTATGCTACCCTCTAACAGCAGTGTGCAGCCACACTCAGGCTGCACCATTTCCTTGCATTCTGGCCAAGGATTCGCACCTCTCCGCACAGCAGAGGATGGCAGCAGCATGGGTGTAGGCAGAAGAACTTGCCTCTTCTCAAAAATCAGGGTTAGTCTTTGCATTAATTAAGGCATCAGACTCCACTATCATTCTCCATCCTTATTACTATCCTTGTATTTTACGCTATATTTAAAATCATGCCATTTCAGAATCCTGTATGAATAAATATGAATGTCAAGACCTGTGTGCTTCTCTTATGCACACAAGACAGTACAGTACATTACGTACTCACAGAATCTTATTAAATTTCTCTGAGACACATAATCCTGTGAACCTCACTCTGTAAACACAGGCAGCAGTCGTACTTAATTTCTTTCCTCTATCCTTCACAATCTCCCCTCAACTATCTCCTCCCTGAGCAGAAACTAAGCACCCACATAAGTATGTGGCGAGGGCACCTGAAGATATGTGTTATGAAAAGGAGAAAATCTTGATCAGAGTGGAAAAAGAGTGCATTGAACACTCGGCAGTTAATTAAAAGTATCGGAGTTTTAGAAAAGAATGCAGAAGTCTGAAAGCAGCATAAGAGGCCCTATTTGGGTGGAGTGTTATGTATTTTTAAGGATTTTTAAGAATAATTATTCTATCTATAATTATTCTATCAGTGAGATTAAAATTAAATGAATAAGTGTTCAGTTTGATTAACACAGTGTTGACAGTCAGCCTGTCAACAACCGTAGCATCAACTCGGGACAATTATGCTATTGGATGATTCCCAGTGGTAGGTACAGCATGGTACCAGAGCAACCTCAGGTGAACCAGAGCTACCCAGGCAGAGGATAACTGAGTTTGGAGGGAAAATTTTGCACCTGATAAGTACTGCAATTGCTGGTCACGCTTCAATCATTTACACCAGTCTACACTGCATAAGGAAGACTGGTGCCATAAATGCAGTCGATGGAAGAGAGGCTGCAGCAGCCTGACTGGGGCTCCCCCCAGCACAGATGGACGGTCCTGAGGGAGCACGTCTCGGGTCTTTGGTGGTGAGTGAGAAAACCTTCAAAGTCAGAGCATCCTGCCCTGGTTGACAGATACTGAGTAAACAGAGAAAAAAAAAAAAATCAGCAGGCTAAGCTTGTTTTATTAGCAGCTCAAACCTGATCCATGACAGGGATTTAGGCCAAGTTTGGGTAGGCATTCAGGCGCGTGTTTTAACTAAAGACAGGCATTGTCCTGTTATAACAAGTGACACTGTCATTCTTGAAATAAGGTACATGCTTCAGTATCACAGAGAAGAGGGAAAGTAACCTCAACCTACCTCTCCATGGGAGCCACCCTTGACTTGGCCACACGAATGAGAACGTTCACTTGCAGTTATTTGCAGAACGTGAACTTTGCTCTTTTGAGGGAGGTGGTGATAACTGGGGTTGTGACAGCTCAGAACCAGATCTTGAAGGCTTGCAGCTCAGGCCGATCATTCTAATTGTTATTGATTAATAATAAATATGGTGCGTTTGCATCCGAGAGGGGTGGGAGAAAAAAGGGGCCGTATTTTTATTCTGCAGGGATGTGCGATCTGCTGCCCCACAATATGCAGCTCCTCCAGCAAATGGTTACAGGGTAAGGAAAATCAAAAGACATTCTTTTTATTAGTTAGCAGTAATGACCTTTTATTTTTGATTATTTGTGCATTAACAGCGTGGAATGGAGATGTGCTATGTAAGGAAGTTATTATTTGCTAATTTGCAGCTTTTAAAATACACTGCACACTATCTATTATGTATCATGCATTACAATTACAAAAACAGTTTAATTAATCACCAGCACCCTGTTTTGTATCAGTCTGCTGCTGAATTCTGGGTAATGGTGTTGTTTACCATTTAGCAAGTAGCACCATTTCACTCTGTTTCACTACATTAAACTGCTCAAATAAAGCAAACGGATATTGGAAAGAGTTGGCCATCTGCCTTTATTTTCTTTTACTTTTGTTAAGGAAAGGGAAAAAAAATAAACCCCACCACAACCTCTGAAAGGAGAAAGAGCAGAGCCATGAAACTGATAGTGACAAAAAACACCCTTTTTTATCAGGTCAAAATCTCATCTAAATGCAGTTCTGATGAATGGTAAAAAGCTTGCTTTGTGGATTTGGAGTGGGTCTCAAGACCAGCAATGAAGTCTAATGATTATTTAATGGTGCCGCACTTGAAGCAGGATTATGTGAGACTCTCTCCCCCGTTAAGAGTTTGATGAATAGGTTTTGTGACAGCCATTTAGGAATAAACAAGAATTCATCAGTCTGCATAAGAAGAAGCCAGTTTATAGATTAAGTTTCTTGAGGTAATTCATGAGGTCAGTCCCATTTAGATGTAGACTATTAGGGCTCAGCTTTTGAGAGCGGCCATACAAGGGAGTTACTCCAAATGGACCCCGCTAATACAAAGCCCCCTTTCAGAGGGAAGCCTGAAATTTTTATGACCCTGCTGCTAGGAAGCACATCAACTTGTCACTGTGAAGATCTGCTGGGGCAAGACCTCATCACTCTATTAAAGAGCTCTGTGACCCTATTGATTTGAAGTATTTAAAGCAGGGGTGAAGTTCAAAGCAATTTCTTTTCTATACTATTACTCAGCCTCTCTGTGTCTTGGCTCTAAAACATCTGCTGTCAGTTCCTCTCTGGTGTCTGACTCTGGAATCTGTCACTGGAGAACAGAGTAGTTTTATTTAGAATAAATTGGATTCCTTTTCAGTTTTCAGCATTTCGTATTGTGATCAATGGTTTACACTCCTTCATGTGCCAGGAGACTTAACTGCCACTGTACCCTTTCATGTCTCTTCATGACTCAGCCAGAGCTTGCTCCTGAGGCTCTGTAATCGAATCTTTCCATTCTAACAGGTAAGCAGCCACTAGTTTTTCTAATTGGGCAGTCGATATAAATAATAAACTTCCACTATTGGAAAAAGAAAAAAAAAGGAAAGGAAGTTGGGAGGGAAACCCATTATGTCACTCTGGAAACAAAACTCTAACAGGATCTCTTATGATTATTTGCTCAGAGAGGAAAAAAAGACACTGAGTAAACAACTCCATTATTTTTAAATGTCAGCAAGTAAACCTTGTACCTGGTTCTTAGAGCTGCTTCTTCAGAACACTGCAGGGTCCTCTACTTCTTTGCAGAAGTTGCAGGCACCAGGACACCTTCTCAACGCTTAATAACACATCAGATAGGGTGTATTTATTACAGAGGTGGTTACTGACACCAGGGTAGTTATTAAAGGCTGTATGGAGCATGAGATTAATACACATTTTGACAATGTCAGACAAAACAGTCGAGATAAAACAATGAGCAATAGCATGGAAATGGTAATGAAATGGTTACAAAAATATTTAAGATAATGATGCATAGCAACAGAAAGAAATTAGGTAGGGTTTTCATATGGAAGATAATTATGTACAGGATTACAAAGAGCAAACCTTTCTGTTTTATTCATCAAGGGAACTAACTTCTGATGTTGTGAAAAATGCACCTTCTCTCAGGGGCTCTTTTGTCAAATCGCTATCTTATTCCTACCCTACCTGTACTATTTAGACACATTTAATCACACATTCTAACAAATTGCCTAATATAACCAAGATAAACGGGATATGTTTTACCAGATAGAAAGGTGTCCACTGTTTTCAGCTGATTTGTACAGATTTACATCACCTATGAATCTGCCCCATAATACATGTTGTCATCGTTTTATTAACGCTGTTGTTTTACACAAAGCTCCTTTGAAAACTGAATGTGTTTCAGGGCCGAATGAATTATGTTCATTGCAAGATGGCAACTGCATGGTTTATTCAACAGTATCTTTAAGAATCTAGAAGTCTGAAGACAGACTAACCTATTGCTTGTCAATCAAAATATACATCCTTTGCAGCTTTGTATTTTCTTTAGTCAGCAATGAAATCATGTTACTGCTGTCTGAGGTCAATGGTAAATCCACCAGCAGAATCCCTGCCTGAGAATTTTCAATAAAGGCACCAGCAGAATCCCTGCCTGAGAATTTCAATAAAGAAAGCACCGAAGATGAGGGAGGAAGATAATAGTTCGTATTCTGCTCCTCTAAGGGAATGGGTGATAAACAAAATTCTAAGCCATTTCTTCTATCTTTCTTTTTTTTTTTTTTAATGTAGCTTGCAGAAGTCACTGGCAACCATTACATGCTGATATCATCTTGAGTTCATGCTACTGAATATGTTGGCATTTACGGCACATTCTCCCAGGGCACATTTCAAAATGAAACTGAAACTTGATGGACCAACTGTACTCCATTAAAAAAAATTATAAAAAGGCTTTATTTCCGCCCCCCCCCCAGCCTAAAGAAATGGAGAGTTTCAAAACAACTTTTATCTGCCATATAAATCTACATATTGAAGGTCAGTCCAAAGGCAACAAATCAAAGCTTTTTTTTTTTCTCATCTTTTATTTTAGATTATGAATGATGCAAGAATTTATAGACCGTGCAAATTTATTACCGTGTTAATAGGCCCCCCTGTTTATATCTGGCAACATATGTTATATCCACAATCACTAGAAAGAAGCAGCATTTTTAGGGATGGAGGGGGAGGCAATTAAAGAATTAGGCCTAATTACCGTGAAAAATCTCTGGAAGACACATACAGAAATCTTTTGCAGAAGAAACACAAAGACAATGCAGGGAAATATTCTTTAACGTGACCACTACTGTAAATTGTGTTTCTAATCCATGCATTCATAATCAAAAGGCAAACACAATCTTAAATCAGTAGTTCTTCTCATGTAATTAAATGAAACAAAGCAGATTTTGTGACTGTGTAAAAATTCTCTCTCTGTTGGGGTCTTTATGGGCATCTTGTCTCTAACAGCTGAGCTTGTACTGAACCAAATACGGTCTTCTTTGCCTTCAGTCCCAGCATGCAGCAGAACCACTTTGCAGTCGCTGGTGAAGGGGCAAGAAAAGAATAGTAGAAATGGCTGCAGAAGAGGGGACTGTGTTTCACAAGAGGAGTTGTTCAAAGACAATCCCAAGGATCCCAGGCTGAATGACAGTAGTTTGATCACCAAAAAAAAAAGGAAAATATTTACCTTTTAGCAAACAAACAAGAAAGTGAATCAAAACCTGATATCAAGGTATATCAAGTATATCAACCTGATATACTTATATACTTATATATCAAGGTATATCAGCTATATCAACCTGATATACCAAGTGAAAATCAAGGGACTTGGGGAGAAATGAGATTCACGTGTCATCACTTTATGCTTCTGTTCTTCCATATGGGCCAGGCTGACAACTGACCTTGCCTCTCCTGAAAAGGAGGAAAGGTGTTAGGTGCTATGAGAGGTGCAGAGTCAGATTATGACCACGAGATAGCTGAAGGTCTGGCTGTGTAAGGCACCACAGTGAAATTTCGTAACCAAAATCCCAGGAATTTCGGTTTCTTTGTGAAAAAGTCCAGCAATTTTTCATGACAAAATGTTATGATCAGCTCTACAATTTTCTGTTTCTATTACAAGATGGAAAGGAGATGCAGGAAGCAGACTATTTTCAAACTGTAGGACCAAGCACAAATACTGTGGTTCTAGAATTGGCTGCTATGACCAAAAAGCAGGCTACTGGAAGATACTTGATATAACCATGAAAATGTCCATACCTACAACAGGTCTAAACTTTGCTAAATGTATTCAGTAATTCAGTAACTCTTTCAGCACAGAAATCACCGTCTGAATTTAGCTTTGGTAAAGCTACCTATGACAGTGGGGGTCTACCAGGGAAGAATTTGTCCAAGGGTCATTAGGTCCATGGGTCTCCACAGGCAGATTCTGAACCCACCTCGATGGGCGGTAGATAACAGGCATGTCAGCCACACTTCAGCAAAGACTGCTCATGTCAGAGTGAGCTCATGGGCTCAGTCTTTTAAGTTGTTTTATATCCTAAATATTGATCTCCTTTATCTGTGTGTTGCCATATCCATCTTTGTCTTTAATCATTCTTCCTCTACAGGTGGGTTATCATTTTTCCAAAGCCTGCATATTATGAGCTTTGCCTCCAACAGAGATAATATCTCCCCATTCTAGGTTGTTTAGTGTGAATATTTCCCATCCTGAAGCATTATTAATCATGTTGTCATCACTTAAATAAATAATAATCACTAATAATTATTTTTATTTTCACAAAGCCACTAAAATAACCAAAAAAAAAGAAAGACTGATATTAATTATTAATAAATATGAAGGGGACATGTGTTTTGTTGAGATTGAATTTCTATTTTTCATCTCTGTTACAGTGTCATCTAGAGGTGCTAGATAAGACAAGGGTACCTCTGGTTTAGGTGCTACAGAAACTCCATCTTAAATGACTCAGTGAGACAAAGAAGAAGCAGGTATGAAGGGGATGGACAGAGGCAGAGCTAGAAACCAGACCTTCTGCCTCTTCCTCTCCTTGTGGTCATGCATAAGTGTGACTTGGCAAGAGGAGGGCTCATACAGACTTACCCCACCCAGTCTTTCTTCCTACCTGTCCACGTCAGCCCAGCGGGGGAACAGAGGATGCAAACCTGACAGTGGCCCAGCTGGGGCAGAGAGCAGCCACGTTGCTGACGGCCCTTTGGCACCTCTCGCTGCTCAACGCTTCTACTGTGGCCTCGACGTGTCCCCATTTTGAAGACATGTCTTTTTCCCACCCCTGTTCCTCGCACCCCAGGAACTGAGCTACATAATGAAAGAGCCACATGTTCCCTTAGCATAGAGAGAGGTATTTTCCATCTGATTTCTTGTAGACGTGAAGTTTTTGCATTTGTAGTGTGTCTGTCATTACCTGTCTGTGCACGTTTCCTTCCTTTTCTTTGCTAGCAATTTCTAAACCTATTTGCCACATTCAACCACATTTGGCAGGGAGGCTGAGGTTTGAAGACATCACATTTCTAGAAGGCTTTTGAAGACAGAACACAACCGTAACTTTACTCAGGAGGCAGGAAGCAGATGAGATGTACTCAGTGACTGCCACAGAACTTGTGCCTTACCCAGCCCAACATGTAAGGGATGAACCAATAAGATGGAGGACTCAGAAAGCGATTTGACCTGAATGATTTGCATCTATGTCCACATGCAGTGGGATACCTTACAAGTCACTGCTTGCAAAAATATACAAAAAAAAAGAGAGGGAATACAGCCTCCATACTCCTGAAAGATGGGTCCTGCACTGGCCCACCCAATACAGAAGCAGAAGGTGAGGCAGAACCAGTGTCTTCAGACTGCTCCTCAGCTGCAGAGAGAAGAGCCCAGGCTCTGTTGTTTTAATCAGAGAGGGAAGACGTTTGCAGTACAGCCACTTTTCCTGACGTAGGGCAAGAGTTCTCCAAGGTGTCCCTGTGTAGCCTAAGCCTAGCTCATCTAGCAACCTGTGCTGTGATCATTGATGGATCTAGGAACATTTATTTCTCTTTGGTGGTGAAGACATTTAAATGATATGGAAAATGTACAAACACCTGCTTAGAAACCTGGTCTTCTTCCACAGGAGTGGAGAAATGTCACCATTTACAGATTTGTCCCATCTGTGGTTGGAAAGCACTGGTGCACCTGTAGAAAGCAGAGCAAGTCGCTGTAGGACTTGATCCTGTGCGTTACTCTCCCAGCAGAAGTGAGCCAATACGCCACCAACAACAGATTAACTGGCCAAAAAGATCTGGGTTGTCTGGGCTGGATTTGTGCCTCAAGTGTCACAGGCCAGATTGTAATGCCAGGATTTGCAGGTGGCTTGCATTTCAGAACTGCTATTTCCAAATACAAGAGGAAGGTGGCATTTCTGTGGGCAACAAATGGGGAAGTCAAAGCCAGTTTAAGAAGGAGACCGAGAGAGAGACCCTGGAGATAATTTAGAATAGTATGTGAAGGCAAGGCAAATGAATGTGCCTCAGCTGGACAAGATGTTAAAAGTCCTAGCAACAAACATCTTGGTTTTTTTCTCTCCACAGTATTTTCATAAGACAGCAAAATTGAAGGGGAAATAAAGACTCCTCTATTCCATACACTAATAGCAATACGTTGGACAGTGATGATACAGCATGATAAATTCTGCTCTCAAGAAATTAAATTCCATACTACAGTCAGCTAAATGTCTGCAAATACAGTCCTAATATAAATCTCAAAACATTGGCAGGAGAGCATATAATGCTTCACCTCTTATGCGTAGCACTGTTTGTTTGCACCAAGCATTATCAGTACACGTGGCTTCGCTTTACATACCTAGTAGATAATAAACACAGCCTAAATCACCAATAATAATCACAGAGTTGTGTGGACAAACTCATTATTTTGGGAAAGCTAGAAAGTGACTGAACTACCTTTCATCTGGTGGAGTTGTGTTTGCTGTGTAGGAAAAAGGAAACTGCCTCCTGAGCTGTTATACCCATAACCAGGCACTTTTCTAGCCTATGTTAAACAGTTATATGGCTTGAAGTTTTAATCGTGGGTGAGGACATGTGTCTTAGCTTTCAATGATAACATTGTGAATATTAATTTGTTGGGTTGAGGCCCATATCTGTCTATTTTTGCTGATATTTACAAATTCACTGCACTCCTCCTTTAGCTCTTCTACCTCCTTAGCTCTATCCCTTCTCTTGACTCCTGTGCCTGAAGCTACACTAGCACTTCCCATCAGCTGCCACCACTGTTTCCTTCACACTGTATTCCATCAGTTTCTTCTTGGGGAAAATCTTACAAGAAAGACAGTGTGATTTTCCTTCTCCTTTCTCCCACTTCTTTTCCTTTCACAATACATGCAGCCTTCTTTTACCTGCATTTCTCCTCCAGACCTTCCACTTCCTGAAATAACAGCATACCCTCACCTGCTCTCCAATGCACCTATTATCTGTCTCATCCTTCATTTTCATGTGAAAACTTAAACTTTCCATACGCTGCCTTTTTGGTGCCTTCCATCTCGCATGTTTATAGAATAATAATATTTGTCTTTTTACTAAAAAAAAAAACCCTACATTTTCCTCCTTCACCACCACTCCATCTCTAAACTTATTTGATGCACAGTGTGTTACTGCTGTCCAGAGAGTCTCTCCTCTATTTCCAAAGTCTTCTATCTTAACTGGCTTAGACCATTTGCTCTTGGTGAACTGTTCCTGGTAAAATCTTGAACAACCTTTTCCAAACCATTCTCATCCTCTTTGTCAGCCATCTTTGTGAGCAAAGCCTTTTCCAGGATAATGTGACCACACTTGGAAATGACAAGAAACCACGTGTCTTTCATTAGTGTAGTGGAGCTTGAGCTGGTTAGACCTGCTGGCAGAGACGGTGAAGATTTGCCCATGACTGTCCTTAAAGGTCTTGAAATCTTTTCTTTCTTTAACTTCCTCAGCTCTGTTCATACAAGAGATTCTTTAGAAGCTCTGTGATACCTTCCTTCCAGGTTTCAGAGCAGCAGAAGCAGGTGGTGAGTCACACTCAGACCACCTTTCCTTCTCTTTTTCCTCTAAACTTACTTCTGCCTCTCTGCCTTTCTATTCAGAGCTCCTACCATCTGTGCAAATTATAGTCCTAAGCTGTTTCTAGGAGGCATCCTTGTGGGAAGTCACAATCAAGGATGATAAAACAGAGGTTTTCATTTCCCCTGTCCCAAATCCTCCTCACAGCCTTCTTTCTCTATCCTACCAGTCACTGACATACATAATCCAGTTATAAAGCTTGGCTCAGACAAAGCTTTCGGTATTTTCACTGATTTTGACAAATGCAATATTATATTGACCCAAAATGATGCTGCAAGATTGTCTTCTCATCACACGTCCCTGAAAATATTACCTTTTTCTCTGAATGTCCCCTTGTTATCAGCAGGAAATGTCAGCTTACACTGTACACATACTAGACTATCAAACAGGATCCTCCAAAGATTTTACAATGCCAGAATTGGGGGTTTTGGGGGGTAGGGTGAAGGATGAGGGATATCTCTCCAGTAAGCACTAGATACATACATTGTTCTCCTTCAAAATCTTGTCTTGTAACACTTCTACCAAAAAATCCTCAACACAGAAAGGTGATGGGGATAAATTCAGAAATTAATGGCCTTCGTTTCCACTTTAAGGACTTCAATGTTAAATCCAGATCCTTAAAAATGTTTCCTTAATCCCAAAAGATCCAGAATTTCCCTCCATTTGGAGTTACCTCCATAAAGCAATTCTCCAGGTGCCTGGGCAAATTGCCCCCACTGGGCACCCACAGGCTACATAATATCTTGGCAGAACTGAGCAGAGCAGCATGTGCTTCATGCCAGAGACCAGTGAGATGCTCCCTCCTGTCAAACCTGCAAAGCCTGAAGTGCTGTGACCATCACAAAGACAAACCAAAAAGAGGAGCCATCTTTGAACCAAAAAGCACAGTCAATGAACTTGGGATACAGAAGACACAGGGTCAAAGTTGCACTTCAACTAAGATAAGCTAAGTAAACTAGAATGTAAACTTTCCCTGTCTACAACCCCATGAATATTTAGTAGGCTCATGTAGGTAAAACAGTTATAATAAAAAAGGTAAGGAAGTTCCACTAGGGCTTAATAATTCAGAAGGTGTCTGATGCTTTAAGTCTGGAAAAGGACTATGAATATAGATGCCTAACAATTCAGGTGAGGATGGACATAGCTGATCATTTCCAAACTAAGTTTTTCACTACATCAGCAAATACGAAATTCATCTGTGAAACCACATATATATAAATATATCACCTTTAGAGTGGTTTTAAGGAAAAAAATAAATAAATTGAAGACTAGAAGAGAAAGATCAGTGGGAGTGCACACAGAGGTATAGAAAAGAGAAATATTTAATGCCACATTACTGTTGTAACGCTAATAACATAAAGGACTGAGGTAAAAACCTCCCCAACAAGTGAGGCACTAATCCTAGAGGTACTGTTACTGTCATTGGCCTCTTTGCTCCTCTCTCTGAGCATCTTGTTCTCAAAGCACCTCTGCTCTCATAGGTGCTGCCTGCAACCAAAAAGGCTTTCTCATGGAGCCACACCTGGTCAGGTAATTTCATTATCAGAGTAAATTCAACTTGCCGTGTCTCATTTCTGTTTACACACTGTCTACAAATGCCTATAAAGACTCCGGAATGTTCTTGCTAGTTGTAGGGGTTTGTGGGATAACAATTTCAAATTATGCTTGGCTTGGAGCTGATTTTCACATACGCAAGAGGAAGATTTTAATTCTTTGTTCTGGTCTGTTCTAGGGAGATGCAGAAAAGGTTTCTGTTGCCTGACTGGATGAACTTAATCTTTGAGTAGGCTTGAGGTTGGAAGTTCATATGTGTGCTATACACTTCACTCAAAGTGTGTGTCTTTTTTAGGCAAGAATTTCTTCGACTAAAATCATAGTCAAGAATGGCTGCAGAAAAATAAATACAAAAGGACTGCAGTGAAGTTATTTTTACAATAGTTTCAAAAATTACTGTATTTTTTACTCTCCACTCTTGAAAGATGGCTTAATCAGGTTTCTGATATCCCTGCTAGTGTTACACTTCTAGAGATATAGCAGAGGCATCAAAAGCAGGAGCAGAGATGCACGCAGAAGCAGGACTGGTGACAGCACCAAGCAAGCTTTAATATTTAACATGGACCTGAATTTTAAAGTGGCTTTTACATAGTAAGAAAGTGCATCTTAGAGAAGCAGTGTCCTTATGTAAACATTTGCAATGTTTATTCGTCATCCATTTCTGTAAGGAACCTAATAATAGCAAAGGATTAAATACTGAAATTGCATATATTTGTGTACCTTATCTAATACTATATTTATTTTGTGATAAAATGGAATTTAAACTTAATTTATTATGATTCTTTTAACTTCTCTCTCTGCATGCTGGTTCTCTTGTGAGTATCTTTGTTTCTACTCTTGCACTTCAACCTGGATCAGGCATGTGTTTTTGAAGGAAGTTGCTCTTGTTTGCCGCACTTGCTTTGCATTGCATCATCACTGGATGATGTGAACAGGCTTATTTATAAATTAAACCGAGCTGTAAGATGAGCTCTAGAAGAGCATTTAATGCCACTAACAAGCTTCCAGTTCACACAACCAGACTAGAGCTTTCTAGGACAAATCACCTGAACGATGTACATTGTGGACACACATCACCAGTTAGCCTCCATAAGCCCTTTCCCTTTGGGCCACACTTGTCAGTGAGTGGGAAGAGACCAAGAAAGAGTCAGATGCCTCCTGGGGTGCAAGACCCCAAATTGCTGCAGAAACAGATGAGTAAATGAATGAAATGAGATGAAACACACAGGTGATGTCACACTCAGACTTATTTCCCCTGCAAACACTGTGTACTGTTTAAATTAGTAGATATTTAAGAGCCTTGAATATTGTTGATGAGGTCCTATGACATGCCTGCAGAGGTTCACTAGCTCAGAATACTGGTGGGAGGGCACAGATGTGCCTGAATCCCCCACAGCTGAGGACGTGCAGATTTACTCCCCTTAGGCAGGCTGCAGAAAATATGTTTAGCCATTTGCAGCGTTTGGGCAATCCTTCCAAAACGCTTTACAGGTATGTGTTGGTGTTTCTCACTAGTTGTTTTGTACGCTCAGCTCTCTGTCCTGGGAAGTCTGAGTTTATTAGACATACATTATAATTGACACATTGTTGCAGTAGGGGTGAATAGATGCATTAGACAGATGATCTTAATTGGCTTTCATCCAAAAGAATTAAAATAAAAAGACAGCTGAATTTCATTCACATTTTCAATTAGTAAAACTTCCTTTCATTATTATAATGCCTGCTGAAACAGCAGCCACATCGGGGTGACAAATCCCGTTATCATGCTTTCTGCAATTGTCTTCCAAAAAGGCGTCTATTGAAAGCATTGTCTGAGCGTGTGTATAATGCTGACAATCAAGCTCTGCTCAGAAAGCTGGGGGAGGGTGTCTGACTGTGATCTATATAGAAATGCATTTCTTTCCCGTGCTGCTGGCTCTTCAGTGCTGTGTGCTTGCGGCGGGGCAATGTGCTCTGACAGGCTATGCGTACTAACAAGATCAATCACTGAGCATTAGTGGAATTCTCATGCTTTCCACCTATTTTTCTTCCCTTTCTTTATTGAGCGTGATCCTCTGCAGGTGTTATTTGTTTGTCAGACTGTTACATAGCAAATGTGGAAATAATTTTTTTTTAGGGAGCCGATAACAGCTGAACTCATATTGCAGACAATGGTTTCACATTGAAGTACTAAGCGAAAAGAACGTGAAAATAATTCTTTAGGCATTAGAGGAAGAAATAAATGGCTTCTTGGAGGTGGGGGAGCAAACAAAGGGGCATTAGTGTGTTGTATTTTCAAATCCGTTTTGAGTGGCTAACCAACCTAGTGCACTTGTAATGGTATCCCAGAGTCTTAGCTCAGCCAATTCTCCTAACTTAACCAGACAAAATGATATTATTTATTTGTTCCATATGTGATACTGAAGAGAAACATGTGGATAGCCAAGGAAATCAGTTCGTTTGGGACTTGAGTTATCCAGTTTCCTTTCATTGAGTTACATGCCAAGAGCCAAATGTATTGCTCGGGGGTTGTTTTCCTTCTATTTATTTAACTGTTTACTTATTGAACCGAGTTGTTCCAACTTACATAATTTCCTACATCATCTAACTTTTGTCAGTGGTGTTCTCTTATATCATCCTATCTGAAACTACACATATGGTTCACAACATCACATTAGGGGATGACGTTCAGTTTTCCACATGCAGAAACTGGGATCCATTAATTTCAAACACCCTAACAAGATATATTTGTCCGATGCCAGAAATCCAGTTAGCAGTCTGAAAACTTGGCGCCCTGATGCCACAGGATTGCTGCAAGTGACAGTCCTTGCACAGATGAAGGTCATTAACACCTCTGATAAAGTCTACTATATCTTTACATGAGGATCTCAAAGCTCTAGTCTTTGGAAACTCTCTGGTTCATGGATTCCTCAGGATTTTGGACACCACTGCCTCTGCAATTTTGTCTGCATAAAATCAGCCTCTGGTTTCACCGTGACATACCTCTACCAGTTTCAGTTACAGCATGAGCGTGATGGAACTCAGTGACACTTTCTAGACAGGCAGATAAAATTATGAGCATCAGTTAAAGGATTGGTCCTAAATTATATTTTTCTGTGCTAGAAACATATCTTCTGCCCATGATTTAAAAGCCCCTAGGGACAGGTGAGCTGACCGTTCGTGTCCTGGGAGCTGACATGTCTCCTCAGTGTAAAAGTACTGTTATAGAGAGCTCAGGCACAAACATATCACTGGAGGAGGAAGGAAGTCTACCAGGCAGCAGAGAAAGCTGGCAACTACATGGAAAACTTCCAACTACATGCCTTTTCTATGGTCTTGAAGTTCCCAGTGTCAACATCCATGTTCCCCTAATTATTATTACATACATTTTCCTAGCAGTAATTCCCAGAGCATCCATGAGACTTATCAGCACATTTCCCATTCTCCTTCACAACATCTTCTTTGAAGAGATGAGCTCCAAGCAAAATGTGAGGAATCCTTATTACCATCCCTAGTGAAAAGCCAGAAGGTAAAAAAAGACTGGTGGGAAGAGCGGCACTTTGCATGGGTGGCAAGAACCAGACTCAGTTCAACTTCCCGCAAAAAATCATCTCCATTTCTGTCGGTCTCCCTCAGATGTGCTGTCCCTGCATGCTGGGTCAACCCTGCCCTCACTGACTCCCGCATCCATCAGAGATAAGGCACCTTGCAGCAGGCTTCTGCTATCTTGCGTTATGCAGAGGAGTATTTCCCTGGGAAGGCTCCTTCCAATGACATTTCTGATCAGCAACTTTGCTGTCACCTAATTTATACAGCTCTACTGGGACATGTCATTCATTTTCATAAATATTGTGAGTTCTTCAGTTGGAAGATGCTAAGTAAATGCAGTTCTTGCCTGGAGAAATGAACTCCACATTATTTTCAAATTAATGCAGTGGTACATTTTATTTCCTCGGATTTTTTGTTCTTTGTCTTACATGTCTATAAAAATCCGACACAACTGGCTGGGAGTATTCCTCGCTCCCAGCCTTACCAGTTTTGTTTTGCACTTTTTCATCTGGCTAGCCATCTCTAAAGGATTAATTAAGCACTAATTTAATATCTGTCAGCATTTCCGTTAAGTAAAACCAAGACAATTTTGCTCTCGGTCAGGTTTTTGGTAAGGAAGAAAATGTGTTTATTTTTTAATGACACATTGGAGCTCCCGAAGTTGCTGTAAAGCGTTCGTTATAAAGTGTGAAATGTAAAAACAAAAGAGTAAACCAAAGCCTAGAACTAAACCCACTAATGAATAATGATGAAAAGGGAAGTACGCAAACCATTTCTCATCCTTCCTACTAGAGACGCAGTTTATAGCTAATGCATTTAATGAGTCAACATTGACTTATATTGCCTGAAAGCTCACTGAATTATTGAGTATCTGTGGTATGGGTTATATGGAAAAAAAATAGTTTGAAATGGCTTTTTCCTCTGTGCAAATTTAATTTTATTTATATTCAGCTACAGTTATTTTCTAAGGTTGTTATTAGATGAGTTCATCTTTCCTGTATATTTTAAAGAGCTGATGTGGTTTAGTAAAAAACAAGATTTAACAGAAGCTTTAGAAGCTCTGGGGTTTGAAAAACACCTGAGGAAAGCTTAACTGAAAGAAAGACAAAAGAATAAATCAACAACAACAGCATTTCTCTAAGACATATGTCTACTAATTTACCCTGAATAAAGCGTCTGTCATATACTGGGCTTTTTTTCGGATGGATAAATATTGACTTGGTTTGATTTTTTGTGTGTCCTCTAAATAAATCATAACAATCTGAATATTTTATTTTTTCCCCTGGGTAATGAGAGGGCACACTGCTGGTGAGCAGAGATGAAGATGGAGCTGCTCTAGGCACAGGTACAGTGCATCCTTCACTGCAGACCTGCTTATTAGATTTTCAACTTCCAGTCTTAGGTGGTAGATTAATTTGGCAGACAGTTCATAGGAGGTAGAAAGGAAAACTGCCTTGTTAACCATTCCCCACATGATGACGTAACACTGAATTGGCAGTGTTCTTTAGTGCCCGGCACACAGTTTTCCAAAAAGGATGGTGTCTGCAGCTCACAGGCAGAGCTTTCTCATAGCTGCTTCGCAGACATCTCTCTGAAAGCCTGCCCACGGATGACACACCGGTGGGAGCCATCTTAGCAAAATCCTGCTTGTGAAACACACCTTTGAGAAACTTTATTTATAAGGGTGGCTAGTAAACAAATCCATTTTGTGAAAATGAGAGCTGTCAAACTTTCTTTTTTTTTTTTTTTTTTTTTTTAGTGGAGGGAAATAAAGCTCCTGGGAAATAGACAATAACTGTATTGTTAGGATGAATTCCTGGGATGTGGAAACAGCAGAATGTAGTCCCTGTTTCTTATGAGTCTGCAAAGCACTCTTGATTCAGAAGAGAACCCAACATTTTCTCATGAAAAAATATGTCATCATCACTTTTGCTACCAACTACAGTTAATAGGCACCTAGTAACTGATTGTCCATGTAATCCGACAGCTAACCTCTATACCACACACCTCAGTTCTCCACTGTTCTTGCCTGGCTAGTTAAACCTTTCATCTTTGTTCCTGATAATCCATCTGGTGCTTCTTAAATGAACCAGAGTTACTAAACAATGAGATTTGCCACCACAGCCAAACACATCCATCACATTCCTTTTAACCATGCTGTCCTCTAGGGCTGTGCGCCCCAAGCTGCATGTGCCTTGTGATGGATAAAGCAGAAAACTCTGGTTCTTTGGTGCAGCCTTCAAAAATCACGACACATATGTTAACATGGCTCTCATTCTCCAGGAAGACTTGGTTTCACTGGACCACAGCCTAAATAAATGCAATTTGGAGCAGAAAATATGTATGTATCTGATTATTTGGTCTCCATCCTTCAAACCATGGTCTTGTCCTCGGTGGCCAATTCCTGACAAGAAATATTTGCTTATCTTTCGTACTCTGAAATCAGTGAAGTTGCTCCAGCAAGCTGGTCTGGTGCACTTTGCTGAATAAAGGCCTTATATTGCAAATTTCTTTCTAAAACATCTTTCCTTTTGGCGAGTGGTTATATACTGTACAGATATTTCCCATTCTGAGAGAATGAAACAGTGGAGCCTTAATTCCTCTGGTCAGTACCACAGTGCAAATAATGGGACAGCAGCAGCAAAAACCCAGAGCTGCTGTTGGTGTAATATCAAATTCATCTGCATTAAAATTGCTGACAGAAAGGGTGCCGTCACAGCACAAGTGAAATATTAAAAACCCACAACTTTCACTACCAGTAATTAATGTGCATGGTCTTGACAGGTCTACTGCTCACACTTACAAGTTGTGCAGTGAAATATCACTGTCCCTCTGCTGTAGCTGGAGAGGTTGGTACAGGTTCAAGATGAGCTTGCGGCTGTGGGAAGCACTGGGAAGAGAGCCTCACATGCTCTGCTCTGCGAGCCGTGCCCTGAGCACCATGGCACGCTGGCACCCTAGAAAGGAGGGACTGAGACAGCCTGCTGTTGCAGTAGGCAGAGGCTACATCCCAGCTCACGGCACGGTGACCAGCAGTAAAACAAACCTCTAGAAGTGGAGGGAAATGCATAACAAGTAGGTGGCTGTATCTTATGTGCCATACTTGGACATTTCTTCTCTCAGGAAGGTGTTGAAAGTAACTCCTTCAATAAAACACTCCCCTTGAAAGAGCTAGGAAGAGCTCGTGTATAAGCTTGTGAGGGGGATACCTTGCAGGGCTTCTGCAGAAGGTTACCCTTACCCCTTCACTCTGCTTCGCAGTAGAAGAAGGAGCTATGCTGTTTTAAAACACACTCATAAGGAGCCACGTTCACTCCTACAGCCTTCACAGCCTTATGAGCAGTCAGGACATTCACACCCATTGCCCCAGAGACCAGAGCAAGCAGCACCACAGGGGCACGAGGCAGAGACAAGGTCCAGGAGCTGTCATCTCCCTGCACAGGTCCTTTGCTCCTGTAGCTGCTGCTCATGCCCCAAACCACCAGGAGTGTTTTGGCTCTTTAACCCATGAATTGGCAACCGCCTGGGCAGGCCAGCATGGGCCACAGCAGGCACGAGGGGCTCACCCTCCCCAAGGCCGTCCTTGAAGGTTGGTAGTACTCGTTGTTCAGCTTGGCATTGCTGAACCATAATGCAGTCATGAACCTTCCACACAGGCACCAACAAATGCAGTGCTGGAGGACTCGCGTCAGGTCTCCCTTTTATTTCCACAAGGCCCCCGTGAAGGTGCAGAGTTATGCAAAGTCCCAGGCTCACTTGCCTGAGCCTTTTGAAAAGGCGGTGGGATTAAAAGACGAAGTAAGGTCTTGTGGGCTGCTGACTGATCAAGCCATTTGTGCAGCTACCCCTCAAGGTCTGATGATCCCCTGATCTGAAGATCTTGCTGTGGAAAAGCACCTAAGCTGTTTCGCAGATAAAAGCCTAGTCTAGAAATGGAGAGCCTCTCTCCAAAGGAAGACTATCACTTCTGAGACACTATTCATATCTGTCCGTTTTAACTGGTTCTGTTTGTTTGCAGTTGCAGGAGGTTTTAATAATGTCTTACGTCACTTTCCCCATGGCTGAACTTTAAATGGAGAGTGGCAATATACACGTGACACAATAAATATGCTTCTACACCAAAGCCACATGCTGAAGGAGGCTCTGAGTCATTCCAAGGTTTCCTAAAATTTCACAGTGAATAAAACCTGACATATAATTTCAAACTAAATTTGTATAATGTTTCTGCTTTAGGAGAAATATGGTTTAAAATATTTTCTTACAAATAATCCTCATTTAAGAATTAATCTACTTCTTTTTTAATTAAGACAAGGCTGCTTCACATGTGGCTAGATGAGTCCTGTTGAATATGATGTTAGCTCCTTGGTAGTCACTTTTAGGCTGCCTGCCTTCCTCCTTTCCATCAACCAGCATATATCTTGGTGGAAAAACAACATTTCCCACTCTGAGACAGCCCTTAATGCTCCCAAACAGCATCAGCTCGAGGACAACCTGACAGTGACACACCACGCGAGAGCACGAAGGAGAAAGTGAGAGAGGAATTAGCAATACAAATCCATCTGGATCACTGAGAGCACCTGAATGGTGCCTCTTGTTTTCAGGACTATCCTGGATCCTATCATAAGGCAGGCAACCATTTCTAAATGCTTTGTAAACATTTCATATTGGATTTTCTAAAGTATATAACTTTACATTTTTTGGGGTTTTTTTCCTCATCTCAATGCTCTTGTTACTATACACATCTTTTCAAAAAGAAAGCACTAAAATAATTTTGGTGCTTTAAATGCAAATGAAGATATGGTCTTTGCTATAGCAGAAAATACAGACATTAATTCTGTGTACACCACGCTTGTGTCTGGGACAGATAAAGATCCCCATTTCAAGCATAAATGACAATAGGCAGTCCTTTCTTCATCCATACAACAAGAGACTCACAATATTAGAAAAAAAATAGTAGCTGTTATTAACAGGCACCATGGTCCACCATCTGTCAAGACTCTTTAGGTCTAGCTACACTAAAGTGGTTGCAATGGTGCCACTTTGAAGACAGCCAGCATGGCAAGCTACTATTTAGAAGCACACCCAGTCTTCATACAAATCAATGTATTAAATGCTGGAGTAATACTGAGTGAAGATAGATTGCCTTCCTGTTTCTGGCTTGGTTTTTTTTGCTGTTACCAGGATTAATTTAGGCTAACGTTAAACCTTTTGCATTTCCCCTGGCTTCTTTATTGCCATTTATAACGATTTACTGAGGCACACTCTGTTGCGATATTCTTTTTTTCTAAAGAGCATGATGATGCTTTTTTTATTAGCATAAGCACTCAAACTGTGTCCAATGTTTTAAAAGCAATTTATACAAATCATAATCACTTCAGAATTTTATTCTGAAATTAATGCTTTAAGAGTTTTGATGAAGTCACTAAATTCAAGCTTTCTACTTTAAATACTTCAACAGTGTGAATTTGCAATCTTTGTCATCCATGGCATGTAATGCCTGTGACGATCATGAAATCTCAGCACTGGAGTGCATCCACAGTTTATCTAACACCAAGCATCAGGAAGGGTGGTGGAAATGATCTGAGGTCCTGTGGCATTCAAAGATGCTTTTTAGTCTAGGATCCTGTGAAGATAATGTGAAACTCATCAGTCACCCCAACTTGTCATTTCCACCCAAAAAGTAACTAAATCCAGCATAAATTTTCTCTGATCAGACAAACATTAACTTTACTGTGTAGTATAGTTCTCACACAAATCCAAAAATGTCATACGCTTCTGTTTCACTTCCTCCTTTGACCAGGACCAGTCAGTCAAAAGGTGGTGGAAGCTGTTTGATTTCACTACAGGGCATGGTGAGGACAGACACCGGTATTAACAGTACTTATAAGGTGTCTCTGTGCCTTCTGTGTCACCCTGGACAGTGCCAGGTGTCCTTTTGGTCTCAGTTTCCCAAGTTCAGGCAATGTGACGTGAAACGCTGAGTGGTATCATAATCTGATTGTTTTCCAACTTGTTATTTGCCATTATCCCAAGAGTCTTCAGCATTCTTCACACAGGGATTGCTCCTCAGTACAGTGAACGCAGTGGAAAGACCTATAAGGACATCTTACTACTGCTCCAGCTAGAGCACACAGCCCTTCTGGGGATTTCCAGAAAGGTATGGGAGAAATCTCTGAAACACTAGTGGTGATCTTGTTTTTTCAGATATGAGGACACCATGGATGCCAAACGGATACAAGCCACACAACATCCATGGCTGGCATGCTGTTAAAGATGACCTTTGTGGCCCACAAATCACGCAGAATTACGATGCCTCCTCCTACTTTTCTGCTGTGGTTTTTTTCCAGGTGTGCATCTCAGGGTTTGTGTTTTGCTCATCAGAGCACACACGCATTTGGCATGTGGATGGCAAAGGGATGAGGACAGAGTTAAAATTCTGCCTGTACAATCTATGATCTCAAGAGATACATTTGAAAGAACTCAAAGACCATCAAAAGCACCCAAGAATGTAGGAAATAAAAACTGTATAGCAGTAGTCATAAAAGACAGCATATGTGGCTTAAATGAATTTGTCTGGAGTCCAATTAAGCAATAAGACACGATAGGGCGTGTCATATTATTGGTCCATTAATGCAAGTCTCCTGAGCACTGGGAGGCACAAGGCCAAAGAGAAGTGCCTTAATGGTCTGGTAATACATGCTTCGTCATGTCCCATTGTTTTTTTGTGCATAATAATGTTTGTCTTTTGAAAAGAGAGAAAAGGAAAATTTATTTGAAAAATCTGGAAATCAAAATCAAAGTTTCATGTGAGTCTAAGCAGAAAGGAAGAGCTGCACCTTACATGCCATAAACTTGGAAACACAGGATGGAAACCTTCGCTGGCTGCTTGGAGCTTCTTGCTACACTTCAGACATCTCATTGACAATCAGGTAGGGATCATTTCCTAACCTCAGACTGAGTTACCTAGATTTTGGATGAAACAAAATCCAGCCCCTATCTTAGTTGGAAAATAAAAGGAAATTTGTAGTGTTAATTATTATTATTCACACTCAGATACCCCCCAACCCCCCCAAAATAGGGGGAAATATGTTAAAGAGCATTTAAGAAAATAGACTTTCTTAAATCACCACATCCAGACAACATACTAGTAAGTGTTTTCAAATTGCTGACCAAGAAAATCAAGGCATTGACTTTTTTTTTTATAGATACTGGAAAGATAGTAGAGGGGTACTGGAAACCTCAGAGCAATAGCCAAATAATCTGGTTAGTGTGACATCAGAACTCAGGGGAATTAATGGACCAGCAAATGAGAGGTTCAATCAATACAGATTTAAATTATGATAATAAATAATTATGTCAATCAATATGGTTTCATAGAAAATACATCTTGTCAAATTCATTTAATCACGTTTTTGATGAAATTACTATATACGTTGATAAAAGTGGATGCATTGACTTAATATATTTAGACTGCATGCACTTCAACTTAGTACCACACGAATATTCTGATTAAAAAGTAGCATCATACAACATCAATATTTCAAATAGTAAATGGATTAAAAATTGACTGTATGACAGCATTCAGAAGAATACTGCTAATGGGCCTTTCTGTCCAATTTAGAGGGCCTACAGTGGGATCTCAAAGGTGGTGAGTGTGATGATGTGGTTCAAAATTTTTATAAATAAACTGGGGGAAATAATGGAAAAAATTTAGACAGTTAAATAAATACTGTCAAGGAGAATAAAACAAGCTAGAACACTTGGTTAAACTGAAATAAATTGAACATTACATAGTTTTAAAAAGTCAGAGATACCTAAAACTTCTAGAGAATGCTCTGAATGCCTGCAGTCAATCTTCCAGGTATGCACTGTAATGTGTAAGCTGAGTGAGAAATGAAAAGACAAAACAGAGAAACTTCTAAGACCTCAAGGCAGTCAAATTTATTTTGCTTTTACCTGGAGCCTGTGATAAACTTGAACTTTCTATCTGCACACTAGTTTCCTAAATGGTGCAAGTGTCCAGTGCTACCTGAGGAGAGGGTTCTTGCAGCTCCTGATGCTCTACATGCACCTGTCTACAAAAAAAAAATAAAAATGCCTTTTTTGGCACATACTGACTTTATATAAAACAACTTTTATTTTCATGACTGGTTTGGGCTGGGTGTGACCCATATTATTAACCTCAGTCCTCCCTTTTTTCCCAGTACTAGCCTCCCCTTACCTTCTTCAGTGCGAAGGCAGGAACCGAGACCAACAAAGGGTAAAATGTAACCAAAGCAAGGTCATCTCCTCTACAGCAAAGCCTTTAACTGACACTCCCTTTTTTTCTGTGAAAACCACAAATGGGTGCCTTGAATGCTCTGTCATCATGTGACAGTGTTTGAGCTGGTGTTAATGCAAAACTCCAACACCCGTGTTATAGCACTGCTCTGACTGGAGTAACAAGCTCACGTCTAAGTCTGTCACTAAGGTGGTAGATTTTGGAGTGACCCCAGGAAACTAAATCCTCAATATTTCCAGTCTTATGGAAAAAGTAACCTTTTCGTAGAATCATAGAATCATAGAAATGTAGAATAGTTTCATCTGGAAGAGACCTTCAAGATCATCAAGTCCAACCTTACTCCTAGCCCTATCAAAAACCACTAAACCACGTCCCTGAGCACAACATCTACCTTCCTCTTAAACCCCTCCAGGGCTGGTGACTCCACCACCTCCCTGAGCAGCCCATTCCAGTGCCTGACAACCCTTTCTGGAAAGAAATACTTCCCGAGATCCAGCCCGAACCTCCCCTGGGTCAGCTTCAGGCCATTTCCTCTTGTTCTGTCACCAGGGAGAGCCAACTCCTGCCTCGCTAAAAGTTCCCTTCAGGTAGCTGTAGAGGGCAATAAGGTCTCCCCTCAGCCTTCTTTTCTCAAGGCTAAACAGACCCAGATCCAAGTCAGTTTTAGTGTCTTCCTCCCCTAAACTAATCAACATTGATATATTTTTGACTAAAGCTTGTCTCTGTACATCACCTATCAGAACCTGAAGGCACAGAGGGATCAGCCAAGCTGCATCTCAGAGCTGAGCATCCCGCTACACCGTGACCAGATGAGAACTGCATAGTGGCCATCACACATTTTGGAGTCTGATGCCAGCTGAGATTTGTCAGCTGATTCTATCTCACATGGGACATAATAAGATTTTCCTAAAGCCCTTTGAATTGGTATTGCTCTTGCTTTAAGAGAAATGCAATGGGCAGGTCTTGATTTCTAGAACAGAAGTTTTTTTCTTAGATTACTGACATCTAGTTGTAAGGAATTCAATTAAGAAAAAAACATTTCTTATAGTCACATTCAGAGAAACATTCTCACAAGATGTATCTTTTTTAATTTTTGCTGTTAAAAGCATTTCACCATCAGCTCCCTTCTTCCTTCCCAGCAAGCCTTGGTTACTCTGGATTGCCACCTTCTAAGATACAATTACTGTCTCTCATTTTCACTGCAAGGTTTCACTCTCTACAAATGAATTCTGGAGAACAGACCATAACTGAAAAGCAAACACTATTAAGGAGAGAGAAATAATAAAAATCATCCTGTACAGATCAGAAATGCTGACATACAAATACTGAAGTGAGTTCTGGCATGGACAGTACAAGATAATAGGTACATGGGAAATGGAAACGACTTTCACCTGTAAAAGAGAGGATCAGTGAAAAAAAAAAGAAGGAAACTAGAGAGTAACAGAGTGCAGGTCTTCCCTGCAATGGATGCTTACCTGCCATCGCACGTGTACGCAGCACTCAGCATGGCAGTGGCAGCTTTCCACCAGCACTGCTTTCTGCTTCTGGCTTTGGTATCCGTACCTGGAAAAATCCAAAGGCTGTCTTTAAAAGACCTCAACGTTATTTTTTATCACTGAAATGAGGTTTTGCCTTTTCTGCTCTCTCAAGGAAGAAAAACAGATGGAAGAACAGAAGAGAAGCATAAATTCTTAGTCACATACTCATGGTATTAAATAGATAGACATCCATGCACATAAAAAAAACAGACAACCTTACTTTGAGAATAACTGCCTAAGCCTGTTAGCATACACCCACAGCTACATGTGCACCTGAACATGCACAGATTATATAACTTTGGTTGTGTAGTTGAAATCACTACATGAAAATATTAAATTCAGAACTGTTTCCATGGGAATATCGGGGCTTGCACATCATTGTGAAGAAACATCTGTCCTGATTTGGGATTTCACCAATGTACCTTAGCTTTACTTGCTTGATGTTGGTTGAGATTTTACAGTCAAAAGCCCTCAGGCAACTTAAACTAGCCATGTACACCCTCAGGGAAATGTGACTTTAGTTACATGCCTGATACCAACTGATGCCAACAGGAAGAACTTGTAATTAGAGACATTCATTAATATCATAAAGAACTGTTAATTGAAGTGAGTCAACCAGTCTACTGGAAATCATAGTATTTTTTGAACCTGTCTTTCTAATGAAACTGTATTTCAAGATGCCTGAGAATCACTAAGGAGTTAGTGCATTTTGTAAGGATTGAGGGGAGTTCTAGTTGTCCTGTTCAATGATTTTGATGTCAGAACAGCAGTTCAAATTCCAAGAAGAGTTGAGAAATTTATCAAAAACTTCAGCTAAGTTTTTCCCTTAAGTCTATATCCTAAAATTTGCACATGACTATCTATTTGCAGGATAAGAAGTACTTGTACAGAACGCATATTCTTTCATTTCCAGTTTTGAAGGGCTTTCTAAATACAGTGTTTTAAATATCTCTTTAAGAAACAAGGTATCCATTATTTTATAACACAACCCCACTGATGACAAGTGCGTGCAGTGGATGTCTGAGCTGCTGGCATACATTGCTGCGATGTACTACCATCTATAGCCTCTGCTCACACATCAAAAGCCAGAGTTAAGGACTGTTACCATCACTGCCCATTCTTACTGTGAGCCGTGCACTTTTACACTGTACTGAGAACTCCCACTTGCTGGAGTCAGGTGATTTTTTGAATGTTAAAAGCTCTGGTTCTAACTAAAAGAGTATTTCTAACTCATACAGTAGTAAAAAAAAGCTGAAAATATCTCAAAAGAACAACTTCAAAGTAATCAAAACCTGAAATAAGAGAAGGGAAACCCCATTTAAATTCATACAAAGTACAGGACTGGCTAGTAAGTACAGTTTGCCTACCAAAAGCCACAGGCTACTAAAAGTTAGACCCCACTGAAATTTAGAGAAGGGCAGATCGGCTGCCTAAGTACAAAGCCAGGTAAATCCATAGCCCTGTCAGTTTACTGCTTAGAAGTGAAAACATTTGGTTTTGCTTTATTTTTTTTTTTTTTTAGCTAGGGAAATACTGCCTGGTATTTTCTGCTTTTTAAATACATTATTGAAATGTAGGACTACACATGGCAGCACATTAATACACCCACAACAGCTCAGTGACAGCCCACTCACCACACTGCAGCTCAATATGGGCTTTCTTGGGGTTTTCTGTTCTGTTTGGCTCACGGAACGCACCTGAGACACTCTGCCATCAGAAGAGAAAATGAACCAGAGTGTTCCCAGGCTAACAACTGCTCAGGTACACTCCCTGAGCCTTGCCTGCTTTGGGAGAAAAGTCTGCAGCCTTTCAGGCTGAGGTCAGCTACATGCCAGGGCTTGGCAATGGAACAGCAAGGTCCACGCAAGACGGAAACCATCGTTTTGAGCTGCACTTTAAGCTTTCAGAATAAAGTGTGACGAAGAACCTCCTCTGCCCATCTCTAATGATAATCAAGATAATGAATTCTGCAATAGCTGCAATTTTAAGACTTAGTTAAGGCAATTCTCAAGTAACCTACACGAATTTAACACACGAAAATAATTAAACTTGCTATGGAACAGATGCTACACAAACAACGGCAATCAAATGATTCACACTTAGCAGATCTTACCTAGCAGTTAGTTTACAGCAGTTCAGAGTGACTGAAAGAGAAAAGCAGACATAATGTATATAATTTCAAACACAGCACAACTGACTCACACCATTTAGGAAAATTCAATTATTTTAATCCATTTCTATTTTGTTACACCCTTTCATTCATGATAGTTTTTACTTTTGTATATGTATATATGCAGACATATATACACACATCCCATATTCTTAGCAGGTGCATCAAAATCTGTTCCAGAATTTATTAGTTTGTATTTCATCTCAGCAGCACACTGGTTAAAAAAGAAAATCATTTAAAAATTCCAATTGCAGAAAACTCAGAGGCAGGTTTTAACATGACTTAGGTGCACTTGCATGTGGAAAAGGCACAACCATGTGCCCATCGAAAGCTCTCATGATTATTCATTCAGACTCATCAACCGTAAGCCAAAAGAGCAATCTGGAGATTTTCATGTATAAAAAGACTGTTCATGGATCGTGTGGCAAATGTAGCTATATACAAATTGTTTGTATGCATGTGGAATCTGGACACTGGCTTACTATCAAGGTATGTTCATTTTATGTACTGGCCACCTTCCAGGGACTGCAATGACAGGCAGTAAATAAATATTTATGATAATAATTAGCCAGGTTGAGTTAGGTATCTAACCCATTTTCTACCTTGCCTAGGTAAGGACTGAGCTAGAAAGGAGCCAGTGAACTGCCCTGATACTTGGGGGCAAATAAAAGAAACAGGAAGTGGAAAGGACAACAAAAGGAAGCCAATTTACATGAAACTTTCAGATTGACTTAATGTGCACAGCTCCTGAGGAAGTTTCAGGGACAAATTCAGCTGTGACACAAGTGATGGTGTAAGTTAGATATGTGTCAATCACAAAAAGAGTGTCAACCGGGAGAACTGGCAACATACTTTAGTAGCACTTTCGTAGGGTGATTTGATGATGGATGGTTGTGTGATCTAAACTGTAATTTATGCACTGTGGCAACTGAAGGGGAGGTTGGCAGCACAGAGAGTAGATGACAAGGGTGAAAAAATAAAACAGACTTTCACCTTTAGCAACAATATCCTCATCCTTCCAAAAACCACACTGGGAGTATTCCAGGCTTCTTTTAGCAAGGCTGAACGTAACCACTGTGGAGTCATTAACAGGTGCCAATTAGAAATATTTTGCCAATTTACTAAATTATCTTTGACATTTACTTCCTTTTCCTGATTGATTTCACCTGAATTGGCTCAATTGTATTTCAGGGAGGGGGGGGAATCTACATTCTAAATTCAAGAATTTATGTCAAATGTCATCATTCCTTTCCCATTCCGTTGACTTGATGACTAACACCGTGTGTGACTACCTGCCCACTGGCTGAGGCCATCTCCTGAGGACCTACTAAAGATCACAACTCCACAGACGTCAGCAGTTCTTTTGTTCTGCGAGGCTCTTGCTGTAAGAGGAATAACTTTGACACCGCCTTATGCCAACCTGTTCTAGTTGACGCAGGAAGAGATGAATAAGCCAGATCTGTCAGAGTTGAAGAGACAGAGAGCCACCAGTAATTCTCACCATTAGTGATCCTTTGTAGAGATGCCAAAATTCTCCAGGAAAGCTGCTTTTTAGGCAGTAAGTGGAATTTTTCACATAAAATGATGGTTTTGTTAAAGGAATAGCTTCCCCCCCCCCCCCCCCAGGTTACGTGAAGGTTTCATTGAAACAGTGCATACTTCAATTTCCAAGGGTTTTTGTTGATCTTTTTTTAAATCTCAGAGCCAGCATAAATCACAATCAAAGCAGTTTCGATGCAGAAATGCTGCTGTGATACCTGATTCCCGGTCAGACACTTCCTGACCTTCCTGACCTGCACAGGCTGGCTCCCCTAACAAGACTGGGCTTTCCATGATGCACCGCGGCCAGAGCCGTCCCCAGGCGGTTCTGCCATGGCTCCAGACAAAGAGAAGCTACGGTGCACTGTGTGGTCTGCTCGGGAAGTCAAGACCTTAAAATAGATGAAGGGCTGAGCTAAAACCATAACACTTGGATATTTGCGGGGGGGGTTGTTTGAAATTGGTATTTTAGCTTTTCCACTGAAAAGTTTTCTTCAGCAAAAGACCCTCCATTTTTTAACCATCTCTAATCCTTCAGTTTTGACACACATTTCCTTCCATTTTCTCCTCTCTGGACTTCACTCAAGCTGGCCAAACCGAGCAGGCATTTGGGATGCTGGAGTGTGTCAGGAGATGGAGAATTTGCCTTTTGTTTTCCATGGGCAAGGACAAAAGGAGCAGCATTCTCTGCTTCCCACTCTGCGTTTTATCTGACTGGGCTGTGACAAGTGTGCTAATGTTTGGGGGGCTTTATCCTTTCAGTGTCTAGAAAAGGGTGCCTTGGATATCAGACTGAAGTTCTTTAATGTTGTATTACACCCAGAATAAATATCATTCAAACATTAATGTTGCTGCTAAGTTGAGCCTTAACTTGAAAAAGGTATGCCTTAAATCAGTCTTTTGCAATGCAAGAGTGTACAGGAGTTTGCTCTCATTACCACTCCTGTAAATTCAGATAAATCATTTAATGAACACGTGAAATGTGCGATTGAGAAATCAGTGTGATAATGTAATGAATTTACTAAAATAAGAAAATAAAGAGTAAAAAATAATAAAATTAGCCAGGAGCAGTCTGACAACGTGCAGTGATAGAGGGGTTTTAGAACAATTTAATACCTTTTTTGAGCTTTTTTAAAAGCATTTTAAGAACATTTTCAGCACTGCAATAACAATTTCCTTAAATACATTATTAAAGTTAATATAAATCAAAAAATGGATATACACATATATAAAGTATCTTTCATGTGAAGATGGAAAATGCTTAGAATGCTTTATGATCTGATTCCAGACAACTAATCAGGAGCAACACCCAAGGTGAAGGTGGGTGATTATTAAATGCCAGCAAGTAATGACCTGCAAGATTTCAGGACAGTGAGCAAAGGTCTTCGCTGCCCTCATCAGCTTTGGGCAACCAAGTGACAGCCCAGAAGTGATGCTGGGTGCGCATCCCGGGTCAGAGACACTCACAGTCTTTCTCAATGTCCTGATAGAATATCCCGCTCTTTTCATTTGGAGTATTTAATATGCAAAATTCCTTCAAACCATCATTCTGCATTTTCATCTTTGACATACGTTCAGCAAATAGAAAAAATTAAAAAGTAATGAGGAGAGTTCCCAACTGCTTTGAGAAGATTCCACATATGTGCTAATTAGCGATTCTGTCTGAAAATATTCCCTGAAAGCTGTATGGGTAGTGCAGCCTGGGATAAATAATGCAAATGCCCCATGGCACTGTCACAAACACCACAATCAGTGCTGTTTGCGATTTCAGTGAGACTCTCCAAGTTCTGCACCTGAGACTAAAATATTAATGAAGTAAAACTGTAGTAAACAAACCTCCAGTCCCATTCCCCCACCCACAGTCAGCACACACACACACACACATACACCCCGCAATCACCAGCTTTCCTGGCACAGGATAAAAAGTATTTTAGGAAGATGAGAGTTGACTTATGAATGTTTCCTTTGTACATAAAACTGCTTCTCCCAATTGCTATGTGAAGCGTCTCTTCCACACTGGACTGGTGCCTACACAGGTCTTTGATGCTAGAAATGGGAGGAGCATTGCTGCACATTAACACCAGAATTTTCTTTGCAACCTGGACTCCACTGACCAGCATGGATGAAAAGAAAACCAAAGAAACCAGTGGTTTGCAAACATTTCCCACTCCCCTCCAGTACAGACGCCATCAGTCTGCTGTACAGCCAGAGAGCCACCAGGAAGTTGCTATTGTAGGCAACAGGAAAAACCCAGACTTGCCAATGGGGAGTTCTGCTCTGCCTTGAGACCTGAGCCACGGACTGACCTAGTGCTGGGAGGTCCCCAGCTCAGCTCTGCATAATGCCACCCCCCAGACTGCCTGCACTCATGATGGGAAATGGCAGTGCATGCCAAGGTACAGCTCTCCAGTAAAGATAGAAAAATACCTCTGGTATCTCTCCCTTTGGACAAGCAAGCAAATCTTTAGGTCTGAGTTATCCTTTAATATGGACTGTCATTTACTATAAAACCTAAACCTGTCCTGCAAAGTGGCACCAGTCTCTGGAAACACAAATTCCACTGACTTTCAGTGCAAATCAAAAAGGTGGCTAAGCAGTACTATCTAGCTATCTAGCTGCATAGTAGGCTGCCACTGACTTCTGAGGAGGTTAAGTCTTTAATCTACTTAGATGCTCTGGAAAATACTCTCAGTTAAGTGCTCAAGCCACTTCTGAAATAAGAGCTAAGATTTTAAAGTTGCAGAGAGGCTTTAAAGAACTTCACGAAGCATTCTCCTAGCCACACAGATACATCTCTGGAGTTAAATTTTGCTTTCTTACAAATATAGCTTCCCTGCTAACTGCATCACAGCTCTGTCAGGTGCATGGCCAGAGTGAAATGCAGAGCAAATTTCAACCCCTAATGACTGTTCACAAACTATTGTCCAAGTTACAAAAAACCATTAACCTGTCCGCTCGTATTTTAGTCTATGGTCTCATACCGCAAATCATTCCTTCTGAGATTGTAGGGACTGCACATTCTTGAAGGCTTTTTTATGAAATTAGAGCCCTGCTGTTTTAGCCCAGTGCTACAATACCTGTCCACACTTTCTAGCACAATTCAGCATCAAAAACTAGTCTATAAATGTCAGTCCATGAACAGCATCCAGTAAAGCCAGTGGGGGAAAAAAAAAACCTCTTGCTAGTTTGGCAAATGAGGGATAAATAGCACCATTAAGGGAGTTTCTAGCTGTACAGAAATCTATTCAGAAGTTGAAGATTTGAGACAGAGCTCTCATAGCTATCCCAGTCTGCACCCTGAGTCAGTTTTCAGACCTTATTTTGGTCATGAGATTTGTAAGCTCTGCAGAGTGGTTGTGTGTGTTTGCCTATGTGTGCCCAAAAATCCTTCCCCACCTCCTGTCCTTTAGTGGCAGCTGTCCAGCTGGACCTTGAGGATCCTGGGACACTCATCAGATTGAAAACACCACCATATTTCCTTGGTTACTGCTACTTGACTCCATAAAGCAGCATCAAAGGTTATGTTCATCTACCCCAAGAGCACTAGTGCCAGAAGTGTTGCCTATCTTTCAGTCCCTATTTTTAGGAACATTTGAAATTCCCCTCAAAAAAATAAATCGTGGCCTAGACTAACCCACCATGATGACAAATTAATTTTTCACTGGCTTGAGATGCACTAACAAAGCCTGTGTTCAGCAGACTGTTATCACCTGCCATCAGCCTTCCCACCACTGCCTCGGTGCCTGCTTTTCCCTCTCCCTCAAGCACATCCTGGATGCCTCCCAGCCCAAACCATGGCTGCAAAATATCCCTGTTGTATAGCTGGCTTCTTAACCTCATTTAAATTCTTCCTTCAAGCTACCTTCCACCATGATGCCCTCAAATTACCACCATCTTTTAATGAGAAGGATGCTATGCATACCCATTTTATCGTTATTGTATTCTCTCAGCCCAGCTGCCTTCCACCCGGTAGCTCCTGCCTGTTATGCAGATTGCAGGCTCTCTGGGGTGCCAACTGCTCTCTTCCTTGCATGTCTTCACAGTGTGCACCATGAAGGAGCCCTGATCCTGGATTGGGGTCCCATAACGCAAACAACTAGATAAAAGAATAATTTGTTAGCCTGGATTGCAAATCTTCTTCTGCAAGAAGAAATAAAGCAATTTCCCCAGGCTGTCAGAGGCACTTTCATGTGTCAGTATCGTAGCTCTCTTCTGGTGATGACAATGGTGCATCCAATTTCCAGGCACAAGAGGGAACGTTTGCTGTGCTGATGTGAGCTCTGCGTGTTGCTGCTCTACATCTCACCATGAACAGAATGGCTTGTAGGGAAGGGATGTGCTAGTTGGAAGGCAGCTTTCTGTGGGATGTTATTTTTAGTATAGAGTGAACTTGGGGGGTGGCCTTTGATGGGATTTTTCCTGTGTATGATCCCTTTCCTTTCAAGGAATGTGATATCTGTCTTGAGTTCTGATTTTGTACCTCACAATCATGAAGGGAGAGGCTGTGCAAAGTTTGTTTACCCAGATTTATTATTAATTACAAATCCACACTCTGGATTAGGTACACTGAAATGAAATCACCACTGCAGGTCTGGCTGTGAAGCAGGTAATTTATATCTACATTCAAAATTCATACAAAGAATATTATATTATCAGCAGGTATGTGATCTGTCTTCCACCTGTCTAGAGCAGCCTCAAAAATATTCAAGTGCTGTACTTTTTTTTCAGCTCACTCCTTGGGTAATTGAATCCTACTATTAGCAGTCAGGTGCTAAAGTTTTTGTCCCATAAGGATTTCACTTTCTGGTACAAAAAAGGTCAGTTCAGTTAGTAAGAAGCATTGAACTACACTGTCAGCACCTCATAGCAGTGGTTTCAAATACTCCAGGGTCTGACCATAAATACATTTTCAAACAGAACGTAACCAATGGCATCTCTTAACCTATACTTAACCTATTGCGAGGCAAGTTATACCTACCGAATGTTTTACAAATAATTAATACTTCATTTAAGGTTCCACTCATGCTAACTTGACATGCTATGTACTTAGCGATCCTTTTTAATTGAAAATACGAAGCTCAAGCATCAGCAGCTTCAAAATAAAATCCTGATTTTCTCTCTCTCACATGATGCTTTCTCGTTGTCCTTTCGCACTTGTGATCAGTACATAACTATTATACCAGATATCCAAGCCTATACATAAGAATTGATGTTTTGCCTTCTGTGTTAAGATGCTTCAAATAAGAAAAGGACTGACATTTTCAATAATGTTTAAAAACATGTCATTATACTGAACCTATCCCAGCAATCTAGCTAAATTTCTTAGTAAAACAATCCTTAAACAAGTAACTAATTCATCTTTGCAAAGGAAAAATATTGCATTGTCTACAGGGTAGGGGGGAAATGGTTGGGCAACTCTGAAAAATGAAAGGAAAATGGAAGTGGTTCACTCTCCATCATCTCAAATATCCCTTCATTGATACCCCTGAGGCTTTGCACGACTGACATCTGTCAGGCAGGTGATTCCACCTACCCTAATATTTTGTCCCAACTTTACGCATAAAAACTTCCATTTCAGGACTGTTCTGAAATCAGTAACATCCATCAAATCAAAACCTTTAGGTCATTTTCCACCTAATAACCATGTATTCATGAAATTGCTTATATTAAAAAAGCAAAATTTATTAGGGATATTCGAGCCTTTGTTATTGCATAATCCATCAACTGGGCCCATACTATTTCCCTATTCTCTAATTTGAGTGATAACATAATTACTTCTGTGGATTTCTGTCTATATCCTCTTTTTTACACACAGGGACCCACAGGTGACATTACAGCATTTCTAGTCTGCAAGGGTCTTGCCTGAACAAAATTTCGTTTCACTATTCCACTCAATGCTTTAACTCTGTGCTCCAGCTTCAAGTGCTAGTGCTTCACACCATTGGTTCTTTCCTAGTTACTGGTACTTTCATGATCATTGGACCTTTTAAACTGATGACTGCTGGACAGAAATTAGACCACACATTTCTTGATTCAATGGAAATGTTCAATTTTTGGGGTGTCAATTCTGTTTAAAAGAACGGGAAACAGATCAATCTCCATTTTAAAACCTGCCCAATATTTAGGACACATCTTTATGCCATGCTCAAGGCAGGGTGGACAACTTGTTGCAAAAGGAGGTGCAGCTGCCTACAAACTGGCACAGTTCATTTTGCTCTGGTTTCACCCTGCTTCTCACACCTGCATACTGCACATACTGTAGACTTCTTCAGATCCTTACAGCTTGAGTGAATCCTCCCTGATGTCTCATTACACCAATTTTGTACCCAGTATACTTCTGTGTTAAGATACTTCAGATAAGAACAGGACTGACATTTTCATAATGTTTAAAACCACACCATTATACTGAACCTATCCCCGCAATCTACCTAAATTTCCTAGTAAAACAATCATTAAACAAGTAATTGATTCATCTTTGCAAAGGAAAAAATATTGCAGTATTTAAAAACATGCCCTTACCCATTGCAGAGGAGCTGCAGACCTGTCTCCTCCATTTGTCCAGAACTCTTGCTGGTTTATGCTTGTTTGAAAGTTAGGCTGTTCAAGGAGAACAACCCGTATGCTGCGGAGCATGGTACCCCAAACTCAGACATGGCAGTGTCAAAAGCGGGCAGAAAATGAAATTAAATGGCCCGGGTGCTGCCCTGGCTCCCCACATCATCTACTCATCACCTCGACGGTGATGTGGTTTGTAAGTGAGGATCTCCTACCTAACTACTCAGATAACTGAGAAGTATCTGTGACCCCACTGCACCAGTGGAAAGTCAGGAACAGACCTGTTTATTGCCCAGAGGGGTGCCAGGGCTGCTTCCAGTGCTCCCAACTGCTCTACTAGCAGAAGGCACTCTGTTACGGCTCCCTCCTTCCTCATGTGCCACCTCAGCTGCAGTGTCCATATGCTCGGGACAATGCTGTTTGACAGACCTCACCCTCTTGCTCAGCCCTGCCACTCATTGCTGGCTCCAGCAAAGGGAATGAGCACAGGAATAGGTGAGGGAGCTCCAGAGGAACAATGAGCTCCCTGCAGAGTGCCCAGAGTTTGTGGGAAGTCTTTGGCTGGGTAGAAAAAAAAAAGCAGAGGGAGAGACTATTTTTCAGGGCTGCAATTACTCACGGGAGGTGCTGAAATGAGATGATGAACATCATTAATTCCTGGACTAGCTGGGAAATGGCAACCTCTTGGTGTAACTGTGGGTCTATTAAAGAGAGAAGTCACCCTTCAGGGACTGCAGCAGGGGAGGCGGAGGAGAAGAAAGGGAGCTGAACTTTCAAAGCAGTAGGTTGAGCTGTGGACTGTATTTTCTTCTCTACCCACACTGAAGTGCTTATTTGCTGCTGGGGCTTATTAATTTTTCACTTATGCCACGCTAAAAATAGTTAATTATTGAAAATGCATATCTGTCTGATGGTGAAAGGCTGTCTCTTCCAAACAGGTGACTGGTTCAGATAACCCCAGAAGGCACTTCTGGATCTTCTAGACCCTTGATCAAATTTTTTTATTTAATTTGCAAAAACAGAGGTGATTAAAACTGAAAACAATGGTGAGTCTAATGAAAGCTTCCTCCTTCCTTGCCCAATCACTGTAATGGGCTGAGGATTTTTTTCTTTTCTTTCTCTTTTCTCTTTTCTCTTTTCTCTTTTCTCTTTTCTCTTTTCTCTTTTCTCTTTTCTCTTTTCTCTTTTCTCTTTCTTTTCTTTTCTTTTCTTTTCTTTCTTACATCATGCTGGTCCTTTGATTTAAAAGGAAAAAAAATCGGATGTAGAGATTTTACTCTAACAATAGAGTAAGTGTGTGTGGATAATATTACTCACAGCACTGGTGAGAGTTCAAAGGCTGGAATGTCCAGACTAAATACACAGCAGAAAGATCAGTTCTTTAACATTTCAATTAGACAGAAACATGAAACAACAGGCTAGTGACTTCAGCCTCTCGAAATTAAACAGTTTGACAATGCACAGAACATGTATCGAAATTCATTATGCTTTTGCAGCTTAAATCTCCTCCTGCTGAAATAGTGGTGGGAGTCATTCCTCAAACATAGGAGCAGCTTTATAAATGTAGTTGGTCCTATCCTCACCTGGAGGAAGGGGTTAACCCTTGCATGACAAAATCTAGATCAAGAGCCTCTTTGGAAGAAAGAAACAGGTCCCCAAGGATGCTGCTGTGCTGGGGAAGGGCTGGAGCCTTGCCTGTCCTGGGCAAGCTGTGGAATCAGTAGAAGGGGAGCACAGCCCACAAAAGGACAACCTCTTCATCCCTGCTCTGTGTCACTGTCATCCCTGGGGTACCTGCCAACTCTGCTACAGTATGAGCATGGCCATATCTGGCCACATCTGGGCAGAGGATGCCCTGGTGCAAGCAGCAGGGTGCGCTCATGCCCAGCCTTCTCCATCCCTTCTTCCCATTCCCTTTCCCACCCTGGTTCACACCTGGGCCCATGGGGACCAGGAAAGAAGGCAGGTATTCCACTGGGATGGCCACATCAGCTTCCTTTGGGGAAGAAAAACAGCATGGAGAATCGCCTGGAAGGAAGACAAAGGTCTTCCTGTCTACCCAGTTCTTACTGTGATGTTTTTCCTACAGCAAGCCTTTGCCCAAGCAGCACCAGGAACATGATCCCCATAGACAAGGTGCAGGATTTGACCTTCTGTGCAAAGGAATGCCTCACCCCTCTCCAGTTACAGGGTTGTCAGCTCACATCTCCCTACCTGCCACCTCAGCTTTGACCATAATATCATAGCATAGCATCACCACACTAGTAAGAAAAAAGGTTAAATTGTTTGTCTAAGGAATCACAGAGAAATCTCCTGCTATCTCCAAGTCCACAGGATAACTGGCTGTGTTACTAATTAAATGTCCAGTGTGTGTGTCTCAGGAGTAATTGCCAATAAAGCTTCTGCACTGTGTCAGCTCGGTTTCACATACTCCTCTGACATGTTTGCAGTGGCAACTGAAACACCATAGCTCCCTGAGAAAATATTTCTGTTAAAAGGTATACACACAAATGGACACTGTCTGAGACTTGCTTTCATGTTGGAAATAAGATCGTGAAGTTTGCAAGAGGAGCAGTGCTGGAAAGAGAATATATCTTTGCTTTTAAAGCAAGGTGTCTAGAAATGACTCAGTTACCTTAGGAGGCTAAGTTATTAATTACTATAATTGTTATTTTACGAGTCCTACTCATGGATCTGCAGCCTTTGTTCCTAATATTTTCCAAACTCAGCATAAACGAGGGGATGACAGATAGTTAAGGAAAGGTATGTAAAATGGAGAAAAAAAAAATACAACACTGGTCATTTTCATAAGCTTAAATTTTAGTCTTGAGAATATTTTGTAGACATCTCAAAGAGAACTTTTGACGATGGGCAGGAAGAAGAGCAAAGAGAAGACACTGAAATGTGTAAAGGGACTTCCTGCCCTTTTGCAAGGGATAGCAATGGAGAAAGAAAGATATCTGCTTCAAAAATTAAATGTTTTAGCAACCAGACCGTGGAAGCTGACAAACATCATCTCCTTTTCTTATGCAAATCTTTCATGAGTCCATCCCAGTTCTTGAAGATGTATTGGTCATGCATCATCTAGAGAAACCATATCCAGCTGCACAGGTGGTTCACACATTACTTTAGCCATTCACTGTTTTTCAGGGTCTATGCCTAGTAACCCCTTCTTCACAGCATTATTTTGTCTCCCAAACACATTGAATAAGAGAATTAGCTGATGACAAACAGTGACAAACAATACTCAGACAACTCTTATCCTCATAGGACTATGGGCATTTAGCTTTGCCAAATCTTTGTTTTCTCTTTTCAGCAGCCTCCCAGGAATACTAAAGCAAATTTGAGGACGTAGTTGTAGATCACCCACAAGAGTTTAAGTCCAGCTTTTAGACAAGTGGTCTCATTTTAGTCTTCCTGGTCTTCACCAGAGCTGAGAAATAAGCAGCCACATAACTCAATGCAGGAGCCAGTGCTCACACAAGACCTGGCCAACTATTCCTGCTATAGGTCTTGTTTCTACAGGATATCAGACTGACAAGCCTCAATGTCCTCCGGATGTAGTGGAAACCCATTTCTTCATGTGAGACTTTTCCCAAAGAACACCACTGTCTCATACACCAAAAAAACCATAAAGAAGTCTTTGAGGAATTAAGGTTACAAAGGAAAAGGGGACGTTGTTAATCATTCCCAAATGATAGTCCAAGCACTCTGACTAGCCAAGTGTATTACCTGGTCACCTATTGTATGACACGCCAGCCTGATGGAGAGATTAAACAAACAGGGGCAGGAAGGATTCATTTCCCCAAGCTGACACCAAATCGCTGACGATTACTCACAGCATCATGTCAGCACCCCACTTCTGTTTCCTCTTCAGGGGAAACCAGAGATAACAACACTGGCTTAACTACTCTACCAGGTACCATTGAGATGAATTGGTTTTGCAGGCATACAGATCACCAACGGCTATGTTTTATCCTGGCTTTCTCCTCACTCCCCAAATTCTGACTCCTCTGCTCTGTCAGACTGTCTCCTAAACCTCTCACCCCTTTCTGCTATGACAGTATCTACAGCAAGCTGAAGGTCACTCGTCCTACTAGCATGGTAAAATTAAAAGTCGAGTTCAGCTTGCTAACTACAGATGCATAATGCTCTCTACAGAAAGTAACAACTGTTGAAACAAAAATGGAAGCGGAGCTAATTCAGCATTTAGAAGTAACCACACTTCAGCTTCACACTCTCACATATTTCACTGTCTCTTGTCATCCATATCAGACAGATACCTAACTATATTTGCCAGAGTACTCTTATGTGGTACATAGCCCATGCTATAGTCTAAGCCATCTGCTCAGACATATTTTCCTGAAGAACTGAGACTGGAGAATGAGAATAGGCAATTAAAAACAATTCTGTGAGTAAAATTTGCTTTTTAACCTGACCCTTCACAAAAATGCTGAGACAAGGATGGGGGTGAGGTATTATCTTGGATTTCCTACTTTTTAAGAAGCCAAGTTTGGATCCCATCATACCATGCTTATTTCTAACTAGACCCACTGCGACCATCCACACCGATTTGTTGGCTACTAGTGCTCACTCCATAGCACATTGGCTTCACTTAGACTATGTGCACAAGTGAAAACTTGAAAATGGCCACCCCCCAGAATAGTTTTAGTTAGCACTGGAGATCAAGAAGCAGGCACAGGGTGTGTGCTGGCCAAGGCACTCCAGTTTTCAAAGCTAGATTTTCTTGAGGAAGAACTAAGGGACCGTGCAAGGACAGATGTGAAGTCCTGGAAACTGAATCTAATCTTGTCAGATGCCCCATTACAATCTAGTGAGACACATTAATGTGAACAAATGAGATCAGTCTGGCAGCACCCTCATGCAAGCAAGAAATTATTTCATAGGACTAATTAATAGAATCTTTCTGTCACTGGGCTAAACAAGGAGAAAGGAAAAAGATCAGAGTGAGATTAAAAGAAGATACAAGATAGATGTAGAGGATACAAACATGAGTTTGATTGTGACAGATTTCTATAAGAACCTACACTGAAGGAAGGATGGAGACCAGCTAAACAAAGAGTATTTTTTCAACAGGTTTTCAAGCAAACAAGAAGGAAATTGCAAGGGAAAGCCAACAACCACAACAACCCGAAGAGTACACAGAAATTCCAACCCAAAAGGCTTGTGCTTGTGTGTGCTTTCCCAGATGAGGAAAGCTAGCCCGAGACAGGACCAAACAGCAAAAGAGAGAAACAAAGTGTTACGGAGCAATGCCTTCGCTTAGCCAGCTGCTGTCAGCAAAGAACTGACTTACTCAGCTCTGTGATGGGTGTGAAATTGGCTGCGTAAAGTTTTCCACATGCACGTGCCCTCCTCTACTCCTAATTACCAGCTCTTTTAAAATAAATCAATGCGGTCCATGCTCCCATTTGCAACTACGAGATTCCCGTAAGTTCCACAGCATCCTGCTTCCCACCACACCAGTTCCACACTGGTAAGTGTCCAGTTTCACAGGGAACAAAGGGGGTTAGTGCCTCAGGCTGAGCTAAGGTACAGCAAGCTCCAAAGCCTCCACACCTAAAAGCCTAACAGCCAGGTTATAAACTTTGAAAAATATGACTTCATATTGAAAATACTAACACACCAAATCCTATAATACATTTACTGTATGAAGTTTTACATTATCCCATAAAACTAAATAAAACACATCAGCTATCGTATAGCCATGGGGAGGTTGTCGTCTTGTTCTTTTGTGGTTAGTTTTTGTTTGTTTTTCTTTCCTCAGATCACTGTTTTACATACAGTGGAAAGGGGTGATTTTTGTTTTTATCTTACAGTTTAATGATTTTCTCTTCCATTTTTTTAAGCAGACTTTTGCTGTGATGTCTGTAATCCAGCTCTCAGGCTACACAGTTTCTTCTGATACACTGTGATCAAGTCCCAACTGGTTGGTCTAATTTCTTCAGAAGTATCTCTTTAGATAAAGCCTTTGCAGGAG
This sequence comes from Todiramphus chloris collaris, assembly GCA_025345505.1. NCBI lineage: Eukaryota > Metazoa > Chordata > Aves > Coraciiformes > Alcedinidae > Todiramphus > Todiramphus chloris. The sequence goes on from JANVCC010000072.1 coordinate 1,031,443, forward strand.
GGAGAAAATAGAAATAGAGTTGCCACAAGCCTTGGATTTGGCTAGTTTATCTTGCGCCCTACTGCACTTTGCTGAAGGACATAAATTGTCCTGAGGTCTCTGTGGCCTGCACAATTTTTTCCATTTTTTTCCCCTCTATTACCCTCCCACCAGCAGAAATCATAACCATGTGAGCAGCAACTGCCAAAAGGCAGCAATTCATAATCAGCAGAGTGATTACAAAGGAGCCAGCAGCAATGCTGAAGTTTACAGCACTTCCTGCACACAAAACTACGTGGTAAAAATATTTGCAGCAGGGAGTAAACAGGCTTAATGGGCTCCAGTTTAATTTCTTTTTTATCATCCTGTAGTGAGAGTATGTAGTGCTGGGGTAAAGCGCTATGCTGACGGCACAAAAGATGCGTAGCTGCACAGCACGTACAGCGTGGGCACCAGAGAGCACCTGATCTGTGCGCCCAGGCCACACTGGGCATTGCCTGAGGTCGACCTTGCAAGGCTGCCAGCCCAACTGCAGCAACAGCCTGACTCCCAGCCCTGGGAACACCCCGTAACACTGGCTGCAGCAACAGCATATTCGCATTATGGAGAAATAAACACGAGCGATACGGCACCGCTGAAAAACTTTGGTGATTTTCCTACCCTTTTTTAAACAGACTGCATTTCCAGATCCCAGGCACAGAGGATATTCCCCGTCTGGAGCTTCACATATGCAAGAGTCAATGTGTTTTTCTCTTATCCTGTGCTTCCTTGGAGCTCCCGCAGCCAGGGAAAATTCCGAGCTAAGCTGGCTGCTGTGCAGACCAGCTACTGCAAGGAGTGACAGGCTACAGAAGGCTAAAACCTTTGAGTGATCTGACATGATTAGGGCAGAAACAACAGTTCATCCTCCCTCTCAGTTGCCCAATACAGTCCTTACTGTGGCTATATCAGGATGTGACAGAAAACTACTGGCACTGGCAAGTGACTATTTTCTACAAAGCAGTGGAGAACCATGAAGATGCTCCACTGCTGATTTTAGTAAGCGCACCCTTCCTCACTCTTTTGCTAGGTGCAAAACTGAGGAATACAAAATGAGCTTCACACCCCTTTGAAAAAAAAAAGTAAAATAAAATAACAACAACCCAACCATTTACAAGGGAGTGCAAAAGAAGTGTCTCTGTAAGACAGAAACACTTCAAATTTCATATCTGGAAAAATATTTATTTAACAGACATCTGCAAGAAAGGACAGCAAAACCTCTTTTTTAAACAAAGGCCTTTACCACAGTCTAGGTCTACTTTTCTAAGAGATGAAGAAATGAATCCCCCTAATTTTGTGTGATAATCATGGAGCTGCTTAACTCTAAATACTATCTGAGATTGTGAGTTGAATTTGTTATGGCCTCATTAACTGCTCAGCGCTGCCTTGATATCCTAGCCAGGGGATGATGAAGAGAGTTCCTGGGGCAGCGGAACAGTCCTGGTCTAATATTCCCTAAAGCAATGTGGAGGGATTGTGGAGGGACTGACTCTTTCATCAAGTCTTGTAAACACGGGAGCCTTCAAAATTTGCATCTGGTACTTAGGAAAATGGCCTTGTCCTTGGAAGGCATGAGGGATGGTGGATGGTCTTGCTCAGTTTCCCTGGGGGCAGACAGAAGAGACAAGAAAATCCTCAGTCTGATAATGATCCAAGCAAATGTTCAACCTTGTGAGCTAAAAAAAGAGGGTTGATACACTCTCGGACCTTTCCTTTCCAAACAGTCCCCATCGCTGGGGAAAAAATGCCAGAATGAATGCTTCCAGAAAGCTGACCTGTATCCCAGGGCCCACTGGAACAGAAGCTAAAGTCCACAGTGGCTGTCAGTCACAAGGAGACAATCCCGAGGAAGAATCACAAGCTGAATTGCCAATGCTAAATGTCCCATAGGCTTTAGCTTTGGAAACTGAAAGGGTCAGCGTTAACATCTCCTGTTCCACCACCAAGAGCTAGACATTTAGCTAAAACAGTAGACATTAGGTACAACAGAGGACAACTTCACCTCCAACAACTCTGAAGGGAAAAAAAAAAGACTTGGAAAAAACAGTCAAAATAAGGCACTTAGAGGAATCATCCAAGAAAAGGAGCTTCTGAAGAGGCCATCAGAAGCACTTTGACTCTCAAAGCAGGGTATCTAAAATGAATTGAATGTGACAGACATGGCATAAGTATACTGTATGGGTACTGGAAGAGCTATAAGTCTCCAGTTTTTGATGTTTTCAAAGAATATATATCTGTGATATGAATGGGAATGTAGACAAGTGTTGAAGAGGAACTTTGATTTTTCTTTTAAACTACAACTTCCATAAAGTTGAGATAATCATGTATACAGATGTGGAAGGTATCTGCAGGATCAGATCGCTCTGGTTTGGATAAATCTTTTTACCAGTTTCTTGCTGGTTTAGTTTTGCACTCGCAAATTGTTACTTCCTAATAAAAAGTACAAGGGATTTCTTTTTTATTTTAATTGTTGACTACTGTAGGCCATGTTCAAAACATGAGCCTGGTTTTACAGAGAAACTCAGCCTGACCTGAGGGGATTTTGGGTGGCTCAGACATAGAAAGAGACTCATGACTGACATCAGGATGAAAAGCACTGGACAGCTCATGAGGTGTTGACAATAACTCTTAAGGTCCTGGATTGTTTCATTGAATACCTCACAGCTTCCAGCAGCTGCCTGAAGGAGAAATGCACTGTGTTTTCATTTCCCTGCAGAGAGGTGACAGGAATGAGGAAAATGCTAAGGAAAAAAAAAAAACCCAAAACCCAAACCAAACCGAACAAACAAAAAAACACCAAAAAAATAGATTCCTTTGAAATTTCTAGGCATCATTCAAGAAGACTAATTCCCCCATCTGTTCAAGAGTTTCTCAGACTACATTGGCCAGTATGGACCTAAATGTACTTCTTTCAAACTTCCTGTGTTTCCCCTTGCTACCATTACCTCTCATTCTATCACAGGGCACAACTGAAAAGAGCCTGGCCCCTTCTACTTGACACCCACCCTTCAGATATTTGTAAACATGAATAAGATCCCCTCTCAGTCTTCTCCAGGCTAAACAGCCCCAGAGCTCTCAGACTTTCCTCCTAAGAGAGATGTTCCAGTCCCTTCAGCATCTTTGTAGCCTCTGCTGGACTCTCTCCAGTATTTCCCTGTCCCCCTTGAACTGGGGAGACCAGAACTGAACACAATGCTCCAGATGTGGTCTCACTAGTGCAGAGTAGAGGGAGAAGAGAACCTTCCCTGACCTCCCCTGACCTGCTGGCCACACTGTGCACCCCAGGAAACCACAAGGGCCCATTGCTGCGCCATGGATAACTTATCATCCACCAGGACGCCAAGGTCCCTCTCCATGGAGCTACTTTCCAGGAGGTATACCCCTAACCTGTACTGGTACCTGGTGTTGTTCCTCCCCAGGTGCAGGACTCTACGCTTATCCTTGCTGAACTTCATCAGGTTTGCCTTTGCCCAGCTCTCCAGCCTGTCCAGATCTCACTGGATGGCAGCACAGCCTTCTGGTGTATCAGCCACTCCTCCCAGTTTAGTATCATCATCAGACTTGCTGAGGGTACCCTCTATCCCTTCAGCCAGGTCATTGATGAAGATGTTGAGTAAGACTGGACCCAGAACTGACCCCTGGGGAACACCCCTACTTACAGGTCACCAGCTGGACTCTGCACCACTGCACCCCCTGAGCTCTGTTGTTCAGCCAGTTCTCAACCCATCTCACTGCCCGCTCTTCTAACTCACACTTCCTGAGCTTTTCCATGGGGATGTTATGGGAGACAGTGTCAAAAGCCTTGCTGAAGTCAAGGTAGACAACATCTGCTGCTCTCCCTGCATCTACCCATTCAGTCACACCATCACACAAGGCTATCAGATTAGTCAGACATGAGGTCCCTGTAGTGAATCCATATTGGCTACTCTTGATAACCTTCTTTTCTTTCATGTGCCGAGATATGATCTCCAGAATGAGATGCTCCATTACCTTTCCAGGGATGGAGGTGAGGCTGGCTGGTCTGTAATTACCAGGGTCTTACTTCTTGTCTTTTTTTAAGGCTGGAGTGACATTGGCTTTCCTCCTGTAATGGCACAGGGGGAACTAGGAAGAGGATAAAGGTAGTAATTACAATAAAATATCAGCATTTTTAAGTTAAGTGTCTGCACTTAGGAGGAAAAAGTCTTGGGTTTCAAAGAGGCAATTGCAGGCTTTTTAAACTGCATAAAATAATGCTGAGAAACTATCATGCTGAAGATGTTCTGAAATTTCTTTGGGAAGATTTTATGCAGCAGTTGACAGATATTATTATACGTATGTATGTGTGTGTTCTATACAAAAAATTCCCATACTGTGGTATTATGTTACGAGAGCTCGTGAGAATGTAGTGGAATGGTGAACACTCATCCATCACCTCCCAGTGGACTACTCAGAAGTCCATTTATTTATGACAAGGTAAAATCATTTTGCTGTTTTCTAGCTGGTAGCAAAAAAAAAAAAAAAAAAAAAATGGAACTACATAGTACACTTATATTTGTAGACCTACATTTTTTAAAATGACAAGTTAGATGCCAGTGTGAGAAACTTTTTTAAAAGTTACTTCATCTTTCCCTCAGAGTTGGATGTCTACTCTGTCTTCTCAAAAGCAGGCATTTTCTGAAATTTTTGGAAGGGATCCAAATCAGATCTCTTTCAATGTGTAGGACCCGAAGTCCAGACAATTGAGGACAGTTGCATTTTGCTGCCTCTTCAGCATCACATTTTTCTTAGAGAAATGGAAAAATCAAACTAATTTACACTGAACTACACCATGAGTGTTATTAAATATAGACACATAAAAACCATAGAAGACTCCACAAAATCTACAAAGTTTGTATCCATGCAGAAATAAAAGATAAACTCTACAATGATAATTACTTCGGAGCAGAGATTATTCTTTATCAGGAGATCTATTACCATACTCACCATTTGCCTTTTGGCTCAGGTAAATTTCTTTTAATTTCCTAAAAATGATAATCTTTTCAAATTTTTTATTTGTTCTGGCAATTCATTTCAGACTATTTATTTTCTTCAAATTTATTTACCTAAGGTAAAAAGACCTTTGACAGGCAGATTTTTTTTTTTTTCTCAGGGTCTTTTGGAGGTTACAATGGTAAATTATAAATTCTAAACAAATAAGTCATATAAGAAGGTAACAGAACTTGGAAAGTGACACTCTTAAAAATATTAGCAGCTAAGGACATAATAAAAATTAATAATAAAAAAGGCACAAGATGTTGTGATGTTTCCTTCAGGCTGGTTTTCTGATTTCAGAAGCAGCCAATATTGAATGCTCTGGAGAGCAGGGCAATTCATCTATTTCTATAATACTTTGCTAGAAAGCAAATGTTGGCCTGACCCCAGCTGGTGATTAGGTTATACTGAGGAGTTTGAGGATTGATAGCCCTTGTCATTTTAAATTAGCACTAAATGTAGTTGAGGATGCTACTCTTATTTGGGTAAATTTTGCATTCTTTTGGCAAATCATCTGTATTAAGGTATTTGTCCCATAAAATAGATTGAGGTCCACTATTAAACTGTGTGCAGTATAAAAAACAGCATGTGTAATTCATTTTTACAAGTGTTGCCTTTAACTTTCATCAGTAAGCACTCTTGACAGGCCATTCAAGATTTTCCAAGCCTCTATCAATTCCTATCTTTTTCCTTCTTTCCTTTTCCATACTAAATAGACAAGACTTCTGATCTAACACCAGAAAACGACAAAAAGCATTCATCTGCTTTGTGTTTGGAGCCTGTAACATCCTTTACACAGTTTTCTCTTTTGTTGGAAGATTTACTGTTATTTTAAGTTTCTCCAAAATAAATTATGCCAAATATAATACACACATAGATATTTCTCCAAGAAGACATCAATCCATCTACTCTTACTTGTGAATGTTAAATACTCTGGAACAGCTTCTTCACAGGGTGTACAGGGGGGACCGTTAGCATTTTCCAGTCATCAGCCTCATCTTATTTTTTAACTCACGTGAATAATTGTAGAGAACTACATTCCTTTCCATCAGCTTGCTCACATCCCCACGGCATGGATAAGGCATTAGGACAGCTTTTGTCCAGTTGCACTGAGTACAAAAAATCACAACCCTGGAAATGAGGTAATTCTTCACCCAGGGAAGGAAAACTGCCCACTACGGACTCCTTGGGTGCGTTTTCTGTGACTGGATTGTCCCCAGCTCACCCTCTGCTACAGGTCCAGCACATCTTTCCTAGTAACTTAAAAGGAAATACAGCACTTCATTGTGTCTGGCTACACTAGCACTTAGCTTTTGCTCTAATACAATCCTGGAGAAAATGCTTAATTTTAAACACAAATGTAATTCCATTGACTTCAAGAGAGCTATTTGTATTCTTAGAAGAATGTATACAAGTGTGTTGTCATATTTCAACACTAATAGGCAGTCACTGAGGCATTAGATGATGTAGATTAAATATATAAGCCCCTCATCTTCCACCAACTTCCTCCTCTTTCAGACAATTTAAAATTTTGTGGCTGATGCACAGGAGATGGAAAAATACAACGAGGAAAATGTCACCCATCTCCTCAGAATTGCTAAATACCTTCAGCTAGCTTTTCTTACTATGTTTGCCCCTTCAGAAACATGAGGTCTACTAATTAAGCAAGGACTGGAGACTTGTCAAGATTAGGAAAGTACTGCTATGACATAACCATAATTCTTGATGACATTTCCCTTTCCCTATCCAGAAAATCTATCACGCTTTGAGATGTGACCTTCATCTTGTTAAATGAACACTATAGCAAAGAGCTCATTTGACCTCTTACCTGCCCTCCCCTCTCCACCCTCTGCCTGGCCTCAGAATGTCTGTCGAGCTTGTTTGCTTCGTACTAATTAGCTTCATTTCTTTGGCTATTTTTAGTTAGTGCACTACCTTTGGTTTTGTCTCTCTTTCCACTTTGCACGTAGCTCCTGGACCATACGATTTCCCCTTTGCAACTATCTAACTTGCCCGTCAGATGGCTCTCTTTTTCCTCAGCCTCATTGTGAAAGTCCTTATTTAGCTACACGTTTGCCTTTTCTTGGTATATTCCTTGCTAGCAGAGGAACGGTCCATACAGTTTTATTTCTCTGCTCCTTGGGATTTTCTGTTCCCTTAGTCCCACTCCTCAGCCCATTTGATTTTTATGACTGTGTAGCTCATTCTCTGGAGAAACGCAAGTCTGACTCCAGCATCTTTTTGTTCTCCTTATCCTCATTTAGCATTCATTTTTGCTGCAATCTCAGACCTAATGAGATTGTGATCAATGTTTCCCAAGTTGCCCCCTGCCTGCATGTCTTCAATCATACCTTGGCTGTATAATCTACTATGCTCTTCTTTCTGTCAATTGGTGAACTTACATAGCCAATGTTAAAAGCAATCTGAAACCACAAAACAAAGCTTTATTTTCCCCCCACACTTAGTAAAGTGGAATCTACCTCAGTAATTGCAGAACTTCCCTTGCATCCTTTCTCGTGTGAATGCTGTGATTTATGTGTTTATTTTTTTGCCGAGGCACTTTAGAATCCAGCGCTTTCTATTTTGGAAACTCAATACATTCCAGCTTTCAGCCTACTCGAGTTAAAAAGCAAAGGTAGTATGTCAAAATACCCTTTCACACACAATTATCTACCATGCAATCACTATCCCATAATATTATCTCACAAAATAACCAGCTCTCAGCCAACATTATCTTATCCCTGCAATGTTTGTGTGCACATCTTTCTTTTACAAGATACCCTGGATTTCACAGGTGGTGGGGGGCACCTTGGGATGCCACGGTTGGTTACCATTGTAATTAACCAAATTTAATCAGAGCTTGAATAAAGGGCTGGAGCAGACAATGAAAGCTCTGCAACACCAACGGAAAACATTCAGCCTCCTCCCTGACAGGTGAAAATCCAAAGCCAGAGCCCCTCGAGCTGTACCAACTTAGAGCAGCATAGGGCTTCTCTGCTTTGACCGTGTTCAAGAGAAGGGTCTTCACTTGTTGACTACAATGACTGATAAACCCTCTTCCTTCAAGAGAAACTAAAGGTAAAAAAAAAAAAAAAAAAAAAAAAAAAATCATATCCACACCTTTGTCTCAGCCAAAAGCTCCCATTTAACTTCCAGAATAGAAAACCAGGGATTTCTCTAGCTCATTCATAAACAATTTAATTTTACCCTAAGGACCGACAGCAAAAAAAAATTGAGTCCCGTGTGTCAAAAGATTTTGAGGTTTTGACTTCTTTTTAAGCCTTACCATCTCCGCTCCGTCATCTGCCTTTTCCATCATAGGTTATTTGTCTTAGACTGGTAGCTCTTTCTGACAGCTTGTGTGTTATATTTTAGTGTGTTTTCCACACTGTACAAGCTATGACAACAGAAATCAGCCAGACAGATTACAAGGGAACGGTGCAGTTCATCCTCTTTACACCACAAAGCAGGGGTGAAGAGGCTGCTGGAGCTCCCCTCCAGCGTCTTCCCTGCCCAACCTGGAGCTCTGGGGCACCAGGGAAGAGACGACATTTCACTTCCAGGACTTCAGGGGCTTTGGGGATCCACACAGGAGATGAAACCAATTTATGATCAGACCTCTGCACATCTGTGCCATTGTGGAAAGGTAATAAATATCAGGGAAGGAAAGGATATCTCACACTCGATTTGAGAAAAACTGAAAGTCCTGTGCCACAGGCCAAATATAGAACTCCATTAACCACTGTGAAGCACTGTTGATGAGGAGAGTAAAAGAACAGCCCAGGAGGAAATTAATAATTCTGTATTAAGTGCAGGGCTTGGATGGTGTTTGGTAAACAAAGCCTGGGGTCATGCATTGACTGATGGAGAAAAACAAAATATTGAATAACTACCAGTTCAGCAAACACCATCCATCCTGCACCGGGAAGAAAGAATTTTGCCTATGGATTAAAGAGAGCATTATCACTTGATCAGAATTACATCAGAACATTATGCACACAAAGGAGTCAAATAAATTTCCACGACAGCTTCAGTTCTTCTGTTCCCTAATTTTGGGGCTCATCACAGTTTTCTCTCAAAGTAGTCCATCTATATATTTGCTTACATAGTTGGCACCTTTTTATTTTTTCTGTTCTACTAAGAAACGGAAAAACCAAGCAGCTTACATGAACCTACATCAGCTTCAACATTATGTGAGCTTACTTACATTACTGTATATTCTGGTTACAGCAAGATTTATCAGCTAATTATAGCATATCGCAGGAAGAAAAAAATTGGATCTTTGTGCTGAAGGACAGAGAAAGGCTGTCGCTAGGCCTCTAATAACTTAGAGCCGTCTGAGTCAAGCATCACCTTTCTCTACCCTCACGCTGGAAGAGGGAGAGCTGGTCCTGCACCGATTACTGGGCAGTGCATGGGGTCCTTCTCCTTCCGTCCTGCAGAGACTGTGGCCTGATGCTCCTGCTGTAGCCTGAGCTTCTGCTGCTGCTGCTGCTCCTTGGGGGATTGCAGGACCATGGACCTTCTCAGTGTTCACGTTTAGTCTTTCCAATACCATGAACCCAGACCCAAGGCAGGAATACACAATTTTCAAAATCTGTATCTCACCCAAAGTTCAGGCTGGCTTTTTGGAAGGGGTAGAAAGGAGCACAAGAGGAAAAAAAAGCAACACCATTCCCTCTGTCTTGAGTCCTTTGCTTGCCAAATTTCAAAGGTCTTTTGCAGAAGACAGACAGCTTAGAGGTTCTAAAGATGAAAACAAAGTGACAAAGAAGAGCTTCCTGCAGATGATGCACAAGGAGGAGAAGGAAGAAGAAAAGAAGGGGTTATTACGGAAAATCTTCTGCAAAGGTACATGAATGGTTTTTCACTACTGATCCACCAAAATTTTCATGTAAGTCAACAAGACTAACAAAGTTGTGCACTGACTTGTGGCTGAACATTAGAAAGACATACCATTAACGGAGGAGCCTCTGAGGTGAGTGTGGGAAACTGATAAACGGGTAGCAGAGGTGAAAAGGGTTGATGAAAGGAACTGAGGCAGTGCAGGGCTGGAGAGCTGGGAAATGCAGGCAGACACCAAGCCATGAAAGCGATGACAAGAAACAGAAGTTTGCCCTGAAGAGCTGCTAAGCTCAGGGGGCAACCCAAAATTTAAAGATTCCAATGGTTAATTTTGTATTTTACTACATGAGCAAACTACTTGGAATTGATAAGATTCTACAAGCAACAATGTTCAACACAAAGATTGGAAACAACGATCAATATAAATCTGTGCACCCTTTTTCAGAGGAGTGATCATAGAAGCTAATGAAATGCAGATAAGTTAATTAGGTTTTCCTCTTTTCGCAAACTCTCTTATTCTGTCATTTAAAACTCCAAATCAATCTGAGTCACCTTAAGTAGCAATACTGTATCTTTAATACTCGATTCATTTGTTGTGAAATATAGTCAAAGGAATAATTTGAACGGGAAATTTGATAATGTCAGATAGTAAATGCGTATTTTACTTATTTGAATGTTTGTTGATTTGAGGCTTTGAGGGAAACATGGTAAATATTCGGTTTGGCTGGCACAAACTGTGCAGGAATCTAATAGAAAGCAATATTGTTGAAAATGGATATCAATTGAAAACAGAGAGCAGTGTCAACTATTCCCCACTGGGAGCAGACAACAATAAAACCAGTCAAGCATTACACAGTTGAGCCTGCCAAATGTCATTAGAGTGTAGAAAAAAGTAAAGGCACATACGAAGAGGGAAAAAAAAAATAATAAAAATCATTCGCCTTATTTATGTTTTTCCCCTGGACAATTTAGTAAGATGAAACTGGGGGGGGGGGGGGGGGGAACACCCCAATGTTTAAACTCATTATAATGGTGTTGTCAGACAATTTAGGGAAACACATCATCCTATTTGGAATTAAGAAAACCAGAAAGATAAAGCAGCACGGTTTAATGTCTCTCAAATGCAAAGACATCTCCCAACGACTGCACAGCAAATTACATCGGAGTACAATTTTAATTCTTAAATATCTTCTCCCCCTCCCCCTCCACTAAGTCTTAATACCACAATTATGGTATTAGGTGGAATAATTAGGAAAATTTATTTTAAGCTCCGTTGGAACAACAATTAAGGAAAAAAAAAAAAAAAAAGGAAAAAAAAAAAAATTAACACGAAGCCAAACCCACGAGGAAAGGATTTTTACACTGCATCGTTAAGGGGAAGGCTCAGTGCCTAAGGCAAGCCCTGCTGCAGGGACCGCGGGAGGATGAGGCCCCGCGGAGCCCCGCGCGGGCGGACAAAGGGCGGCGGGTGCGGCGGGCCCGGCGCGGGCTGCAGCTCCACCTAGCGCGGGCCTAGCGCGGGCCAGCAGCGCCCGCAGCCTCCCGAGCAGCCCTCGGCGGCAGCCGGCCCCGGCCCCCGGCCCGCCGGGCAGCGGCTCTCGCCCTCCCTTTGTGGGATTGACAGAAAAAAAGAAAATGAAAGTCAAAGAAGACTACATAGGAAACGTGTATTCAAGCCGGGAGGCTGAAAAGCATCATCCCCCAAGGCCAGGGTGCCTCTGGGCTGTACTCCCAGATGAGCTGCAGTACCAAAAAACTTCTCGCTCAGCCGCTGACAGAAATACCGTAAAATCAGCATGTTTTAACTGCAAGTCCGACTCCTGTTGCAGGCATGGAAAGCAGAGGGGAACTTTGTTGGAATTAACCTTCTCCAAGACACGTGGGCTTACGTGTCTCAAAAATCATGTAATTTAGAAGCATTTCTGCTTGGGGCTCAGGTTGTGGTGTCTGGTTTTACCTGCCATACAGATAGGCAGGTTCATCATTCAGCTTGTTTCGTTACGTGTGCCCAGCCACACTTCCTGCAGACCCAGATTTTCCTCATTACTGCCAGTATGAAAAAAAACCTTCCAAATCAGGAGTTTCTGCTTCACTGACAGCAAGGTGAATTTGAACAGGGACCTGTCACTCATTTGGGTAACCTCTTCAAACATATTATTTTTTACTCCCATATTTAATGTCTGGTAATAGACACACAGTCTACAGAATACTTAATTTCCCTACCTGCTTCAGGAAGAGACTAATATTCTTCTCAGCTAACAGCAAAATGTGGCCCTGAGCTCATCTCTTGCCCTGCTGCAGATCCTCACCAGTGTCCCTGCAACTCAGGCAACCAGGGGAGACCTGGTCTAAAGCTCACACTGATGACCTACTGCTCTTACCCGAGAGTACATGATCTGTGGCTTTTATAGTGTACTTGGCTCTTTGAGAAATGCCTGGCAGCAGCTAGCATATCACTCAGGGTATCACCGTACAGAAGTCAAATACAGGCATCATTCCAAAAGGAACTTTTTGGTTTATCCCATTCAAAGATTTTATTAAGAGACATTATAATCTGCAGGGAATTACTCTATATATTTGCAAAGTCAGTTAGCTACGTAGTTGCATAGTAAAATCATCGAATCGCAGGTCAGAATAGCTGCACAAGCATTATCCCATAAAGCAGAGACCAAAAATACCTTTACCGTGTGTTAATATAGTTGATAGATCAGAACTGCTTCTCCGGAACTGAAAAAAGGCTGTCTCCTGTTAAAATTCCCACATCCCCATGGCAAATTTTATTTCCTTTTGAGTTCAGTTGTAAAAATTAGAAGCAAGGAAATTCACAAGCCAAAACACTGTCTAGATAACATTAAGGGGCATGTTGCTTCCAAAGCCTTGAGTAGGTTTTACCCACATGTCTCCCACTGATTTTAATGGGATTTGCATGGCTAAAATCCTGTGCAGTGCTTTGAAAAGTCTCCCTAAGGGTCTGTCATGAATTCATACAGACTCAGAATTTCTGAGTTAAACCCAAAATACAGTGTTGGCTGATTTTAAAGGCTTGTTACCACTCTCCTAATTAAAATACAGCTTAGTTTGGTAAAAGAAGTCTATTCTAGTTTGTTTAGTGTATATGTGTATCATTCTCATACGTGTATAATTTAAATGGATGTGTTATTTACACTACAAAAGAGCCATGTTATATGCACTTTCTGATTTTCATAACACTTTCATTATACATTGGGTAGTAAGCCCCAAACAATGAACAAAATTGCTCCTGTTCTTTCAATGAGCTCATAAACATCACTAAAGAAATTGCTGTCACGTTAAGGGTGAGTCGGTTTTGTGGTGCGCTTACACTACTTATCGACAGAACAGTTTGTTCCAATATAAGATTACTGCATTTTTCTTTAAAATGTTTTACATAGTATTATATCATTAAGGATCAAGAGAACCAGCAACAGAAATCAATATCTCACAAAATGTTGTGTTTCTGACAAATGCACAAAATTAAGCAAAGTCAATGGGAAGGCTGTTTATCTTTCATTCCTGTGCCTCACAGGAAGGATCTCAGATCAACATTGTCATTATATTAAGTGGCCCATGAACAGTTAGTATGTCAGGTCAGTAGTAGCAAACTAGCGCTACAGCCTGTAAGCCCATTTCTTAATACTTTGCATTACCATGGTCACGAAATTTGCAGGTATATATATATATCTGCATTTTCAAATCTCCTAATGTGTGTTCCTGCAGATTGTCTCCTCTTTCACCCACACTCGATGGAGTTGGATAAAGTTACATTTGATAGCCACCAACTAGAAAGAATGTCCCAGACTCGTACATCTACTAGGGTAGGCAAGCATTTTAGCACATCCTCTTTTATCATGTTAGGTCACCTATTTGTCAACAGGTGGTTATTGAACACACAGAAACAAGTCTCATTTTGTGTATGCAAGCAAGTACACCTGAAATGTTTGACAATAATATCAGTAGGTATAAGAAATTGCAACCCAGCTTTGCAATTGTGTCCATTTCTTTCTCAAGCTTAAAAATACTTCACCAAAACCATCTTTGCCCGTGCTACAGGGTAGAATAACTCCTGGGAGCATTAGTTTTAAAAACAGATTCAGGGAAGAACCAGCTTTCCAGACTGACTTAATAGCAAAGCACAACAAACTTTTTTGACATCAGCAGCTGAACTAGTCCAATGTGCAACAGACCTTTCATCATTCAAGTTCTTTTAAAAAATTTTATTTCACATTTTCCTACCTACCTGACTTATAATCTATGGAAGTGACCCTGAAGATGAAGAACATCTGGCAGGTATTCTTTAATGAAGACTGCTTCCATAGCTCAGATGTGCACTAACCACAGTCTCCATGTCTGTAGTGGCCCAAAAGCCTTGGATAAGTAGTCAGAAATGGACTATAGAGTATAATAAACAGAAAAATAATATACAAACTTACATTGTGCAAGTTACATTCTGTGCTGCTATTTTCTATGTGGTTTTTCTGATGTGCCAGAAGGAAGTTTTCAGCAAAGTGTAATTTGCACAGTTGCTCTGGGCCCTGCTTTGAAAAATGCTCTGGTAGGTTCCTCAAAGGGCACATGGCAGCTGAGTGTTAAAGGTGGTTCACTCATCTAGAAGAGCCTTGAGGGCCACTGCCTTAGCCAATTCTGGGCAATGTATTTTCTCTGAAATCATCAACCCTTGCATTTTAACTCTGATACTCATTGCCATTCTTTTTAAATACCATAAAAAATTAAAGACAACAGTTCAAGAACCCTGAAAGGCAAGATTCCTTGGCCTCACATACGCATAAGATTTCTCCTCCTCTCATTTTTTTCTTTTCCTTTCTTCCTCCTCTCTGATCTCCCTTCTTGCTGATTGGTCTTTGATAAACAATAACATAGAAGACGGGAAAGTCACATAGGCAAACACGCAAGAGTAAAACCTTGCAAGAGGCAGTGTCTGTGCACTGCTGTGTGTTGCCCTCTTCTTCACTTGTTTCATTCTTAATTTGGATCCCTTAGGATTTTTTATGCTTGCCAGAGACACAGTGGACCCTCTGACTGAACACGGTGTCATTCTTCCCAGGGAAAAAGAGAAAAAAACCCAAAAAACCTCGTTGATTTTGAAAGAAAATTGTAATCTATATTGTCATTTCTGAGTCTGTCTTTGGAAGAACATGCTCTCATCAAATATTTGGGTGTGTGCTTCTGCCCCCGGACCTGAGGACCTAAACTCTATGACACATGTTGGATGGTGGCCAAGTTTAGATCCCCAATAATTTAAGCCAATAACCACTTGCTTCAAAGGGGGGGGGGGGGGGAAGGGGGGAATAAAAATAGAAAGAGTATTTCCTTCTTGCTGTTCACTAGTTTTGGAACAACAAAATCTTTTACTGCATCACATTGAAATGTAATAGCTGTAATGCTGAGAATTGAAATCTTGCATTAAGTACTTCATTGCTGCAGGCTTTTAATTGGATTTTTTGGTGGGTTTTTTTTTCTTCTGTTTAAAACATAGTCTTTTCAGGTCTCTGAGTTAGGTACTTTGCCTTGTAAGAGCTGTCCCTTTACAGATGAAAGCCTTACGTTATCAGCATTTTGATGAAATCTAAACAGAATGCATCCGTTTATACACATCCATCATCAGAGAGGTACATTTGCAAAGTTGAAATATCTATTTGTCTACTCTGGAAATTCTTACAGCTATAATACTGTCATGGATGAATATGCTTGATATGGTTTGATTTAGCAGCAATTTTAGATTTATTAATAGAATGAGATAAATCAAAGTGTGATTTTAGCAGCACCTAATGAATTAGCCCATTTAAAGATTAACAAGTGATTTAGTAAAGCACGTTATAATAAACCAGTGACTCAATTTCAGATTCAAGAACAAGATTCATGCTAACTTACTACAAGGTACCCTAAATCAAGGTACGTATATATGCATAAAACACAAAACACAGAGACACACAAACAGACAGAAATCCAATGGATCCAATGAAATATGTAGATATGTACACTCATACAAGTAAAATCAAACATCCAGACAGGTAGAGATGTGGGTAAAAGAGACTAGCCTGTAGTTAAAATTTTCTCCTTCAAGTTTAGAGTAAATACTCACAATGCATCAGCATTTCTCAGTGGGCAATAGTTAAGTCTCCAGGAGATAGCCTGGCCCAGCCTTTGTGTTAACTTTGCCAGCAGAGAGTTCTACTAGGCATCCTAGCTGAGGGGAGCTACTGGTGACAGCCCACCATGCTCCATGAAAACTCAAAGGGTCTTGCTTAGGATCACTACTGATAGCGTAAAATTAACTTCTGTTAGGCTCGACCCAGCTCAGGTGATATAATATCATGGTTTGTGCATACTCAGAACTTGCTAGATTTTCAAGTTTTAGTAGCCCCTCACTTTGGGCCAGGACCCAAGTACAGGTGTACTTGGCAGACAAAGGGTTGATTAATCATCATTACTGTTCCCAGGCTATAAGGAGGGGAACAGGAGCCAGGTGTGTCAAGGGGATACTTCAGTGCTCTGGTCCACTGCTTACCATCTGTACTGGATTGTCAAGAGGTAATTGTCATTATTGACACCAAAGAACAGGGTAAGCAGGAGGTGGGTATGATAAGCGGGTACCTGAATGCTCTGGTACATGGCCCTTCACAATCTTTGACTTTCCAACAGACTGTGGCGTGACCCAGGGAGCAGGAGTTGCACCCTACACCATGAGTGGCTCATGAGTTGGGAAGAATCATACTGTCACAAATATTCATATAACTCAGTATTTTAGACAATCACTTCAGACCCCAGCAGACCCCAGTCATCCATCTTTAAAGAAATTAGTAGAAATTTTCAGACCATCTATTACAAAAGAAAAAGAGAGCAGTATTGCTCCTTGAGTTGCTTTTGAATAAACACAGGTTTCCCCAATACTCTTTCTCCACAAACACAGCACGTCTCCCATGTTTCCATCAGGACCATCAGACTCTATATTGTTCTCCAAGTGACACAAAGTTTGGGTTGTCTCCATATCTTGAGTTTTCTTCAAAGGGCCCAGCTAGTCTACAGCAACAAACAACTGGGAAGATGGTTTGATGGTTTACTTCAGGCCACAAGTAGGTCCCAGGAGATGGGCTGAGAGGCATCATGTCATCCAGAACAAGATGGGTTCAGGTGCTTGCAAAAGCATGAAAGTAAAGCTAATTTTGTAGGCAAGAACGTGGAGCAGAATTTACTGCAGCAGCCACAGGGACTGGGCTGAATCTCAGCATTGGGATGCAGGACCATCTCACATCCTGTGAGATTTTGAGATGACAGAGAGAGTGGCACTAGAGGCTGGATTACAGAACCCTGCCTGGAGCAGGAGGGCTTAATTGTAGGTGGGGCTGTGGGACCCAAGGCAGGAGGTGCAGGTGTAACTTCTAATTAGAGGTTCCTCCCCAGATTCACTACGCCATTGCCTGAGGCCAGCCCCCACATGGTCTACTTTACTGAAAAGGGTCGTATCTGCTCCAGGAGATGGTATTGCTTCTGTGCTTTTCCAAGCAGAGTCAGAGTTTTGGGCTTCTTTCAGTGAACCTGAGGGACTCCAGCCTGACATTCTGTGTACCTCCCCAAGGAAACAGAGTACCTCTATCTTGCCATCTTTGGGTACTAGATCTCAGTTGGATTTTTTTTTTTTTTATTTATTCTTCTAAAGTGACAGCATCTCCTCCCTTTATAATCCTTTAAGCAAGAACTGAGTTTTTATTCTTGAGGAAGAAATGAGGAAAGAATACTAAAAGAGAAGTCCGAAGCAGCAAGATTTGCTTCTTTTGCATATTCAAAGTAATTTGCTAGGCAAAAAGAGGACGTGCCTCAGAACTGGTGCGGAAGAAATTACAATAAGACTATATTGTGGCTTCGTGTTTTTGATGGCTTTCATGAATGGTGAGAACGATTGTCCGTTCATGTAGATTCAGAGATAAGATTCTTTTTTTTTTTTCCTTAGCTGCTCCTTGAACAGCACAGTCCATATTTGACAAGTTAGAAGCATTAGAGAATAAATTTGCAGAGATGAAAATAGAATTTCCAAAAAAGTATTCCTTAGACTTCAAAGCACATAAAAAGGATTCAAGGAAGTTTGATCTTTATTTTATAAGTATGTACAAGAGAAGGAGAGAATGAAGGCAACAGTCAAAGAAAAGTCTAGTTTAGTATTTCTCTTGTGGGCATATATAATGAGAAGTGGAATGCTACAATTCCTCAGTGTTCATAGGGTAGCAATTCACTGCCATGAAATTATATCTGGCTTCTTAGAAAATTCCTTCACTTCTCTGTGAATGTCTGAGGTATGACAACTTGCTCTTGAGGCTCACAGATGTTGAGCTGTAGTGGATGGATTATTCCTACAAAAATTAAAGCCTAACAGAGATGTAATCTTTTTCAAGTTTTCCACCTGAAAGGCAGTATATTTCATCTAGAAAAACTAATAGAGAAATTAATTTTTAAAGCAAAAACTTGTAAAGTCTTCCAGTTTAGAAGAATTCAGACAAACAATGAATGGGTGAATAGCATTTCTATTTGACCAAAAAAGCATTTCAAAGTTTCAGCATTTGCAAAAACAAAACCCCGATGTAAGTGAATGCTGACAAAATAATGAACAATGCACAATGAGATAAAGCTGCAAAAAAAGATGAGAAATAAACAGAATGCTTTCTTCTAAGGTTTTATTTTCAAAAGTGGACTTTATTCATAGTTCAATGTCAGGTCAGGTTTATTGCATCCATACCAGGAAATTAAATAATACCAAGGAGTGTTTCCAGACACGGCATTCCATCATCTGTACAGTTAAATTGTCCCCAGCAGAACTTTGGTCCAGTCTTCCAAACAGGTCCTGTGCATGTTTTAGGAGCTACTATGGGCCAGGAACCATTTATGCTGCACTTCTTGGGTATGATCACCCTGTGCACAAGGTAAGAGGATTTACTGATACTAGTGCAGCCTCCTCCATGCTGGTCTGCTCAAATACCAAAGAACAGTCCCAGTTACATATAATTTACTTGTACAAACATGACAACTTGATCTCTATCATGCCAAAAAATAAACCAGACAAAAAATGTCAATGACTACAGGTGCAAGAATATGTCATGGATTTATACCACGGGTTTAAGAACAATTGTATGCTCATGCATGTGGTCAGTAGCTGCCGTGGGAGCTAGATGACCAACTCAGCCCAAAAGTGCAGCGACAATAACTATTGCTTAACAGCAAGGAAACTGCCTCCCTGGGCTTAACTGACTGATTTTTGTACTCATTCCTATACTCAAAGTTCAGAGATGCACATACTTGATTTTTAAAACTGCATACAATTCTGGTTATTGGCAAAGAGAAGCAGGTAATAAAAATATGCCAGCTGCATCAATACCACAGAGTACTGCAAAGATCACAGGACTAGCACGAGACAAGCCACCTCTGAACTAGACCACATTGGTGCAGCACTGATCTTGTGGACATGAGAAGCTGGATTCAGCACCAGCGAAGGTATTTCCAGCAATGCAGGTACCCCTTAATGACCAGGGAGTAATCCAGAGGATGCTCCAGTGCAAACTGGGAAGCACGGGGGCAGACAGCTTGCACAACAATTTTTGCTGTATGAGAGCTCGGTTCTGAAAGCACCCTGAAGTAAATGTTACTCGTTATCCCATCAGAGTTATCCCATTAGAGTAATTAAACAAATAAAGTATTGGAGAATTGAGCCCTAATTTTGATAGCAAATTAAATACCTAGTTAATGATTCTGTTGACTGTAATACCAAAATACAAACACGTTTATGCTTTCTAATGTATCCTTCACCAAGAAGTATAACTGAAGAAAAATGAGGAATACCTACAGTAAGTCTCAGACTTCTGTCACAGTTGCAGTGAGATTGAGACCCTCACATCTTTTGTTGGTCGCAAGGACGTTGAGTTCTGGTATGTTACGAACAGCTATGTCTGAGGCACCCAGTTATGCAGCTATTTTGCTGATAGATATGTTACTCATCCAACTTGCATGAATGACCCAGGGTATTATTAGGCATATTGGAAGTGAGTGTTTTGAGCTGTGATGATTTTTTTAAGGCATGGTGAAGGGTCCCATCTACCCTAATCAACTTTGCATAGCCAGGGCTCAACTTCCAGTGTTGTCTTTCATCAGTGCAAGTGTCAGTCACTGGCCAACGCGTTGCCCACAGCCCTCTGCCCTCATTTCTTCATGGCGGGATGCATGTTGTTCTTTCAGGACAATTTCTTTTCGCCTGCTTTCCCAGCTTGCTTGGCCATGACAGGTCTGCCCCGGTTATGGCATTCACCATATGGCTGGGCTTGGCTCCACCCTATCTTTTAATAATTCCATCTCACTGACCATCCCCCTCGCATTACTTTCACTGAGGGCATTTCAGAATTCAGCCCCAAACTATTGGTTCTGACGAGCTTACCCATGTTAAATCTGAAAATATTAGCATTCATTTTCCGCTCGGTGGTAGCCCCTGAAGTGACCTTAGTAGGTTATGTCTCTTTTCATATATTTTCCTCCTATGGTAAACTGATACAGCGCTGATACAGCTACAGCTATTAAGTCACAGCTTGAATTCAGATAAATGTGTTTGGAAACACAGTTTTCGAATATCATGTAATTCATAGGCATTCATTCTCTCTTTTCTGCATTTTTATGTATCAAAAATGCATGAAAATGTTTTTAAAAATCTATTGCAAATTTTCCAGAAAACAAAAATATCTAAAAAACAAATACACGTGTTTCTGTACAGAATGGGCTGCAGACCTCCTGCTGTTCTGAGGCATTGAAGCAAATTCACATTCCAAATTAAAAGCCAAGCTGGCAAAATATTTTAAGAAACTTTGTTTTCATATAAACCCTACTTTTTTTTTTATTATTTTTTATTGAAAGGCAGAGAGGGAGCTCTGCTTACTTATTTGCATCTGCAAGAAAGAAAAGCACTTTAGAAAAATGAGAGATATTCAATAATTTTTTATCATTATAATACCTGCAAATACATTAGTTACACTATTATTTTTTTAATTATTATTTTTATATAGTATTAGTTGTATGCTTAACCACATTGTATTTTGTTACCTGAGTATATTTGCCCACACACCAGGGATCACATGGGATTGTCCCTGCATAGTCTAAGCCTCATGATGAAGCCAAGAACTTTCCTATTTTTGGAAGAATTTTGGTTTGGAAGAATTGCCTACAGCAATATTTTGGCCTATTTAGGCATTTTAATTATCTCTGTAAATGCTGTTTCCCATAAGGCTGTGGCCTCATGCAGCACAGAGGATGAGCAGTGGTCACTATGTTAGGTTCACTATTCCTTTCCAGTCTCCTATTTAATGTGGCCAATGCCTTGTGTCTTGTGAAACAAGGAAACCTGGAGAGATTGGTTTCCTTCTGAGCTTTGCCAGGGCACCAATCATTTTAACATCAAGCAAAGTGATAAAGCTAGAAAGGCAATAACACAATCTCTCTTGGACAGGGATGGATGGAGAGGATCTTACTCCTGTGTGCAGGCAGGAATGTGAGGTATGGATGGATAAAGCAGCATCCATCAGTTTAGTTACATCCAAAACCTCCTTTTACTCAAGTTCATACATGTTATACATCAAAACCCAGCTCCTGTCCACAGCTGGTCCATAGGACTGTGTTGACAGCTCCTCAGTTTCTCATGAGGAGAAGGATGGTGGCAGGGACCACGGTCAGTCCCACGATGGTATAAAGGCTGAAATTCACAGTCATAAGCCTCCGGTGTGATGACAAGCCTCTTGCCTTGGCTCCCTGTCCTGTTTGTTCTCTTCTCAAGGACCAACAGCCTGCTAGGGGTGCTCGGGGATAAAACTGCTGCTTAGAGCTCTTTTCTCCCCCCTCCACTGCTGCAGGGCAGGAGAAGGAGGGAGGCTCTCCTCCCGTCCCTGTCGCCTACCTCACGAGGAGGGGCAGAGCTGCCCGAGGGGCCAGGATGCGGTCAGTGGCAGCCCCATAATTGCAAGAAGTCCTAACACCAACCACAGAATTCTTTCTTTCTCTTTGTTCTTAAAAATCACTGAGCTATTTCTTCTGGGAGAGGCTTTTTCTCACACACACAAAAAAAAAATTAAAATCTCTCTTTTAAAAAATCTCATATCCTCTTTTAAGTGACAGAAAAACACAGATCTGTGCCAGCATTTGAAGTCTGGCATAGTAAAAGTAAAAAGAAGAAAAGATTATATAATGGGTAATATAATGACACTGAAATCAGTGCAGCTCTATACATATAGCTACAGATATACGTACACAGATAGTGCACCAGAAGTATAGATATACAGTAAGACAGCCAAATTCCATCTAACTAAATATTTACCATTTAACTGTACAATATTATAAGAACCTGTATAAGAATCATATGCTTTTATCTGGCACCGTTTGACTGCATGTGTTTCTGTTCTGGTTTATTGCATATCAGCTAATCGCATAATTCGGCTGGGTGCATACTAAATTGAAGTCGAAATGCTGCTCACCACAGCATAATCCCTCTGGATAAATGAATAGTCAGTATACCCACCGGACTGCCTTCCTCCACCACTACTTTGTAAACAGCTGTTAGCATGTGTTGTAAAATAGAAGACAAAATCTGTTACTGCTACATATAAAAACGTGGTTGCTGCATTAAAATCTTCCCTTCAGTTGTTAAGAGGAATGTGCAAAACATTAAGATAAGCTGAGAAAGCACTGAAATGCTCAGTCCTTTTCAAGGCAGCTCCAGGTAAGGGCAGACACTGCTCCAGGAGCTAGGCAGCAGAAGCATCCTGCTGGTAGGGAGCAAGGGAAGCCCCTCAGGTTCCCCAAGGGACTCTTGAAGACCAAACCACAGCTCTAGTGCGGTCTTGATAGACTAAACAGACAAATTATAGCACCTGGAAGTCCTTTCCTGATTTGTGCATGTTCAGAAGATGAGACAAATCAAAGTGAAGAAAAGCAAGTAAAAATAAGGTAGGTTTTTTTTTCCCAATCATGCAAGGTGATGTTTTCCTCATGATTTTTCAGCTAGGCAGGCAACCAGAGACAAACAGCAACTCAGGGCAGAGGTGGGAAGGTCTTGGTAGCCCAGGGAGCATCTGTGGCTGAAGGGGAAATATGCAGAGACGAGCATATGAGCGGGGTCTGCGCACGTGTTGGGAGGAAGCCCGTGCCTGCTCCATTCCCCAGCCTTCAAGGTGTTGTGCTGGCCGAGAGGCCGTGGGCTCCAGCATTCAGCCTGCTATGTCTCCAGGGATGCCTCGCGGCAAAGCTGGCTGCATCAGCATCCTCACCGGCAGCGTGACAGTCTGAGTAACTGATCGTAATGGTCCCCTTCTGCTCTGAAATCCGATGAAATGCTGAACGAGGTGGGAGCCCTGATAACACAGGATGCAGAGAAGGCAGAGCTGCTGAACACCTTCTTTGTTTCCGTCTTTACTCCTAAGACCAGCCCTTGTGAACTCCGGACCCTGGATATAAGAGAGGAAGCCTGGAAGAGGGAGGACTCTCCACTCGTCAGTGAAGAGCGGGTCAGAGATCAGTTACGCAAACTGAATATACACAAGTCCACAAGCCCCGAGGGGATGTGCCCAAGGGTGTTGAGAGAGCTGGCTGACGTTATCGCCCCACCACTCTCCATCATTTTCAAAAGATGATGGCAAACAGGAGAGACTGAGAGGGGATCTAATTAATGTCTATAAATACAGAAGGGCTGGACATCAAGAAGGCAGGGGCAACTTCTTTTCACTCGTGCCTTGTGATAGGATGAGGGGCAATGGATTCAAGCTCGAGTACAGGAAGTTCCACCTCAACATGAGGAAGACCTTCTTTATTGTAAGGGTTATAGAGCACTGTAACAGACTCCCCAGAGAGGCTGTGGAGTTTCCTTCTCTGGAGACTTTCCAGACCTGTCTGCTCTGGAAGCAGGACAAACACTTGATGATCTTCAGAGGTTCCTTCCAACCCCTAACATCCTGTGATTCTGCAAAATCTTTATAATTCTATAAGCTAAGGGGTATTGTGGTGAAGCAATGGTCCCTCAATTTTGAATCCTTTTAATTTTCCTTTGATCCCATGACCAAATGGTGTTTTGTTTTCATTTTTTCCACCACTGCTTTCTTTTCTTTCTCCATTAAGCAGATTTAATTCTTGGAGCTGTATTTGGGGATCTGGAGCCAGAGTTCTCTCTCCCAGGAGCATGGCAGGGCTAAGGCCAGACTTCCTCACACTGCACATCGGCCCCACTGGTGTCTCCTTTCGAGTCTTTCTGGGGAATTTCCAAATGGACTTCAAAACTGGCTTAAAAACATGACAAATAATATACAGGTGTTTAAGTAGGTGTGTTAGAGGTCTGTTATTTTATCTTACTCTTCACTTGCTATCATCACATCTGCACTGAATGCAGCCACCAGAAGCCACTCTTGATGGTTTGGGCTGCTAACAGGCTCCAGCAAGGACAGGGAGGGATCTAATGTGAGATTGCTGTAAAAGAGATTCCTGTCACTGAGGCCAACAGTGTGGCAGGGTTAGAAAAAAAAAGAGTTATGCACTGCTGTGGAAAATGGAAATATCAACACTGATAGTAGATAAGACAGAAAAATTAAAAGAAACGCATTCCCAAGCTGCAGGGCAATGGCCACATAGATGGATAGGAAGAAGAAACTTTCCCTAGATCATGACAAAATTATTTTACAATATTTCCCCTGCCCTGCTCTGAAATATCTCCTATAGTCACAGTGTCCATGTCTGATGGACCTCTGGTTGGAAGCAGGGTGGGAAATCTTACTTTCCTTCTGATATAGAGTTGGCCAAGTGTATCTTGGAAATTAGCTGTGTGCATTCCCTCTAATTTGTTTTGTTTCAAGGATGTCACATCTCCATTGCATTTCCACTGGCAATACAGGAAATTGGTTCACTGGCAGAAAAGCTCATGAAAATGGTGATATTTACAGGAGTATCAGTGACTGGGTTTTGAAAAAGCCTGGTGGAAGTTGTGACTTACTTGCCTGGGCAAAGTCAAGTAGCATCTGTAATGCTGTCCACCGAGCATTCCCAGTGAACTGCTTACCAACAAGATTTGGGAAAGATTGGGGGAAAACTGCAAACACATTTGATATGATTGTTAGTTACTCATGCATAAGTTCAACATGGGAAAATGGATTCCATTTGTTAAAGATTATTTTCTGAGGCATAGTGTGTTGTGTTATAAAATGCCAACTAGAATTTTAACCTGTGGTACAATCTTTAAAGATATCCACCTTTAAAACTGCATTAAAATAACAAAAGTGACCAGGAAAATCCAGCCAGGGATTCTGTTGTAACTTTAATGCAGCTGTATTATATATCTCATGTATTTCACAACATGCAACCCTAATTCTGCAAAGAGCTAAGCATGTGTTTAAATTTATACATTTTGAGTTTTAATGAGAACTCATAGAGTGTAAAGTTAAGCATACATAAAATCAGATTAGGAGTTAGTGTTAACACTGCAAGTGGTATATTCAAACACTGGAGGGAGAAAAAAAGAACATGTACTGTAGATGAGAGAAATTTGATGAATTAACTTTAAACTTCAGATGCTTTTTTATTTTTTAGAACACAGACTTCAGCCCTAGAATTGCAATAATCCAATGCTTTCTTACTCTATTTCCTCTGTATTTAAGCACAGGTTTTGGATACCATCACTTCATACAGCCAGTCCCTTTTTATGACAAAGCAAATTCCTAAATATAAGTGTCTGTTGCTTGACCCTATTTTTTATATTAGTGTATCACCTTTGTAAGACTCCAGTTTATTTGATCACCGTTCCCAAGGCGATCCATTATTCTACCATTGATACTCCTATTATGAGAAGTCTTTTTTTTAATTAATTTGCTTGATAGTACAGAGGATACGGTGGGTTTAAATAGAGGTGAATATTTCACAGGGCCTTGAGTCATATCATACTCAAGCAGCACAGGCTATGAGAAAAAAATGCAGCCTTCTCCAGTTAGCAGATCTGTATCATCTCCAGTATTTCATTTATCTTATTCTTCTGTGTGCTTCATGTAGAATCACTTTTGGATTCATTCAACCTTTGTGCTCTTTTTTCTTACATTCTTTAAAACACAGCTTCTGCACCTTGCAACATACCAAGCTGACATGCTCCTTAGTCTTTGAAGAAAGCAGAAGCAGAAAAAATACGGGGTTTTTTTCAGATACCTCCTCACAGAAAGTAGCTCTTTTCTTCCAGGTCAAAGTAATTCGTGTGCTTGATCTCAGTTCTCTGGACAACAGCTTTCTGCTAGAGGGATGGCTGGTGCTTGGGGCAGCAGCACCTTAATTTTCTGAAGTCTCGCAGCATCTCCTCTAACATGCTTACTCATAACAATGAAGGCAGTGACTGCAGTTCAGCATGACAGCTCTGAGTGTGGGTCAAGGTTCACAAGGAGCTCCTCAGTGCACTCACCTTTGGAATGCTTGTCGGCACACTTGTGCCCCAGGACTGTCCCACGAGTGATACTGCGAAAGAAAGACCTTCATTGCCACAGATTTTGCCCTTCAGCCATGCCCTTGGTCACCATCACTTGGGATTACTTTATTAGACCAGCTCTGCAAGTCTCCTCAAGGAGTATTTTCTCAAGCATATAACCTCTGGGATCTACATCTTAAGATATTTTAATCCAGTAGCAGTATGAGTTAGCGGCGTGCGCAGGTAATGCAGTATTTCCATCCTCGATCCACGGGCTAGCAGGAGCAAGCAAGGTGTCCCTGAGCTTTCAAGGGTATTGCAGCCCTGAGAGGGTGGGAGCCTTGAGACTATCTGCTGGAGTCACCTTCCTCCTCCACCCACATGTGGCAGATGTGCCAGGAGCCCTGCGCTCAGACCTTCCCATCCCCTCCCTCAGACAAAGTGGCCCCACCCCTCCTGTCCTGTGGACACCTTCCCCCTTCCCTTCCTCTTCCTCACTGCTCACAACCACCGTGAGCTGATGGTGTCTTCCAATGACAGCTCATCTCCATCCCTCCACCACCTCCACCCCGGGGAGGCTGACATCCCGTTTAGGCTTCTTTGTCCTTCAGATCTCTTTGAAAACATCCTTTCCCAGGGAGCCTTCCTATCTCATTTCAACCACATGCAGCCGTGGCAGCTTTGCCCCTTCTCAGGGCACAGAGGCAAGCGAGGGACTGGGGGAGCAGCAGAGGGGGAGGGTGACCTTGGTCCAGTCTCATGGGCCACTTCAGTATTTCACTGTGTAGGTAAATAATAAGCAAAATTCATGAATATGTTAAACAAGTCACATTTTCTCAGCAAGATAGTTACTGTGTTTTGTCTTAAGGAGATAATGCTGATCTTACTAACAGGGGTGTGATCTCACATCTCATTCCTAGCTTTTATCTGTGTATAATAATTCAGTTCACCCATTTATCCCTTTAACATAACATTTAGGTTAAGCAGGAGGCCTAAGGGGAACATGTTATTACTAGCCTGTTTTTTATTTTCCTTTGATGTCCTTGATTTTATTCTCATTCATGTATTGGGGTGTGCAGCAAATGAACCTTGAGCATTTATTTTATTTACTAATTTTGCTTACTAGCATTATCAAAAGAGTGGAGCAGCTGTGAGCTTCACAGATTGAGCATACATCTGAACATTTAACGGCCCTGGTTTATCCTGGCTTGAAGGCATCACAATATAATATTCACTGACATGAAAGCTGAAGAAAGGATGTCATGAGAAGTCTGAGCGTCATGCTGTGAGAGGGTATGTACGGCGAGACCCTCAATCCATTGGCTTCTAATAGGCTACGTATTGATATGCAAATGAGAGAGGAGCTTGTGTGTGGCCTTTTGATACAGTCACTAAACATCAGTTCAGAAAATAAAAAAATAAAAAAAATTAGCAAGACCTCCCCTATTTCTAACTACAGATGCACAAAACCCAAAACGGGTGCATTTTCACTCAACTGCTTTGAAAGCAAATGAGGCCACTGCTGAAAAATCACACATAGGGTCTGAAAGCTCAAAAATTCTGATCCAGATTTGAAACACTAAGTGCTGAGGTAGGCTGATAAGCAGAAGTGGGCTAACCCATGGAGGGGGTTAAAAAAAAACCAACTCAGTTCCTTCATTCCTAACACGACTCCCTGGGAGTAGTACATGTGCCTCTGGAAGATTAGGTGCTGGGCTGTCATCCCTGAAAATAGAAAGATGTTTGCAAGGTAGCAGAAAGAGAGGCCCAAAGGGCATCTCCAAGGAGGCTTTGACTCTTCTGGTTCTGACACACACAGATAATTCCTATTTCAGGTTCGAAAGGGGCAGTGGATGAGAGGAAAGCAGATGTTAGTTTATCTTGTAAACAAGCTCCAGCATGCCACCAGATTATGACAGGGCTTCGGCTTGGAGATGGCCCTAGACAGCTAAAAGAGTGAAGTGTTTAAAATACGGAATTGCTGCTGAAAGCACAGTTACCCAGCTGATTTGGGCCACCTCAAACATTATGACTGTCCTGAAAGCCTCAGAGCTTTCAGGGATGCTGGAAGCCCACAGTTCCGTAGCTGGGAGGGCACATGTAGTCCTCACCCAGGAGCCAAACACTGGGAAGAAACATAGCCCCAAAACCCCCTTGTGCTCTGAACTCACTCGCTCTGATCAGGCTGTACCAAAGCTGGGCTTTCAAGCGAGGCATCCCAGAGGACAGCCACAGCTGCGTATCAAAGGTGGTACCAGGTTTACTACATACTGTCACAGCGTGGATCACACACAGCATTTAATAGAAGGTGCAACGGCCAAAGGACGTCCTGGTAACTGTGGCTTTGACCGGGCTCTGTGCTGCAGCTCTGTGTGGTGAAGCTCCACGTACATATGTTCATCGCTGTTAGCATATGTTGGCTCCAGCTGCCCACATGCCTGCCCGCGACTGTAGCTGACACCAGGGGCATCATGGAATAGCCCTGCCTTCCTTTTTTCCACTTGCCTCCGGGTGTGTGTGTGTGAGGGATTATAACAGCACAAGATAAGACGCTATATTTATATTCCTATAAGGCCGCCACAGACTCGCATTCCAAAACGAGCACATTTTTCCAGTTTAACTTAGGCTGCTTTGAAAACAGCTCAAGCTAAGGGAGAAAAAGCCATTCCTTACTCCTGAATAAGTGTGTCCCACATCAGTATGACTGCTGAGTTGCCATTCACCCCTGGCATTTCCCACGTGAAAAGGAAGAGGCACAGCAGAGCCAAGGCCATAGAGCCGCTGGGCTCCCTTCTCAGCGCCCAGGTTCCCCTCCAGCTCCTCAGGCATCCCTGCTCCTCCAACTGCTGGTCCCACTTCTTCATGCAGCTGCTCTCCAAATGGGTGCATGCACTCAGCCTTCTGCATACACACGTATCCCCTCCTAAATTCACTTGTTTTTCTCTATACACAAGACAATTCACAGGATTCCTCTTACCTTTCATTTTCTCCACTGACATTAAACAAGTAAAAGCCACAGTGGGGAAAACAAAATGTAGAAGTCAGCTGAACACCCGGGGGATACAAACTGTTGACATGCTGTAACACATACCAGGGGACACACACACACACACACACACACACTCATGCACCCCTATGAATCTTCATAAGAAGGGAAATTATTTAAATGCCTGCCTATGATAAAACTTCCCTTTCACCACAACCAGTAGGGTTATACTGCTTAATGCTGAAGACTTGAAGCTCTGCTCTCATTTCTCTAGACTTCAAATGCTCAGCTCAGCCCTGTGTTGTAGGCATCATCCTCTCTGGTGTGGAAGGCTTAGGAGGATTCCCAGAGAGCCCATTAACATTGCTCCTTAATTGGCTGAAGGCATTGATGCTGATCACAGCTTGGCAGAACCTTCACTTCCTGCACATCACTCCAGGTCCCTGACAGTTCAAAGAATAGAAAATCAGAAGTATACGTAAATGATTTTAATATAATGCTTAAAATAAAAGCTAGAACTTCCTTACCCTGGAAAATTGCAGGTAAAAGTTGTTCATTTTACAGCCTTCCTGGGAAAAGATTGCTTTCACAAAACTAACAAAGACATTTGATTACAGCTTTTAATTCTAAATTGGTGTCAAAGTGTTTAACTTTTCACTTACCAGTGTGCCACCACCTCAACACTGTTTTAAAATGTGATGAAAATGCATATGTCCTCCCACTGTTTAACTGAGAAGAGGAAAGTAAATGCAGGTGTACAGAGGCATATTTTACACCCTTGGGCTGCTTGGGACCACAGCTCATGCCAGCAACGATGATTCAACCCAACTCACCTGAGCTGCGCTGTGTCAGAGCAGGCAATGGCCATAAATCACTCCGTGCCCTGCTCTCTGCAGCATGGAGATTAATGGCAGCAGACACCAGAGCTGCCAGCTCGGAATACGTCTGTGGTGGAGCAGGGACAGCTATTGCACAAGGAATTTGTGACAAAAAGCTATGCTGGGGTAATAATAAAGTGCTGGAATGACACCAAGGTCCTCTTCCATAATGCAGGCACTTTAAGGTCTGATTGTGGTGACAGACAGGTATTTAACTGAACACACTGGCAGCTATTAAAAAAAAAAAGTAGCTAAAAAGTAATGTCAAAACATGATGTAGGCCTGTCAGGTGCCATCAGTAATAACTTTTACTATGACCAGTCATTGTTAAGGAAGGCAAAGGAAACAATATTGGTGCTGACTGCAAGGGACTGTAATTTGTGGGCTTCAGAGGCAGAGGGTCTGCTGCCACCCTCTCTGATGGAGAGAGAGAGATTTACTGCCTCCACTGTTTTCCTTTGCCATGGTTAGAGGAAAAAGGTCGCTGGGGAAGAAGATACTGGGGGTATGCTATTCAGAGGTAAGCAGAAGTACACACAGTGGGATTATATAGGTATAAATGCATCAAACAGCATATTACACAGGGGCAAAGGACCACTATGGCCATTATAAGCAAGAGAGCAGAAGGGCTGCTGGACAAGCAGTACATTGCAGCTAAAGTTATCACAAGATCTTCAGCAGGAAGAACAAGCAGGGCAGCCAAACCGACCTAGACCTTTCCCTCGCATCTATCGCTGGGCCATGCCCGCGGGCACGTGGTGCCAAGAGGTGCAGTGGGAGGGAGGCAGGTGTCCCTGGCCAGTCACGCTCCTGCCTGCTTCTCTCAGTCCCCCCAGCAGCACCAAGGCCACGCTGGGAAGAGGAAAGCCTGGACTGCACTAAGCAGGCCTTGTTTTGTGACCAGCTCTGCTCCTCCTTGGGTAGAAAGGTGCACTGAGCTTACAAAAACACCCTGCCCACCAAAG
Organism: Todiramphus chloris collaris; assembly: GCA_025345505.1. Lineage (NCBI taxonomy): Eukaryota > Metazoa > Chordata > Aves > Coraciiformes > Alcedinidae > Todiramphus > Todiramphus chloris. The sequence goes on from JANVCC010000072.1 coordinate 1,062,625, forward strand.
AGGAGCCATACCCAGGCATGTGTCTTCATTTGCAAGGTGAGATTTAAACCTCTGCCCCTCACTTCCCACGACAGGCTGTCCCGTCAGTGTTCACGTGGTGTCCTGGTTGGGCTCGTTTCCAGAAGCACTTTCAGGAGGAACAGTTGGGCTTCACAACTCAGGAGCTGCATCTCTCAGCCTGATTTCCCAAATCATAGAATCACAGAATAACAGAATGGTAGGGGTTAGAAGGGACCACAGGAGGTCCTCCACAGGAGCCCAACCTCCCTGCCAGGGTAGGATCACCCAGGGCAGGTCACACAGGAACAGATTCAGGTGAGTTTTCAAAGTATCCAGAGGAGACTCCTCAACCTCCCAGGGCAGCCTGTTCCAGGCTCTGTCACTCTCACCGTAAAGAAATTGTACCTTGTGTTGAGGTGGAACTTCCTGTGTTACAGTCTGTGACCATCACCTCTCGTCCTACCCCAGGGCATCACTGAAAAGAGACTGGCCCCTTCTACTTGACATCCACCCTACAGATATTTGTAAACATGAATAAGATCCCTTCTCAGTCTTCTCTTTTCCAGGCTAAAGAGCCTGGAAAATGCTGAAGTACAGTTGCAACACCAGCCTCTACTGTATCCTTTTCATGAAACTATTTTATTTCAGAGTGGACCCTGCGTCTCTGTGTACAAACAGACCTCAGATCTCTTCTTCCCTTCTGTTAAAGAGTCCATTCCCTGCCAACAACCAGCTGCTGCCGTTTATTTTCATATCTTACTCTGCATGAATAAAGCAGGGTGCAACTTTCCCAGGACCAATTTCACCACTAAAAACATTTCTTCCCACTTCAGAGTTAAAAACAACAAGGAGACTTAAAGCAGGAACGAAGCTAATCATCTGCCGCTCTTAAAGCTGGCAAGGCTTTTAGTCCTGCCAGCAGCAGATCTCTGATGAGATCTTTGCAGAGGAACGGAGCAGAGGCACACTGTAGCTCGGTGTGACAGATCCAAATGTGTCCTGTCTGTCCAAAGGGGGCCAGTGGCTCACAGCAGCTGTCGAGCTGCTTTGTAAACAAGTGGGGGACATAGCTGTTTAACCTAGAATCATGCATCTGAAAATATGCTTTGCCTCTCTAAGGATTTTGCTGGAAATGCTTCAAAGGATTCTGTTTTTCCCAGAAAGCTGCATCATGTGGTGTTTATCGACTCCTAGAAAGTACTTGCAGCCTTCCTCCATAGGAGAATGGCACTTTGCAATTTGACAGTAAAATCACACAAGACTTGTTAAGCACAACTTCCTAATGTAGCTCCCTGTCTGTTGCAACAACCTCCCCGGTGGCAAAAAAATACAGTGCATTACACTCGCTATAGCAACTGTGCTGGCAATATGCAGATTATGTGACCATATCACTCTCCAGCATCTAAAAAAGAAATATTTATTTTAGCAAAGTCAGTACTCTTTTCACAGTCTCTTCTTTCACGGTTCTTTCATGTAACACTGCCTCAACTTCATCCCAGGATCTCTCTGCATTGCTTGATACCAACCATTTTCTTTCAAAAACACGTGCCTTTATATCCCAGCTGACCCTCTGTATTCCTTAACCACCCACACTGACCTCTGTATTCCAGTGTCTTTATTTCTAAATAGTGCACATAACCCAAGTTCATGGATCATTTTATCTTAGGATACATATCAATTCACACACGTATCTTCAGTGTCTCCTGTGGTTTATCCTATTCTTCTGCTTTCTTCCACCTATTATAACCGTATATCAAAATGTACCCTGCTGGAAGGCTTTTTTCCCCTACTTTTTAATTGGGTTTTTAACAGAACCTAGAGTAAATCAGGGCTATTCTTATTTTGGAAACCTGTTATGTAACAAAAATACCCATATTTTGCCAATTTTTCTCTAAAAATCTCTGGTTTCATATGAAGGACTTTTTCTTGATCTTTTTTTATTCTTTGTGCAAGTGTACTACAGAGAAATATGTGTTATTCGAGCTGAAGCTACAGGCTCACTGTAAAGCAACTGAAGTTCTGGTTTGAAGCTCAAGTGTTGAATCATTCTTCTTTAGGACTGAACTAAATCAACTAATTGTTTTTCCATCTCTAGAATAGGAGCAATATTGTACATCCTACCTTCCAGGGCTGCATGAAGTTCAAATAATGACAATGAAGTCATAAGCTACCCCAGACCATCCAAATCAGTCTTGAAAATATGCATTGCCATGCTCTTTTTTCTCATTTGGTATTGTGGTTTAGCTTTCTTCTCAGCAACTAGGTTTGCCAAGTCTAGCCTAAAGCCTGCACGCTGCTGAAAGGCTATTGTGCTGCAACAGGAGCATGGGGGTGGATGAAGACTGCCAGAAGCATCTCCTATTACCCCAACAAGAGAAAATGGCAGGCCACTTCCTTAAGTTTCCTGAAGTGTGGAAAATGGTGAAATACCATCTTGTTGGCAGATGTAAATGGGTAAGAAGTAGGTAAAAGCCAAGTGCAACGTGAATCTTGTGCAAAGAAGGCACAGATACAAGGAATTAGAGAAGCTAAGAAAAAAGCCGAGGGGTGACTAAATGAAGGGGACAGGCCACTAGCCCAGCATGTTTAAAGAGCACAGATTAGAAATCTTTTGACCCGTGTTCTCCCTGTCCTCAACTGCCATTCATCTGCATCATCACAGACATAGCCCTCCAGTACCAGCACAGAACAGGTTGGTGATCTTAGGCTGTGAGTTTCGTACTTACCTTGTGAGAAGATATAAGGACTACTTGCTTAAAATTTTAGCATAAGGTCAGACAGGAGACAAGGTAGTAAAGATTGTTGTAAGTATCTCTGCAACAGATTAAAAAAGGAGAAGCATCATCTAGAGATTAGGCAAATGTTTTTGTATTAAGCAGTATTTGCAATTTGAGCAGTACGTTTTTCTCTGTTTCTTTCTCATATAGAATCCAGTTCCTCCTCAGGCTCTGTACCTGTCGGACAGAAATCCTACTTAGTATTTATATTCACATTAAAAAAATGGAAAAAAATAAAGGAAAATTTTTACCAGTTTTATTTTGGCAATTCTTTCGAAAAAAGAACTTGTGTTTCTTTTGCATTGCTTAAAAAGTTAATGTTGACTGGAGGATCAGCTTGGGTTTTGGCAACGCAAGAATACTAATTTTTAAAGTATGGATTTTTGTATCTGCCTCAATTTGTTTTTCAGTACAAAAAGAGGGAACATTTTTAAGAGTGCTGAATGGAAAAACCCCCACACAGACTCACAGGCTTTCTTACATTTTTTTTCTGACTCTTCTATGAGGAAGGAAAGGACATTTCTTCACTTTTACATGTGTTAACTCCATCCTTCTGCCCTCCACCCTTCATTTTCCATTTGAAGCGAGTGGACTCAGGAGATAAAAAGAAAATCGGCAGATGAAAAGAAAACTAAAACTATCTTAATTTTATTTTTTTTTAGAAACTAAATCACTGAAATCACTGTTGATATATGAAATCAAAAACAATCTTTCATGTCATATTTTCGAAGTACAACATAAAAAAAAACTGTGGAAAAAAGGCTTCGGATTCCAATGACACCACGTCTTCCAAAATGCATTTCTTTGGACAAAAATTTCTGCTCACTCTGCCATAGTCATTGACACTGACCTTCTACATGTAGATTCAAAGAGATTAATTAAAGGCGAGCAGCACTGCTAAATTGTCAGCAGCTGGGGGATGAAAGCGATTCTGGAGAGTAATTCTCCAGCGATGCTGTGGGGAAGGCAGGACATTTAGCAGCTAAATTATCTCCCTTCTGAATTTAAACTGAGTCTTTGGTGAAATGGAAGTTTTCCAAAAGTCTCTTTATGGTCAAATCCTATTGCCAGTGGCGTGACTTTTTCTAAAGTAAAAAGAAAATATAAAAGAAATGGTGTAATTAGCATTACACGGTGCAAGCATCCAGAACATACTGCGCATGAGGGATTATACCTAAGATGAACTTCATCGTTTTTACATTTCAAATTTCTAATTATTTTTTCCCCTGTATTTCTCAATCTATTTCACTGGCATTCAAAGAACAACAGCAGAGTTCCCTTGTGGTTAATTTAACCCTAGGAAATTCCCCAGAGCGTAATCAAAGACTGCACAGTGGCTAACATTTCTCTCCTGATTCAAAACTAATGAAGTTAAATCCTGCTGGCTAAGACAGTATTTCTAAAAGTCTATTAGACTTTAAATATAGTAACTGAACAGACATCAGTCATCACTACAAAATGCATTTTTGCCACCTGTCTAAAAGAGACAGCACAGCCACGGAAAGATCTCATCCCTGGGCTTGAACCAGCCTCATTATCACCTCTGAATTAAATTGAAACTGCCAAAAGTCACAGCGGTGAATTCAAGACATGACAGTCAGATCATTGCCCATGACAAGGGGTGAAACACCTTCCCCAGACCTGGCCTGGGATTTACTTTATTCATAGCTACCCACACGGGACTAACCTACTTCAAAGGGCGCTCAAATGGGTCACGGATGTAAGAAATCTGCATACCTTGAGCAATTAGGACTGTTGAAAACAGACATATTAGGGAATAAATCACTGTTTAAACCATGCTGCTAACAGGAAGGCCGTTTGAGGGGACCGGGGTGAGCAAAGCTGCATGACCTCCACTCTGGTAAATATTTGAGCTCTCACTTGTCAGCATTTGTGTTCCTCTTGGCTCCAGAATATCCCCTCAGGGGGGAAAAAAAAAAAGGGGGAGCTCATACACAGGTATTTTGCATGGCTGCTTGTGTAGATTTCTGTAACTATTCAAACTTTTCATTCTTGTGGCTACCCTAAACACTGTGAGGTGGGAATCACCCAAGCAAGGAGCAGAAAGACAAAGCTTCAGTGCCACCAGACAGCCCACAAGTAGGGCCATGCCAGGGCGGTAGGTACCACTCGCTCTGCATTGTCCGCGTATGTTAGATTTGCAAACACAATCAAAATCATTGTAAATAAGAAAATAACTGGGAGTTAGTATTTCTTGGGGAGCGGAAATGCTCACCAAGCCACTTTCCATCACTTCTCACAGTCTGGCTAACTGGGGAGGTCCCAGTTGAGTGGATGTTACCAAATATGATGCCCGTCTACAAGAAGGGCTGGAAGGAGGATCTGGGTCATTCTGGAAGGTTACGGAGCAGATTGTCTTGAGTGCCATCACATGGAATGTACAGGAGAACCAAGGGTTCAGGCCAAGGGCATCCTGGCTTGTGTCAGCAATAGCATGGCCAGCAGGACTAGGGAGTGACTGTCCCCCTGTTCTCAGCACTGGTGAGGCCACACCTCAAATACTGTGTTCAGTTTTGGGCCCCTCACTACAAGGAGGACATTGAGGTGCTGGAGTGAGTCCAGACAAGGGACTGGTGAGGGGTCTAGAGAACAAGTCTCATGAGTCTCTCATTTAGCCTGGAGAAAAGGAGACTCAGGGGAGACCTTATCTCTACAACTACCTGAAAAAAAGGCTATAACAAGGTGGGGGTCGGTCTGTTCTCTCAAGTAGGAAGCAACAGGACAAGAGGAAACAGCCTCAAGTTTCACCAGGGGAGGTTTAGGTTGGATATATGAGGAAAAATTCTTCATTGAAAGCATCATCAAGCACTGGAACAGGCTTCCCAGGGAAATGGTGGAGTCACCATCCCTGGAGGTGTTTAGAAGACCTGTAATGTGGTGCTGAGGGACATGGTTTAGTAGTGACCTGGCAGTACTGTGTTTGTACATCGTGATCTTAAAGGACATTGGACATCGTGATCTTAAAGGTGTCTTCCAACCCAAATGGTGCTCTGATTCTATGTCTCATTTTAACATAATGAGCAAGGTAAACATATTATCAATATTTTTCCTTTTAAAAAGTCATTCCTGAAGCCCTCGGAGGTAAATTTGTCAGTGGCTCTGGACAACACTGTTCTTTTTAGTTCCTGGGAGTCCTGCAAATGTGTCTCATAACTGACACCTTCTTAAAACTTTTTTCTGTCATTATTTTAAAGCCCTATGCTTTTTCTGTCCGGTTTGGACAGAAAAAAAAAAGTTGCTTTCAGTTCCTGTTCAGAACTGCAACCAGCTCCTTTGTTTTTATCAATTATATGATCACAAACGAACCAATTGATCCTAAAGAATCAAAGTAGGAGGTATTTGACAATTGTCAGGATTTATTTGTTTTTAGCAAGGTTCTTTGGGGAAAGATGAGATTTTTCTCTGTTAACACGTTTCATCCAGCCCACTTCTGCTGCTTTCTCCAATGTCATCAGTAATTGGATTAAACCCTGACAGATCCCTCGAGTTCATTAACGGTGGGAGGAAACAACACATACCAGGGCAAAACAATCCCTGCCCTAACTCCAGCAAAACCAATCCAGTATTATCAAGGATGAATTTAGCTCAGTCTGTCTTAATCTAGCCAGTGAGTCTTTCAGCCCAGCTAACAGCAGAGCTGTTGCATGTTTTTATACGCAGGATTTTTATAATTGGAGAGACCATATTTTAATCTTGCCTTTACCCACTGCTAAGACAACTGGAGGGTAACAAAGCCAAGTGAACGGGCAGGGTCAGGGAAAGTGAACCGAGAAATGACCCAAAATTAAACTGAGGAGCAGGCAGCTCTTAACACATCCTTCCCCTCTTTCTTCTGCACTGTCAATTTATACAATAGACTGTTTGCAGTGGTTGGGTTTAATACAAAGATTAGACCATTTCGTGTGTGGTTAGAGCAAATCACATCTAAGCAGGGATTTGGTGAGGCTTTTCTGGAGGGCTTTTTCTTTTTTGTTAGTTGGCTTCTATTGTTTCTTAGGATACTCTGTTGATATTACATTAACCAAAACTTTCACATTTATTACATCAATACATTACAGTATTAAGGGCTGGAGAACATAGTGGTATTAATGGTTTCATAAAGCTCTTGAACTAATTTTCAAGATTAAATTAGCAAGCAACTTCTAACAATAAACAGCAAGTAGCAAGAGGCTCACCTGGTTACAGAGATGGAATTGAAGCAGTACAGAAACTGCATGTCTGGTTCTGCACAGGTTTCTCAAAGTTTCTGTGAAGAAGGGGCTGAAATCTACAAAGAATTGCCTCAGGAAGGCCAGAAGCACCCAGTTCCAAGGTGCTGTGCAGCAAAGCTGTGGGGTCTAGAAGGGCATCCTGCGGTACCCTGAGCCTGGGTGGAGTGAAGGGAGAGGACAGGGACCCCGGTGAGGCTGCATGGAACACAGCACAATGATTGGGAATGAACCATCGCAGTGACTGGGAAGGAAACAGCCCTTCACAAGGGCTGTCCTGACACCTTCCAGAACTGAGCTCCCGCTCCAGAGCTCAGGTACCCTTGTGCCCACAGCCGCAGTGGGAGCAACTCTCCCTGCTGTGCCAAAGCCTCTCCTCCCCTGGAGTGCTGGGGGTGCCTTCCTTTCCACCCATACTGTGTTCCCACCCCATCTTCCTCTTTGCCCACATCTTTTGCTTCAAGTCTCCTCCCAATACAGTGCTTCATGCTCCTTCCTGTCCACCTGGACTGAAGCTTGGGAATAAACAGGAAGGACATGACATATGTAGAGTGTGGGGAAAGAAAGAAGATGCACAATAGCCCAAGTGTGGGTTACTCAATATTATGCTTTAAGCCAGATCCAGAGTGAATCAGCCAAGCCAGATCAGAAGAGAACAGGAAAAAAATCTCACTGTTTGCAAGGACCTGTGTTTTCCCCATATGTTCTCTGTAGGAAAACATCAGGCTGGCTTGTAAAGATTTAAGAACTGCACTTGTTTGCTGCAGGACACCACCTGACAAAGAAATAAAAGGGACACTCAGCTTGCTTTGGGGAGAGTTGTGCTGTGTTTGATTTATTCTGACTTTATGGCTTCCACAAAGACAGTTGATAAGGGACACGAGTGCAGGAAAGGACAGAGAAACAATTGACGCCTTTTATCATTTTTAAAAATAAAATAACTGAATTGATCCTGGTTTAGAGCCACCGGCAATTTTCCTTCAGTTTGTGTACACCACGATAGGCCAGTTTCAGCATAGCAGCACCTGTCTCTCCAGTTACTCTTCTTTGTCTTTAAATGCCACCATCGTACACCTTCCATTGCACCCAGGCAATAGTTCGTTCAGATCAATCTGTTTCCATCATTACCAATCTATTTTCTAGGGACTAACTACTTACAACCCCTTTGGTCCTGTAATCATTTTGAACTCTACAGAGCAAGGTTTTCTAGACATATTTTATCCGTATACTGCTGTAGGGCTTTAATTGCATGAAAACAGGTGTTATGCTCGGATATGTCTTTCCCCCCACCCCAAATAATTTAACTGCAATTGTTAAAACCTGCATTAAAAAGCCCAGATTTCCATATTGCACAGTGCAGTTTTTAAAAGGATGAGCCTGAACTTGGAAGCTGAACAGAGTGTGAGCTGCAATTTCTCAGATCTGCAAACCAATAAATTAACATAACAGGAACTAAAGGAGAAATCTGATTACATGAAATTGCCAGCCAGATGCTAAGAATGCTGTCAGAATCGTTTACAAATAGTCAGTACTGTTGCACTTCTACTCTAAAAGTCGCTCCTTTTTTCAGTATTTCTACTTTTCTAGAAACTCTGAGGTGCCTTCTTGGCACAAAACTCAAGCAGACATGCCAAGGGCAAGAAAAAAAGGCTCCAAAGATGATTCCTGTGGGCTTTCCCTGGAGACCAAGAGCTGTGCACCCATGTACTGATGTTGGCATGTGAGCTGGGACTTCACAAAGGCTGTGAATGGAGATGGCTAAAAGCTACGAGGCAAATGATTTGTTGACTGAAAAATGCAAGGTAGGGTCAGTCAAAGCATACTATACATTTGTCACATATACAGTTAAGTTTCTGTTTAAAAAGTTGGAAAATGTTGAAGTATTCCGGGATACCATCTTCTCAATGAAAAATTTCAACAACAGTATCCCAGGGCTACATGAGACCAATCACTGCTTCTTCTCTTCTCTTCTCTTCTCTTCTCTTCTCTTCTCTTCTCTTCTCTTTTGGGAGTTTTTAATACTTCCCCTGATGTAAAATACTATGCTCAACCCAAAATTATTACTCTTCCTCATATTTTCTGTTTCCATCGCCAATGTGAAAAATCAGCAAGGTACATGCTATATTCATGGCTTACATTAAGCAGAAACATTTAGAAATCAACCCAGATTGAACAGGCAGTAGCAAAAAACATTTTTAAAACAGCTTAAAAAGGCAGCCTATGGCTGGGAAAAAGATTTTAAGCTCTTTCACAGCACTGCAGAATAGCGATTGAGGACAGAGAATGCGCATCAGATAGAAATCCTACTTTAATTCCTAGAAAAATATTGTCACACGCTTCCCAAGAGACAGAGTTTTCTGATAGGAACAGTATTTGCAAGAGTAGAGGGCTCAGGGGATACATTACTGCTGCCTGTATTGGAGGGCACGGAGAAGACAGGAGAAGATTGGAGGTGTGTGGTGACAGGCTGAGCAGCAAGGGACACAAGACAGAACATGGAAAATTCTGACTGAATATTAGGAGAGTTTTATTTTTTTTTAACCATAATGATGGTTGAACATCAGATCAGACTGCACAGAGAGGCTGTGAGCCTCCATCCCTGAAGATGTTCAAGACTGGAGAGGATGGAGCCCTGAGCAACCTGACCTGATTAGTCCTGCTCTGAGAGAGAATGGACAAGATGACCGTTCCTACCCAAATCACTCTGTGTTTCTATGATTATATTATTCTAAGACTGAATGATGATGCATATGGGCAGCAACTCTTCTCAGCTCATATTCTTAAAGACTTCCTGCCTTAGGGGAAGCTGAAGGGGAAAGAGGAGATCCCCTGCAGTATGTATGTGCTGGAAGGAGGTAGCCTGGGCTTCACCCTGGTCCCTTGAGGTTTGTACTCTGTTCACCAGAACTTTCTTCCCTATTGAATCAGGGAGTTTTATTCATGGCTTCACTATAGCTATGCTCATGTGCATCTTCTTTGGGAAGCAAAGTATAAATGGGAAGAAATCTCATGGAAAATCTTCCCTTCAGAGGAATTTTGAGATTTCAGCAGCTCTTGGACCTCCTGTATATCTCGTCTCCCTCAGTCACTTAGATTGTGAAACTCATTATGAGGTGCTCACTCTGTCTCCCTCTAACTCCTTTTCATTATGTTTGCATACATAAGGAATTCTCAGTATGTAAAAGAATTAAAAGGATAAAATTACTTGGATATTTTTTTTTTCCAAACAGAAAAAACACAGCAATCTCTTTCAAGTGACGTGTCTAACAGAAAAGGACCAGGATGCTGATTTGAAGCAGATTTCCCTTGAAGAGTCCATGATGTCTGAACACTGCATTTTTAGCACCTGAAGTTCTAGACCTTCAATTCTCTTAAGCAAACTACTTGATGGCATTACATCTTTCAAACCCTGTTGCACTCCAAGCAATCCTAATTCAAGCTTTTGGCATAAGCGGATACTCTGTTGTCTTACACCAATAACCAGGCAGTAATGCATGCACTATAAAAGAAGGTGCCTCTTTCAGGCTCAAATCCAATATCTTGAATGATAAATATGCTAGAAATTATCTGCAGCTCTGTGTTCCATTGGTGATGGAGACAACAGTGATTTGTGTAAATCTCTTACAGCCTTTCTCTCATTTCTTCTCTCAGAAAATTATAAAAGGGAAAAAAAAAGGGCTGGGTTCTCAAACAGCTGAGTGATTCACATTCACTGCAATGTCCATGTAGATACAAACAAACCACATTGTTTATGGTGGGATGTACCCCAGGTCATTTCATTTCTGTGTTCCTTCCTCTGTGACCACTGGTCTTCAATTATATTACCTGTGTTACTGTATCAAATACTTTCATCACTAATGCAGATCCAAATTCTAATGAATAAAACAAGATTGCATCTGATATTGCCACAGTGGCAAAATATCCTAAGTCCATAGCAGGTTTGCCAGGTTTATATCATCAGTGATATAGTCAAGTAAATAAAACCCCCAAATTCGCAGCTTGTCTGAAGGGAAGGTGATAATGCTTCAAGGTCCATAGATGATTGAAAAATGGAATGCATATTGTTTTGTTGTTTTTTCCCCAAGAGATGGTATCTTAGATAAACAAACTAATAAGTTGGCACAGGGATCACAGAATCAGAGAATCACTGGGAGTTGGAAGGAACCTCTAGAGATCATTTGGTCCAACCCCTCCATCAAAACAGGTTTGCCTAGAGCACAGGATCACATCCAGGTGGGTTTGGAATATCCCCAGAGGAGGAGACTCCATAACCTCCTTGGGTAGCCTGCTGCTGTTGCTGTTTGTGCTGGACCAGAAATGTTCACCAAGCAGAGGATATTGCCACGCATCCTCACTTTTCCAAAGTTTACTCCTGCAGGAGCAAAGAAAGGCTAAAAGGCTTAACAACTGCAACTGAAAGCACAATCACATCCATAATTTTTCTGTACTGATTACATGAGAAAGAACCACAGAGACCAGTTTGCTGTTCACAGGGATACAGCTCCACAGTAATATGTAGCACAAGAAGAGAAAATGGCACTAAATATCGAGAGAGTAAAACATATCTGCTATTACATTTAGTTAAAAAAAAACAAAAGGAAAAGCACCGCATTTGACTGTCTGGGAAAATTTTTCCTACTCTTGTGAGGCAGCCAGCCCCAGGAAAGCAGAGGGAAACTGAGTGGCCCTCAAAAATCACGACTTCATTTGGCTGGGTGGTGCAGCATCAGGAAGCTCAGCTGGTGACCAGTCCATGCCTGAAATGGAGAGTCAGGCTGCACGGCCAAGGGATGCTGACTGCATCCCCATGCACTCCGGAGCTCGCTCACCAAAGAGCCAGTCCCCATGCTCCAAACCTGATGTGGAAATGGGCTGCACAAAGCACCAATATAACTGTGTGTTTCTTCCTGCTCCCACCTTCTCCCGGCCAGGCTCTAGTGCCAAGCCTGCCATTGGTGCGACTGGGAACGCTGTTGGTCCCCAGGCATGGACATCACCCCAGCAGCTCACTGGCAGGGCAATGGTATCACCAGCAGTCAAAGAGGGACACAGGCCATGCTCTCCTCTCTTGGAGGGGGTGTGATGGGCCAAGGGCAGTGGGGCCATCACCCTGCAGCCATACCACCATCCCTCATCACCCAGCCTCCTTTCCCTGGGAGCTCTTGCCAACAAGTGCAGATGCAGTAGCAGCAAAGCAACTGTAATGGGTGATTATCTCACATGCAGGGATATAAGTAATCTTACAAATACAGAAAATACATGGTGTGAGAATGCCCTAAAGGGAGAAGTGCAAGCTTCCAACTACAACAAGCTCTCATTGGCAGTGTACCTTCCCAATTAAAAGCCATGGGAAAATATCTGCTCTTCAAATCTTTTGGCAAGCTCTGCTACTGGTCAGGAAAAGGCACTTTGAAATGTTCTTGCTGAGGCAGTACGGATTTTATTCTTTTATTCTTCTTTTTCAAATTAAACATATGCACAGTCATTTTTATAATCTTGAAGATATATTTTAATTGATTTCCCAAGTATTTTAAGGTCTATTAATTCCTTGGATTTTGCAAACGCTGCATTTTCTGTATTCCAGCTGCTGTTCTAATCATGTTCATTAACAGAATTACTTTTACCTGCCAGCAAGTATTTTACATTGCATGAATAAATCTTCTGTTTGCTACAAGAATTGAGTGGACAAGTACAATAAAATACACAATAGTGTGAGTTTCCACATGAGTATAACACTGTTCTATTACGTCATTCTACCGAGACATTCCACCAGATTTGAATATAAAGGTGACAAAATGAAAACGACGTTGCTACTAAAGTGTGCACTTTTACACTTTTAACAGCATCTCCTTTTCCCACATTAGAAATTAACTGGTTATTCTCATATGCATCACATGGTGAAAGTCTTACAGCAAAAGTACTTTCTCCCTGAAGTGTAATTGGTAGGTACAATATTCAGTATCTCACATATTTTCCTACATTTTATGAGAAATATAAAAAAATATAAGAAATACATTCTAACCTTCCACTTTTAAACTGTATACCCCTTAACATCCAGCAGAAAGACCCAACGCAAAGGTCTTTTTGTCTGTATTACTTCCCTACGCTCCTCAATTCATTTTTTCTAAAAGCTCTGAAATTCTGCCAGCGCCACACGAGCGCAAAAGATAAAACGAAACAGCGATTAATCCAATCATCTTTGATTTAACATTAATGTAGCTCGGTGAATTAGGCCTTGTTTTACATGCAATTGTGTTGTTCCCACTACATTTCAGAGAGCCCCCAAATTAGCCAATTCACAAATCATAACTGAACCAAGAAGGATGAGGGTATTGCAACTTCGTATGGCCCTTCTCTTGCCTTAGGAAGGAAGGTAGATTAGCAAGATGGGCAACGCTTTGCTAAGTAATGAGAACTGAAGCTGTGAGAAGCAGCACAACCTACGCTAATCCATTCCGTTCAGCTGTGCAGCAGGAAACTGGGGTGAGCAGTACTTCTGGGGATAAAAACCCCAGATCTGCCAAGTCCCTTGCGTGGTCCGACCACTAATCATGGTAGGGGTCATGCATGAAAGAAGAGTTTTAAGCATGTGGTCACACATTGGTAGTGTGAGGGAGCTGAAAGGTTAGCATTCCTCTTTGTAGCCCTATTAATACCAGCAGAAGTCAAAATGATTCATCTTATTTTAATAGTGAGCATGGGAATTAAGAAATATTAGGACTAATTGTACTCTGGTACCATTGCAATGCAACCTGAGATCACAGAGCTGACTTAGGCGTTTGTTTTGCCCATCTGATTAGCATCAGATTTTTTCAGCATTTTGTTCTTTGTATGTTGAAGGTTTGTCAACAGAGATGTGATATTTCCTGATGATACTTCATTGTACTCCTGCTCTGAATGTGGTTTTGATTTTATGGGAAGGGTTGGACTTAAACCTTGTCACTCAATCACATGGACACCGAAGTCCAGTTGCAGCACAGCTTTCATTAAGGATTCATTAATCGACACTTCACATAAAGTGCTACCACGCTCATTTTTTTTTCTCTCCCTACCCCCCCTCCTATTTTTTTCTTTCTTTTTTTTTTTTTTTTGCAGCTGAGAATAATTAACTGTTCTTTTGTGAGTGTCATTTGTTCTCAAGGAATTAAATGCCACCTTATTTCTCAGAACAAGAATTCAACTGTCATAATAATAGCTTCATTCCAGGAGGAAAAAAAAAATTCATAATTTATTACAGATTGTTCAGCATGTGAAATAGGTTTAAATGTCTTTGAAAGCAAATTGTGGTATGTCACGAAGGGCTCTTGCCATCACTGTAATTGATTTATAATTTTGCATTTAAAATTAACAACATTCACCCATTGTTCTCCTATTATATAAGGTTCTGGTAGGGATTTTTTTTGAGTTTTATATTCAGTTCTGGTCACCACATTACTGTAATGATAATAATAAAGTTGCAATAGTTTAAGAGATAAAAATGATATGAAGTGAAGCCAATGCCAGCATTAAAAATATGCTTGAGACTGAAAGCAGTTTTAGAAAAATACACTGTGTACAAGAAAAAAAAAATGAGTAAGTGGGGATTTATTTGAATTGTGTTAACTTTGAAACACAAGCAACTACATTACCATCACCTACCACAAAACCAGAGAAGACATAAAAATTAGGCATGAAATAATTGGGCAAATCTATTTCAATACCATTCCTACAGGTGAAATCATTGTTCCCCTCCTTACCTTAGTAAGCTTCAACCCAGAGCTGCAGAACTGTGTCCTATCCCTGCATTTCAGAATTACCCCGTGGTTGCAGAACAGCAGAAAGAACAATGTCATTTTCTTCCGGGCGATGTTAGTGTTGTGCTACGGTTGAGCATCAGAAACTGCCCATCCATTTTTCGAAGTGGCTGCATTTCTGGGCTAATGACGTTGAACGATGTAATAATGTCATTGAGCAATGACAAAACGGGGGTAATGACATTGAGTGGTGCTGCGCATATCCAGAGAGGAAAAAAATGAGGTTGCTAGGAATGCATAGGGAATAGAGAATGCAGCCAGGACTCTAGATCCTGAGTGAAAGATCGTATTTATTGGTTCTCAAATACTGCCTGACCTCAGCAGTTTCTTCAGGTTTATTTGATTTCATGGTTCTCATCAGGTAACACACCTAATGACATTAGTCTAAACGAAAACAGAATTAGTCCCATTAGCTAATTATTCTACACACAGTTATGGATAGAGAGATAAATTAATGAAGAAAGATGAGAAGACTGATTTTGTCATTTCTGCCAGATACACAACAGGAAACAGATTCCCAGTTGCCCATGAAGATTCCTATTGTGGTCTCCATCCTTTAGACTGCGTATCCTTCAAAGAATGATGAATACAGTGACTTCAAATTTGATAAGAAAAAGACTGGTTTAATATACTCATTTCTTCAAAAAGAGGTGAAGACCAGAGCACCTAGAGGTCATCACACCAGAAACTTCTAAGATCCCTCAGATAAGAGAGACATGCCCCCTCAAAAGCTATTACTCCCACTTAAGGCTAACAAAGGTAATCTACGATCTGACTCTGTCCCATAAAACCAGCTTTTAGTAATTTCTACCTTTTGTTTACTCCTTTCCCTGTGCTTAATTTACACACGTCACAAAGCTTTACATTTTTGAAAGAAGCAACAACTAATGAAATGACGTCTTCATCATTGATATCGTCGATTAAGTAATGTTAAAAAAAACACTTGGTGTTGGGGTTTGGTTGGGTATTTTTTTCAGATTAACAAAGAAAAAGGTTTAACATCAAACTGTGGTATGAAGAAGCTAAAACAAAGCCATGAAGTACCTCTGGTGGTTGCTGACCCTTCCCCAGGCCAGTAAGCAAAAACTGTTCCCCAGGACACTTTCTAATCCATATGTATGTGCAAAGATGTGTCACAATCCAAGAGATGCCGTGAAGGCCATAGGATGGTAAGTGATTTATATAATTTGAGATTGTGATATGATCTCTGTGGCCAAGGGCAAAGCAAAGATCATGGACAGAGCAGAGAGAGGCAATTATGCTGACCACATCAAACATTTCCAAACTCTACAATACAGAGAACAGGACCATGCTGTCTTCATGCTGAGGGAACCCTGATGGAACCTAATACTGCTGGGAAATTCAAGGTCAGTTTACTCTAGTAAAAATACTGTCATGTAATGTTGGCAAGGTCAGTGTCAGCTTGGATTACCTGCCATGCAAGTGCCAGTCATGCATGTTCTGCTTGCCTTGGGCGAGTCTAACTTGTGTTCTAACTTTTCAAATACATTTACGGTTACATCTTCACTGGCTGACATAGGGCAGCCAGAAAGCAGATTCCACTGCACAGCATCAAATCTGTTTCATCATAAAATCTTTTTGCTCCTTTTGTAAAGCACATACAGCTTGTCTTCACACTCCAATCCACTCATACAACAGTGTGCTGCTTCACACTGAAAACATGCAGTGAAAACTGTATTAGAGCTGAATAACCAATTCCCCTATGAATGGTGGCTCTTGCTCCCTAATCTCCCCCAGCACGTGCATCTGGAAGTTGTTGTGTTGTTTCTTCTCAGGGTGCAGAAGATAAAGTGCAGGTGGAGAGAAATGGATTCTTTACCTGAGGTGTTCTTTCTGCTGTAATGAACTGCTGCAACTAGCAACCGTCTTTTCCACCCGCCCCCATTCCACCAGAGATGCCCTGGGGCTCTGTAGCACACAGATAACAAAGTCAGGTTCCAAACCCCTCCCTGGATCCCAGAGCTTCCCCTTTTCATCCAGTGGACATCATCACACACCACTCCAAAACCCAAGCAAGAACACCAGCAAAAGCTGTAAATCTCATACAAAGCATGACCTATGCATGCTTTTTGGCTTTGTTTTTTTTTCCTCCCCCAGGACCTTGCTCTGTTCCTTGAAATTACGCAGGAATTATTTTCAAGGTCAATATGTATTTGCCATCAACATTTTTGTGGTTTAGACAGTTTGCCTGACACATGATGATATCTCAACCTCAGCAAAGCCTGGGGGGAGCTGGGAAGGGGCAGAGGGACAGGGATGCTGCAGCTTCAGCACAGGGTGGGAACTGCTGCCAGGAGCCAGACTGGAGGTAAGGAAGATGGTCTGCAGCAACGGGCTGGAGGACAGTCTGGAAGTTGAGTCTGTCAGGCACTTGTCACCAGTGTCTAATGTGTAATATAAGCAATTGTGCTGATTTTTATTGGGAACACACTGAAACAGTCAAACTCAACATCTATATCCTCTGAATATCAAGAGGCATGGTACGCCTGCTATGACCTGGGCCAAAATTGCCATACTCTCAAGTAGTCACAACATTTTAAAGAAAACCAGCCAGGTCAGTAACCCAAGCACAAGGCTTTTCCTTTCTACCAGAGTAATCTTGGCCCCTGTGATCACTTCTGAACTCCACTAATTTTATAAGAAGGTTTGCCAAAGGTCAGATTTATGTTGTTCCACATTCCACATTCTAAAATCAACTCCTGTCCAATAAATATAACATAAATAATAGCAGTGTCCACACTTTATACCCATTTTATGAGCCATATTTTTTATTCTTTTATTTTATAGGAAAAGAATATTTGCACCTTGTCAAAAAGTGAGGGATTTACTGCTATTGCTGCTGTTGTCTGAAGAGAAAATGCAGTGTGATGAGGCATTGGTTTTGTAGTGATCTTCCTTATAGATCACCATAAAGAAAATCTCTTTATTTTGTTCCATCTCAGACAAAGGTTATAACCTCTTCTAAGTTATGCTTATCTTAATACTAAAAAGTGACTTCTTTTTTTTTTTTTCTTTACTAATATGGAATTGCCATCATTTGAAAGAATTGTTTAGGTTCCTTGACCAGAAGAGGCGTTTAACTATGTCATGTGTGATGTATGGTGCATTTAATTGCTCTGCGCAGCTATTCAAAAAGCATTCAGAAGTAATCATTTAGCATTAATATCCTGGGGCAATTCAAGGTCACAGTACATTAAAAACTAATTCAGAGTAGGCTTAGAATGCATTTTTCATACACAGAGATACATAATTCTTTTATGATAAAAGTGATAATAACATTGCAGCGTGATGAGCGCACGGGGATGTTCTAAATATCTGCTACTGGTGTTATTGTAAAAGCAGAAAGACACCTTTTCACCATTACTCAACAACTACTAATTTCCAATAAATTCAACAAATCCAGATAAGTGGTAGTGAACAAATATGCTTAGGAGATCAACTCTAAAAGCTTGACTTAGAAAAAAACTTAACTCGAGGTATCTGATTTATCTTTTGTTATTCTTCCCAAGAGTCAAGCAGCTGGACAGTTTTTAGGGACAGACCAGCATCAAACAATTCTAATGTGTCCAGATCTACTTGTGCACGTGGTACTCCCATGCAGAAAAACAAAATAAAACTATTCTTTCCTTAAAATAACTCATTTTAGATTATGGAAAACATGCAGAATGCATAAGAGACAACATTGCCCTCAGGGGTCACAGAGTGAGTCTGAAGGACAGAGCAGTCACCCTCCTGTCTTGGGGAGAGGAAATTCCCTTCAGTTAAAAGCACACAACACAGAAATCACAAATATCAAAGATACAGTCCCCATGCATCACAAATGATTAGGTGTAAAATTATTCAGAGCCATCCTTGTCACACTCATGCTGTTACCAACACAATGTACAAGAGAGATGCTGACAACCTACAAGTCAGATTTCATAAGGGAAGGAGAAAACAAACAAACAGTTAAAAAAAAATAATGTTGCAATCTTCACATTACCTGCCAGCCATTTCCTGCTGCCTTAGAAAGCCCTTAGCACCTAGATGAGAAGCCGCTCAGACTCTGCAGCCTTTCAGGAAATTAACTGGACATATTCTTTTGAAGCAGCAAAGCCACAACTTGGGAGGAAAAGAAGGAACTGAGTTCAGGCACAGAGCATCCCCCTTCCACACAGGTTGCATGAGCCTTCCCTCATACTGGGAGGCTGCAACTGGTGCTGGAAGCTGGAACTGGAAGCTAACCAGATCAAAGTTATGTCACATGGATCTGTACCAGCTGCAGTCACAGTTCACACATCTGCTCTCCCGCACAGATATAAAACTTGAACTGAGGAACCAGCACTTTTTAGCTCTGAGGATGACAGTGGATGAAACATAATATATAAGCATCAAGAAGTGAGTATTGGACACCTGCTGTTGCATGCTGAGTTAAAGCACAGGCAAACGCAGAAGCTGCCAGAGCCACCTTGGTCAGACATCAGATTTTCTACTTCTATTGAAAAGGAAAAGAAAAGGGTTGGGTGCAAAGGAAATTGTGAACAGAACCATTATTGTAAGCAAGAGCTCGAGAGTGAAGTGCTGCAACACATCACATGCTGCTTTCTCACACCTTTCTTCCATATTTATATAACCACTTAAGCTTCTAATAAAGTAGACACTTAAATCCTGATCATCTGAATGTAACACCCCTTGATGAGCAGGCAGCCCATAACCATCAGCACTGCTGACATCAGCTGCATCAGGGTGAACCTATTTCAGTTTTTTAAGGCTTTTCCTTACCTTTATTTCTTTTTAATAAAAGCCCTATTTCTAAAGAACAAAAACATCATCCTCAAAACATCCACCAGTAACAGCCTGAAGGAGACCATCCACTGGACACTACAGTGGCTTGGCTAAGATTCCTAAATGGGAAAGTGCTAACTCTTTATAAATTATTTCACATAGTAACCAGATAATCATTTTTCCATTAGATACATTAGATCAAAATGAACTTTTAAATGCAGATATCATGGGGAGCTGCTGAACGTAAGAATTCCTGGCACATCTACAGCAGCAACTCCTCTCTAGAAAAAAAAGAAAGGTGCTATTTGGAAACTCTTGCTGGGATAGCAGAAACAGTCTGAGTCTGGCTGAAGTACTTCAGACAAACACATTAATATACCCAAACAAATAAATGTCTTTGAAGAAACAAGGGTTCCAGTAACAATAATTCAACTATCAAAATGCTATTATTTCAGTCCCAAACTTTAAAGCTCTCTGTCTTATACAAACCTCTATTCTACTTTGGTCTTTCTACTCCACCATGCTCCAACGTCCTTCCTTTGCGTAGCGCACAGCACCCTCCGAAGTGCTTACCAAGCACAGTTCATCTGTAGAGAAAGGAATTGTGAAAGCAGTGAGTTATATGAGCATGTGGCAGAATATTCAAAAATCATCCTGAAATGGTTTGTAAGCAACACCTCACAGAAGTTTACTTTTTGAAGAACCAGCATCTACCATGCTCAGCATTAACCTGGCAAACTATACTGGAACAACTTTTGAAAGATGGCATTTTTCTTTGGGATTTTGGTATTTCTTTAGAGGCAAACGTGAGTCTTTGTGTATCAGTATCCAAAATGCTTTTAGTAAAAGTTTAGATAAGGCTAAGGAAACTATTTCATGAAAATACAATTTTTTTTTTAATTCCTTGAGTTTTTGAATTTGAGGAGGCAAACCAGCCTTTTGAGAAACCAAAGCAATTGAAACTTGCCTCTCAGTTTACAATACATAAATTTCAGTAACAAAATTCAACTTTCTTTATATTTTGATACATTATTAATTTAGAAGCTTTTAAAAACAAAAATATTGATAAACTTAACATATTTCAGCAATAAGCTTTTCATGTAAAAATTATCTGTGCATTGATAATGTTATTGTGATCAAGGATATGGTTTTATTTTATTGCTCTCAACTACTGTATATATTGTCTGACAAAAGTGCACCATAGAGGTGACATTAAAAAGCATCTTTTTAATGATTCACATTCTTTCTGAGCTTCTTCAAGTGTGCTAAGGCTGTTTGTCACCAAAAACTCAGGCCTTCTCTTTGTCCTTGAAAGCTGATACCTGAATATAAAACACAACTGGAAAGCCTAAGAAACAACTGGACATGAAGGGCAATAAGGATAATAATTAAAATCACAGTGACAAATAGGCAGATATTTATGTTTTGACTTAACTTCACTGTCTAGATGACCAGTCTTAAATGGCTCAGCAGTTCAGATAAACAGCTGCTTAAGTATTTGTGGGCTTTTTCTATCAGTGAAATATTGAAACAGGCTTCAAATTAAGTATATACACAAATACCCTGCTGTTTTGAGAACTTCTTAGACATGCCTAACGCAGACATATCCAGAAACATGTTCTTGTCTACTGTGCCACCACTGTTGAAGTGTACAAAGAGACCTTGTACCCACAAAAAGCTCATTCGTGCGTTGTTTGCTTGCTGGTAAATGGGCTAACAAACACTAACAAACTACTTTCTGAAGCACCATTTTATATTTTCACTTTATTCATTTGTTGGTATCAAATCACAGGAAGGTCAGAAAGCCATCACTGTGGCAACGAGTGAAAACTGAACATGCCAAACCAGTACACGGAGCCCCAAAATCTGGTCACACAAGGTAGTGAGTGAGCTTTCAGACTGCAGTCCAGCCAGAGCTCACAGCGACTTGACTGTGACAAGACAGACAAACATCTGCCTTCCCACTTCTTACCAATACATCTGCTATTATCATGATGAATTCACTCTCTTGGTCTTTTTCTGTAGTCTATCATTATATTTCTTTCACCCCAAGTCCCTGGAGCACATGGGAGATGACTGTCTCCTGGCTGGGAAAGTGAAGGTAGCAGTGCCTTAGAAAAATCTCCACTACTGGGATTTCTCCATCCCTCTGTGTCACAAAAGTAGTTTCAAGTTATGGAGCACTGGGCCGAGGTTTAGGTTCCTCATGCCTGCATCCATGCAAAGCTCTCTTTCTAGCCAACAGCTCTGCAAAGCCAGCTAGCACTTCCAGCCCTGAGGGAGTGCCATCATCCTCACCTTGATGAGGCTCAGCAATACTTTCAGCTATTTGTGGGAACACTCCTGGATGCTAAAGCACAAACACGATGCAGTACAAGGAAAAGTCCTCTTTTTCTGCTTCACAGTCTCACTACCACAATAGATTTGTACTTTAAAATCTAGACATTTAAAAATCCAAATCTGAAGAAAAGAAATAGAATTTTGGGTGGTAACCACTGCAGACGTTCTATGGGCAAGATAATTACTTTTTGAAATATGTTGCAACTCTGTTTTCATAACATGAAAGACTCATTCAGAATATCAATAAAATAAAAGACCTTTAAAGAAAGAAAGGAGACGACGTTTCAAAATTAGCCCTATTCATTCTGTTATGGGAACATTTTTAATATGCTTTACAGGTTTCCACATCCAACATTTGACATTCCATTCGGGCAGTCTGTTCCCAGAAAATGCTACACAGATAGCACGGTGACCTTTTGCAGCCCAAAGGCAAGGAATTCAAACCCTGATGTCTGCAGCTGATGTTGCCATAGAGGACAAAATGAATAGGAAAAACTTGAGTATATGGCGATTTGATTTGCGTGTACTCTCTCCTTTCCAATGACTACAGGCTTCTGCCTTCAAAGGTTTGTAATTCCTTACTGGACCTTTTGCAGCGGGTGGACCTGGAGCAAACAAGGCAGGACAGAGTGGAGATGGAGCAGGCGCAGAGCTGGGTGCCACTGGCACATCAGCAGCACAGGGGTGGCACATTCCCTCTCACCCTCCCCAGGTAATACCTGGGGCTACGCAAGGACGCACACCCACGCACCCCCTTTTGCCAAGCCAGTCCACCCCAGCTGCTCTGCAGAGCTACGGGCTGAGCAGGGGGACAAAGCAGAGGACAAGAGGAAGAAGGACAGATCACCTCAGAAGAGGATCATGTGGTGCCCTGAGTACAGATATAGGAAATTTTCATCTGCTTAATTTAATTACTTTGGTCCTTGGGAATAAATCATTTCAGTGGGGTCCTGGTTTAACCAGAAAATGAATCTACATGGCTGGTGGTGACAGACTATACACTAATTTGCAGCACCTTCGAACCCCCCAGTTATATCTTGCAAGAGGAGATAAAATTTTCTGTGTTAAAAGGCACACACAGGAATTATATCACAAAGGAGCGATCAGAACAGCAAACTTAATGACTTAATATTGTACAATATAAAATCATTCCAGTTGAATAACTTTTAATTTATTATAATACATAGATGCCAATTATGCCTGATTTATTAAGAGAAGTTCAGCAGTGCCAAGGCCCTGTGTTTGAGTGGTTGCCATGGTACCCAGCTTTTACAAGGACATCTTAAGGATCATTAAAGTGTCAAGGTGATAAGTTTGACACTCAATGGATTTAATGATGGATGATAATAATGTTACCTCTTCACATCACGAAACACGCAGGATTCAAGTTAGGAGGTATAAATTTTAAGCATTTTTTATTTTAGATATTTTTTAAAAGAGGCCATCTGAAGCTGACATAAAATACCGTTAACCCAAACTACACTCTGCTCCCTTTGTTGTAAATTCCTTAACTTTATATTTTTAGAATCGGAGAATTGTCAGGGTTGGAAGGGACCTTAAAGCTCATCCAGTTCCAACGCCCCTGCCATGGGCAGGGACACCTCCCACTAGAGCAGGTTGCTCAGAGCCCCACCAGCCTGATCTTATAAACCTCCAAGGATGGGGCTTCCCCCACCTCTCTGGGCAACCTGTTCCAGTGTCTCACCACCCTCATGGGGAAGAAATTCTTTGTAATGTCTAATCTGAATCAACCTATCTCTAGCTTTAATCCATTCCCTCTAGTCCTAATTTTTGAGTGACTTCAGGTTGCCACCATTCCTCAGAGCATCTTGACCTGCTTTTATCAGACCTCACAGGTTTGCTGCTGACCAGAGACTCCTGGGCAGCACAGGAAGCAGTTTCCAGGCCGAACACTGCCAACCTAGCTCCAAGGAGTCTTATAGAATATTTGATGCTAAGAAGAGAATTGACAAAAAAGGAGAATCTTTGCTGCATGCTGTGAAAAAACCTGATGGCAATATGGTCTGCATCTAAGCTCTAGCCCAGCTGTCAAGCACAACCAATTCATTTCACATTGGACATTGAACAACCTGAGGCTGGTAATGACTTTCACTGACTTGCATAGACCTGATTCAAGCCAGTAACTTGAATACAAAAGACTCTGGAGGCATCAGTACATCCTGGGCCTTAGAGATGCATACACAGGACCCACCATGACACATTATTTTTGGTGCTTGTTTCTGTTCTGGTTCAAGAGAACATCCTTCAGCAGAGCTGCTGCAGAGGAAGGAGAGCTCAGAGGTGAATTTTTTTTTTTTTTTGTGAAAATACAATATCCTTATGCTTTTTTTTTATTTTAACCTTACATAAATATCACCCATGTAACACCTTCTCTGGAAAATGTAGTTGTCACCATCCGTTACCTTGCAAGCTGTAAAGCAGTGGGACTGTGTCTCTCCTTTCAGTGGGGTGGCAATTTCACTCAGCTGATGATTCACAGGATACCATTGCCATTTTCAGCCCCTGGTTCTGCTCAGAGCTACAGAGAGCATCATTTTCTTGGGGCAATTTATTAGTTTATCCACACTATGGATTAGAGTCTGACTTCACAATCTCCTTTTAAGAGAAGATTTATTACACTGACACTGTTTTCAACCTGCCTATTGGACTGGTGTAAATAAAAGACGGGGGATTACAGTTCTAAACCCCAAATTTACCACTTGCCACCAGCACTCATGCCTACTAAGCTGCACTTCACTGCCAAGCACTGCTATGCCAGGTATTCCATGTCTAGTGTAAACACATTTGACAAGCATAATCACGGTTTAGCTCTAGTATCTTCTAGTAAAACTATCTTCCTGACATGAGAATAATAGTCTGGGACAAGTACATAACTTTTTCCAGTCATTCTAAACAATTCTGTGCATACTTTGCTCCGGGAGAACAATTTCTCCTGTGCCAACATGGACTCTCTTGCTTGACTTGACCTGCATTTTTGGCATAGGTTCCAAGCCTTGACAACTTCCTCAGTGTCACTAATCATTTGGGACAAGTACCAGCCTTTCCTTGGCTCTTTCAGTCCCTGAACAACTTTTGCGTATTCATGTAAATATGTATTTCAGTACCATTTTAGGGAGTGACATCCTGGCACTTCTATGCCTACGGTCTCCTCAGCTTGTGAAACAGGAGTCTGGAGCATGTGATCATGACCTCCCTGTGCTGGCAGCCTTTGCTTTCTGCATAAATCATTCTGTCTCTGTGCAGAATTCACATGGATCTGGACAAGCTTAGGATACCCTGTTCTGGACCTGTTTCTACTACGGTGCTGGCAAGTGTTCCTGAAGGCATCTTGTCACTCCACACTCACCCATCTGCATTTCACTTTCTGGTCACTAAACCTCAATGAAATAATAATAATTGTTATTATTTCAAGATAATGTTTTTTGTTCACTTTGGCAAAGGTGTTATGGTAAGTGATACCTGGACAGTTTTCACCAAACACTGGCTTCCCATAAGATCTCTGCCTTTGACCACAGGGAGTGCCAATGCCTGTTATGTATTAGCCACCAAGCTATTAAGTGACAGCAGTGAATCCTATTCATGCCAGAGGAATTCCCTTGTCATTTATTTTTCTAAGGAACTGGCAACTTCTTGTTACATGTTGAGTAAAGCACACGGTACATCTGTGTGGACTTTTCTCAACATTTATTGCTACTGCTATGCAGTGTCCATTCTAGGAGAAGCACATCTGAGCTGGGTATGTTCCTGTACTGTGTTGTTCCCTACGCTGTGGTGTCAGCCCTTGCAAACTCTTGAAAAAGGATGAAAATCACTGATTTTCTGCATCATTTCCATTTGTCAGAGATTGTCCTGGTTTAGCTTTGCTGTAACAGGATGCACAGCAGTTCCTCGGGTATTTTTGCCAGTTGTTGAGTTTTGGAGGTCTTCACATATGACACCTCTTTTCTTGCAGAACTTAGTACTGTAAGATACTGAGAGATGCTGAGAACTGAGTTCATCCTGAACTGAGCTGTTTCTGATTTTTTACAAGTTCAAATGCTCAGTCAAAAGAAAATTCAGATATTACAGTTTCCAAAATGTCTTGACTCAGATTGCAGCCCCAGTCCTTTCTCTTACTAGACAGTCAGTCTCTCAAAACTGCAAGATTAGGTTTTGAGATTTCACGTTATGGACCATTTTATGACCTGTTTCATCGCAATCCTTCTCATTAAAATATTTCCTTCCTGCCATTCATTTTCATATAGTGAATTTATTAACCACAGCTTGAGGGTTAGCCTATCCTACCACAGTCACCTGGAAATGACTGAACCGAAACAGTGCATTAAAACTAACCACCACCAAAGCCAAAAGATACCTTCCAAATTGTTCTTTCTTTATACCATCTGATCAGCCCTGGAGGCTGGATGGAGACATGACAGACTGGAGAGCTGGGCAAAGATAAACCTAACAAAGTTCAACAAGGGTAAGTGTAGAGTCCTACACCTGGGGAGGAACAACACCATGTACAGGTACAGGTCAGGGGTACACCTACTGCAAAGCAGCCCCATGGAGAGGGACCTTGGTGTCCTGGTGAACAATAAGTTATCCATGGAACAGCAATGGGCCCTTGTGGCCAGGAAGGCCAATGGTGTCCTGGGGTGCATAAAGCAGAGTGTGGCCAGCAGGTCAGGGGAGGTTCTCCTCCCCCTCTATTCTGCACTGGTGAGACCACATTTGGAGTACTGTGTTCAGTTCTGGTCTCCCCAGTTCAAGGGGGACAGGGAGTGTGTGTGTGCAGTGTGCCAAGAAGGCCAGTGGCATCCTGGTCTGGATCAGGAACAGTGTGGTCAGCAGGAGCAGGGAGGTGATCGTTCTTCTGTACTCGGCTCTGGTGAGGCCACACCTCGAATACTTCGTCCAGTTTTGGGTCCCTCTCTACAAGAAGGACATTGAGGTGCTGGGGAGGGTCCAGAGGTGGGCTACAAAGCCAGTAAAGGGTTTGGAGCATGTGTCTTATGAGGAGAGGCTGAAGGATCTGGGGCTGTTTAGCCTTGAGAAAAGAAGGCTGAGGGGAGACCTTATTGCCTTCTACAACTACCTGATGGGAACTTTTAACGAGGGGGCAGTTGGTCTGCTCTCCCAGGTGCCAAGCGACAGAACAAGATGAAATTGCCTGAAGTTGACCGAGGGGAGGTTCAGGCTGGGTATCAGGAAGCATTTCTTTCCAGAAAGGGTTGTCAGGCACTGGAATGGGCTGCCCAGGGAGGTGGTGGAGTCCCCATCCCTGGAGGGGTTTAAGAGGAGGGCAGAAGTTGTGCTTAGGGACGTGGTTTAGTGGTTTTTGATAGGGCTAGGAGTAAGGTTGGACTTGATGATCTTGAAGGTCTCTTCCAGATGAAACTGCTCTCTATGATTCTGTGATTCTAGGGAAATACTGGAGAAAGTCCAACAGAGGCTACAAAGAGACCTGGGGGTCTGGGACATCTCTCTTATGAGGAAAGGCCGAGAGACCTGGGGCTGTTCAGCCCGGAAAAGAGAAGACCAAGAGGGGATATTATTAATGTTTACAAACATCTGAAGGTTGGGTGTCACATAGAAGGGGCCAGTCTCTTTTCAGTTGTGATAGGATGAGAGGTAATGGTAGAAAGGTGAAACAGGAAGATCCAGTTCAATATGAGGAAAAACTTCTTCACTGTGAGAGTGCCAGAGCCTGGAACAGGCTGCCCAGAGAGGTTGTGGGGTCTCCTTCTTAAGAAACTTTCAAGGCTCCCCTGGATCTGTTCCTGTGTGACCCTCCCTGGGTGTTTCTGCGTTGGCAGGGGGGTTGGACTCGATGATCTCCAGAGGTCCCTTCCAACCCCGACCATTCTATGATTCTATGATTCCATGATTCTGAGAAGGGATGTGTAACAGGTACATACTCACTTTGAAAGCACTGCTTCCAAACCTACTTAATTTATAAAGCAATGACCCTCCCAAAGTACAATTTTTCAGTTTTCTGTTATTGCCCACAACGCAAAAAAAATTATTAAACAAAATGTTTAAAATCAAGGATTTTCACAGAGTTCAAATGTGCATTCTCTGTAAAAATATATAACTTTCATCTTGGCCATTGATTTGATTTGCTACAATCTCATGTGATTTATGACTCACAGCAGCCCAACACCTCCATTCAGGATCACACTTTCTCACCAGGTGTGATATAAAAATCATAAATCATTTGGATGGATGCTTTTCCAAAACTATGGATATTGAATAAATCAGAGGAAATCACAGTTGCCTGGTTCATGTCCACCAACCAGGAAGGGAGTCCAAATTCCTTGAAAAAATTACTTGTTAAGAATTATTCACACACATCTACTTATCACCATCTTTGCCAAAAGCCCCCAGGCTATCTGAAGCGTTAGATCAGCACTGAATGCACGCTTCATAGTGTAATGACTGGAGCAGGAGTAATAAAAATGTACTTACTGCTGTCAAAATTAATCTGCTAATAGGAAAGTTTGCAGCAAGCATTCTGGAACTCATATCTGTGAGGAAACAGATTCCCCATTTACCGAAATGGAGCTGGTTTTTCTTAAGCAGTGAGCTGCCTATTGTGTGGGTAATTACAAGAAGGCCTGTGTTGACCTGGCAATGAGGTAGTGTTTCTAAAATACCTGAAGTGAAGGAGAAAACCAGAAATGAAAGCAGAGACCCCATCTGTTAGACTGTAATGATTGTGCTATTTGAAGGCAGAAAGGTTTGTCTGAAGCAGCTGGTTTCTCTCCAAGTGACCTTTTAGCATTTCTGCTTTTGCTGTCTGACAGATGTGTCAACTCAATAATTTCAAAAGCCCCTGAGTAAATAACCAATTGTGAGCAAGGATGACCCAAAGCGATGACAAAATGGATGCACACGCAGCACATTACAGAACATAATACCTACTGAAAGAACATGGAGCATTATCGAAGAGGAAAAACATTTTACTCTTTATCTTTGAGTAAATAGTTTTTCTGCCCACAGATCAGTTGTTTTCGAGGAAAAAAAGGAACTGTGAAGTGAATGGAAGAGCATTGTGGCTTGTTTGCCCTTGGAGCATGTCTTTAAGCTGGCTGCAGGACTCAAGTGGCGTCTCAGAGCTCAGAACAGACTTTAGCTCCCTCTCCCAGCCCACAGCCAGGATGAAGGACTGAAGGCCACAGCTACTTGGCTTTGTGAACGACTGGGGAACTGCAGAGAGGTGTCT
This sequence comes from Todiramphus chloris collaris, assembly GCA_025345505.1. Taxonomy (NCBI): domain Eukaryota; kingdom Metazoa; phylum Chordata; class Aves; order Coraciiformes; family Alcedinidae; genus Todiramphus; species Todiramphus chloris. The sequence continues at coordinate 1,091,777 of JANVCC010000072.1, forward strand.
CTCTGGCAGGAGACAGGCAGGACCCAACTGAATTTAAAGTCCAGAAGGAGTTTTTCAAAGTGATGCAGATTCTGCTTTTAACTCCAACTTGAAGCCTGGCTGAAGGGAATGCCAAAGCAATTGGAGCCCCCTGAACGTGCTCCAGTTCAATGATGCACCGGTTACTCTGCTGAGGGCCCACACCAGTAGAAACTGCTCCTCCTGCACTGCTATCACAGACCCTCCACAAAGCAACAAATCTGATAAATTTAGTCATATTTAGCATAGCTGCACTTCAAAGCCTGCAGAACTTTAAAGGAGCTGCTGGAGAAGACAGCACCAAATCGGTCCACATTTCACCGATGGAAAGCAGTAATGCAAAGAAAAGATGAAATGTCAATAGATTTTTGCTGTAAGGTGGCTGAGTCCCTTTGCTGCCTTATGATGTGGTAGAAAATGCTAACAAACTAAACCTTCTTCCCAGTCTTCTGGGATTTACCTGGTTGGAGAGCAGCTCTGTGGAAAGGGACCTGGGTGTGCTGGTGGACAACATGAGTGAACAGTGCACTGCAGCAGCAAAGCCAGCTGGATGCTGGGTTGCATCAACAAAGGTTGCAGAGGTAAAGAAGTCATTATCCCATTCTACTCGGTGCTTTTCAGGTCGCACCTGGAATACAGTGTTCAGTTTTGGTCCCTGCTATGCAAAAAAAAGATGTGGACAGGCTGGAGAGGATCCAGAGAAGGGTTACAAAGATGATCAAAGGACTGGGAAGCTGGAAAGGCTGAGAGAACTGGGTTTATTGTGTCTTGAGAAAAGAAGGCTTAGGGGACACCTTATCACCATGCTCCAGTATTTAAAGAGTGGCTACAAAGAAGATGGAGTGTCCATTTTTACAAGGAGTCACAGTGAAAAGACAAGGAGTAGCAGGTGTTCCTGTTACTTGATCTCACTCCTGGAGAGATTCCATTTGGACACAAGAATAAAATTTTTCACAATGAGGACAAGCAGCCATTGGAATAATCTTCCCAGGGAAGTGGTGGATTCTCCAACACCAGACACTTTAAGATTCAGCTGGACAGGAGCTGGACCAGCTTGTCTAGACCGGGCTTTTGTCAAGAAAGGATGGACCGGATGATCCTTAAGGCTCCTTCCAACCTGGGATTCTATGATTCTAAGATATCAGATACAAGCCAGTGCAAGACTGGACTTAGAGTTTTGCCAATACAACTTTTTCAAATTTTCAGATTTCTTGAGGTTTTTTCCAATTTCATCACTGATTGGCCAATGTTAGTGGAAAGCAGTCGCTGACATGCATCCAGCAGGAGCTGTCAGAATGTTTTGGTTCAGGCAATAGAGATAAATTTTAGATTTTTTTTCAAAGTTTCAAGTTTTTTAAAGCCAACAAAAGTTGTAGAATTGAAATTCTTCCGAAACAAAGATTAAGAAGTAGGCTAGGCTAGATTTTACTCTACACTGGCATAGCAAACTCCTTTAGCCTTCCTACAGATATATCAACTTCAACGATGGGAGGAAAACTCAGATTCCACATCCACAAGGATGTTAACATTTGGCTTATTTAGTGATGTAGATACCTAGCTGACACTAAATAGGCTGAGAGACAATTGGCCAAAAAGACAATGAGAGGCATTTAGAAATTATTTTAATTGGAGAGGAATCGTAGGAAGTTTATAACTGTCAGGTTTGGGGTCAGGATTAAAATGACATATTTCTGCTGTCTTATGCCTTATGACATATGTTTGAAGGCTCAGGCCTTTCTAAGAAATATATCTTTTTTTTTGGCAGAAAATATTCATTGGATGACTTCCACAAGATGCAACCCAAACATTTAGAAATACCTAAATATAAAGAAGACACTCTATGTATTTAGCTGTCTTGAGAAATAAACTGACTGTATTTGTTTGAATCCAAGGAGTCTGCCACCACTCCACCCAACACATTTTGTCAAATTTAAATCTTGGATGTGAGGGCTATTGACCCCTTTATCATTTATTGCCATCTCTTCTTAAAATACCTCACAGGTCATGGATTGTTTTCACTGGATTTACATGGGGTTCACCCCGATCCTCAGCCCCTGCCATCCTTTAGTCCTGTCTCTGCTTTTCTTCCTCCCATCCTTCAGTCACTTCAGCAATTGCTCTTAATCTCTTGCAGGACTGGACCTGAAGATCCTGCAGCAAGCTGTCCCCAGGAGTATGACTAACTTACACTGCAGCCCTCCTTGATAGAGGCAAGCCAGCTTCGGACCAGGACCCAGATATGTGATTTACTAAATCTGACTTTGTGGTAACTCTGTAGTACCTCCAGGGTTGGGGTTGTTATAACCAGCTCTGGTTGCTGCCGTGACTGTGGGACTTACATCTGAGACCACGGACGCTCATGCTTGTGGTTCTGACTGCACAACTCCTCTTTCCAGTGCTCAGTAAACTTCACATGCTGCCCCATGGGATTTACATACCATGTTGTCTGGATTCATAAAATGTCCCAGAAAGAGAGAAGCGGCTTCACTGCAAGAGCAGCCAAGCTCTAGGAATCCTCTACTCAAATGGCAGGCAATGTCTGTATCCATGAACAGACTGTAAATGGAAGTCTCTATTCTTTTTCATATATCCTTCATCTACTATCTCACACATTCCTATAGTTTCCTCTCTTATTCCTTCAGTAACAAAGGCAGGGGGAAAAAGAAGACCCTCAAAACATACCAAACAGGTGGCAATCAAGTCATATGTGTACTGTTGGCCTACATGCCAGCTCATAAGAAAGAGGTCACAGCTTTATTAAACCATTTAATATGAAATACCATAAGGTAGATATTACATGTTTAGGCCCATACTGTGATCCTAATTACTATATATATATATATATACACACTACTATATATACCTTCACAGGTCAGTCCTTTACAATATCCCAGCCCATTAAAACAGCTGCCAATAGCAGCAGCAGAGGTTTGTCACAACCAGGCATCCCAGAGCCAAAGAGGAACTCAGGAACTGCCTTGGATAACTTTTGTACTTACCTTTTTTACCATTCTCTAAGTTGCTGCTATATTTAGAAAAGCCCCAGATCTATCTCCATTAGGTTTCTATGCAGGTTTTTATGAAATCACATTATAAACTCGAGGTCAGCAGCCACCGAGTCAAGTGATTTATCAAATCATTACCCAGATGCAGTGCCTAACATTAGCTGTCTCATGATGCAATTTGCAGCAGGAAAAAAAAAAAAGAGTGCAACTCCCTCCCTGAGGAACAAAGTGTGTTTAACACCACACAGTGTTAATTTATCCAAGAATACCTTTTCAATCATGACCATGTTAGATTAGAAGAGAAGGAAGAGCAGCTACAATTTCTAAAATATCCCTTTGTTTCAGAGGAGAAACAAGTATTTTGACTGTGCTTTTCTCTTCTGCCTTAATTGCTTCAGGGGATTTTCCCTATCCATTTTTTTTTTCTTTGCAACACTCTGTTATGGTTGCTGGAAAACATTATTTTTCTCCCTATCCATTTTGTTCTTTTCTATTTGGCAACCATTGATTTTTTTTTTTTTTTCCTTCAAAGGTAAAATTAACATGGCTGGTTCCATTTAACAACTTCAGTTTATACAGCACCTCGTCAGAGTAATATTATTTGTTCAGTGCTGTGCAACCACAGTACTGGTGTAACTCCACAGGACAGGACCAGTGCATGCACAGTAAAAATACAGGTATCCTTTTTATTGCAACTTATTACATGCAAATTTCTCATCAGACACAGAAATGATTGATTGGCAAAGTTATGGGTACAAGCTGGAGCACTGGAGGTTTCGGGTAAACATAAGGAAAAAAATTTTTCGCTGTGAGGGTCACAGAGCATTGGAACAGGCTGCCCAGAGAATGTGTGGAGTCTCCTCTGAAGGCATTCAAACCCCTCCTGGATTTGTTCCTGTGTGACCTAATCTAGGTGATCCTGCTCTAGCAGGGGTGTTGGGCTGGGTGATTTTTCGAGGTCCCTTCCAACCCCTAATGTTCTGTGATTCTGTGAAAGCTGAAGACAGATCTGCAGTGTGAAACTCCTATTGGCCTTAATGGGAAAGAAGTGTTTCAAAATCTCCTAGGCTTGGTGCTAATGGTCAATTCCATAACTCGCAAATAAAATCTCCAGCTTCATAAGATCTTTTTTATAATTCACTTTGGTCAGTGGTTGAAATTCCTCAGTAACTGGATTCAGCAGATGAAAGTCCATTCCATTTCTCAGAGGTGTTGCTCAGGAGAGATCAGATTCTGTATAAAAGGGGCCATCAGTACTTGCATGTGTCTCAAAAGCTCTTGGAGATCAGACAAGCCCATCAGCACGGTCTCTGTTCTATTAAAAAAAGGTCAGTGCGAATGCTGCGTACAGAAGGAAACAGCTCCCCAAGATTCATCCCAGAGACAATGTGCTCCAGAGAGAAGACACATGGATTTGCAAGACAGTACGTCAATTGTAAGGCATCCTCAGATTCTTCGTGGTGAAAATCAGTTTGGATACTATTACTGAAGACCATATGAATGAGTGTCTCAGAAACTACTTTCCTTCACCCGCTTTTACCTCATCTGTCCAGCTTAGCTATTTCTAGATCACCTAATGCAATACCCAGCTGTTTCCTTGTGTCAGTGTGGTAGCTGGAACATGCTGTGATGTTTCTATCACAGACTCACATGGGATTAATTCATGGGATATGAACTCTGGGAGATCATATATAACCATCTTATCTTTAGAGCATGTTTCTCCTGAGACCTTACAAGGTCCATATCTGCCCAGCTATGGGCTGCAGAGTGAGATCTCTTCAATATGACTTTCCCAATTGCACATTTCTTATTGCACGGCTTCTGTTTGTTGACAGGTGAAGAAGACAGGAACCAGGCTGCCTGTTACGTTTTTGGTCTCATATTAAGTTTCAGTATCTAAATAATACCCAGATACCATGGTGGATAGAAAGCCTCTGTAATAAGCAGTCGGCACAGGAACTGGAAAAAGAAGCAATCATCATTTAGACTCTTTTCACATACTGGAATCCATCTAAAATGGGAACAACTCTGGTGAGAAAGCACCTAATAGATCCGTGTTAAATGCCTGTAGAAGAGTACTGTCTTTAAGCAGTGAACCTGGATTCTCTTAGGCCAATGCCATACTTAAAACCAGACAGGATGCATATCTGAAACCCACAGCCTGCGACAGGCTACGCAGGCAGCTGAGGAACTAGTGGGCAAATTGTCTCTGCCCTGCGTGAGCTGAACTCCTGAGCATGTGATTCCAAAAACTATTCCTAAGCACGGCTGGAGATACTGGGTTTATGCCACTCGGATGTTTGGGACCCAGTACCAGTACAGATTTCTGCATTTTGCATTATTTTACGTGTTAGGCAAGAGTGTCTGCTGAGGGGAAATTTACAGTCTCAACCAAAGCTTAGTTATATTTCCAGGCGTGGTGGGTCTCTGCAGCAATAAGCATTTGCTTACTAGAGCGATTGGTGTTACAGGAGCCAAACATCGATAGATGGTTTGATTAGATTGCAACAAAGACCTGTTGCCATATTCTCCCCATTGACTGATGAGTAGAGTCAATTAGCATTTATTTCCTCTCACTCTGACACGTATACCCAAGCCTCCACATTCTCACACAGAAGCTATTTTCAAAAGCATGCTACCATTGTCATGTCAAACTTCAAAAATAAATGTCTGTCTGAATAAAAACCAAAATATTAACATTTACAGTAAAAAGCAAGCAATCAAGCAGGTTGATGGCTTTGAATATTTGTTTTTAATTTAAAACTTCAGATAAATTAATTACTGACTAAAGAAATGAATTACATTTCATTATAACATTAGAGATTTAAGACTAATTCTGCTTAAAATTTATCTAATACTGATTTTAAGAGTGAACGCATTTGTAATCAAATAAGCAGACTAGAAAATTATTATAGTAATAATGTATTGTTAACTTACAAATTACAAACACTACTGCCATTTATTTCGTGTTCCCACATAATATTTGGATGCGTGAAATAAAAATGAAAATCCTGGAAACAGTTTCCTGCTACTTACTGTACTAAAAGCTGCTTAGGTACAGACTCGCAGACTTACAAATATTTCTAGTGCAGGTAATTTTAAAGGATCTCACTGTTTTAGAGCCTAATTTAAATCTAAAGAAAGACATCTGATTCTGCCATTGTGTAAACCTGTGGGGAATCTCTGGAGAATGGAACTATGCATTGATTGAGTAACTCATATGGACTTCCAGAGTTCATAAAGCAGTCGTAATTTTTCTACCAAATCATGCCCTGGTGGATTGCAGGATGCCACGGTCAAAATTATAGCATGAAACTTATACTTGAGTCACATGTATCTGCATTTAATAAACATCTCCTTCGGACAAATGTAGTTGTGCAACACTAAAAGCAGGACTATGAATGGAGAGGCTATACGTGCAATCCTGTTAAAGATTTTCTGAAAGGAGAAAGCTTTCTAGAGAAAGACAGCTAGCCAAAAACAAAACAAACAAACAAAAAAACTAAACAGCAAAGAAATCAAGAACACAAACTAAAAAATAAAGAAAAAAAGAAAGAGCAAAAAGAAAAAGAAACTCTTCTAAGAGTTGAAAAGGACAAGTGACTATAAAAACGTAAGCAGTCAACCCCCAACTGAGAAATAAAAATAGAAGAAGGGCCATTAGGCCCAGAGATGTCATCTGTGTCCCTCCTCTATATGTCTGTGCAGGGGATGCGAGGCAAGGGAGAGATGCATTGAACTGGCTCGCCTGCCTGCGCAGAAGTATGTTATGATATTATGCCATCTGTTTTTCAGTTGATAGTAAGGCTTCTTCCTCCTCAGTGCCTTCTGACACTGGCTTGTAAAATGGCCATTGAGTCCATATTTTAGTTCAATTTTCGTGACTAAAAGACCAGAAAACAAAAGAGTACTTAACTATTAAAGGAAAGGTAACAGTTGAGGGCAACTGATAAGTACAGTAGCTGAGCTTCAGGTCTTACCAATCATAATCCTCTTCTTGAAGTTTCCAGTGAGCAACCTAGGTCCCAGTGCTACAAACAGGAGCCCATCTGGCTCTAAGAACACTACTGGGGCAGAGGGAGGGAGGGAGGGAGGGAGGGAGGTAGATTTGCATGCACACAATAGCTTGGGCTTCTTTTGTACTTTTGCCAAGCAGGACAGCCGTGCAGTGTAGGCAGGACTCAATCTGATTGGAAAAAAGAAGGATGTGAGAGAGAGACACAGGAGACCCCAGATGGGATTGTCCCCAAGCCAAGTGGGGAGACCCCTGTTTTCCAACAGCAGCTTTGCAGGGTGTTCCTCCACGAACACACATTCATTCATTTCTGTCTGCGAAGTCTAACTACATTCCCTTCACTGTTTGTAACAGTTTTGCTCCCCTTGTAAATCTTTTCAGGATGTGTAAATGTAATGTTTAATATCATGCCTTGTAAAAGCTACGCTCTGAAAATGGACAGATGTTTCCAAGTAGGTAATGAGTAACATCTTTCTCCAGCTTTCCTGGCAGACACAGTGGAAAACAAATACATATGCACACATAGGTTACACTCTGCTCAGAGAAATAATGTTACCGGCAGTTTCCCTTCAGAGGCCAAGCAGGTCAAAGAAAATTATTTTCTCTCAACATTCAGTATCTACATTTCTCCTTTGATTTGCTGAAAAACCAAAACAGTTCCACAAAAAGCAGCTCAAGCCACCACCAGCTTACTCCCATAGCCATTTCAATCTGAAGAACAACAAAAGTAGACACCATTTTCACACACCATGTTCTATAATAGAAATTAAATCGCACGTAGGAAGTCGTTCTGGTCGTACAAATGAACTAATAAATATGCACAAAAAAGGGGAGAAGAATTCTGAAGGCTGTTTTTAAGTACAGAAAAAGAAACGCCAATACTCTGTCTCACACAAATATCTAACAAGGGGCCATAAAAAACCTAGAACAAGAATTTCTTGTGTTAAATATGAGAAAACATTTTGAAAAGAAGTTGCAAAACACGCTTTTGTAGCTTTAGCTATTCAGATATTCTCAGAGGCTACTTTCACTAAATCAAAGGTAATTCAAGGCACTTAACCACATACTTTTTTGCACTATTAAAAAAATAACAACACTGTGAAATCAACTTTGAAGAGACGGTTAAGAATCGTGAATTTAGAATCTTGTTTCCTTCTTTCCTTTAGCTAACATAACACTAAGAATTAAGCAAACAAGGTGATTCTTTGCCAACTGAAACAGTGCTGTCAAAACTCTAAAGGAGTTTGCTCCAAGGGAGCCAAGGAATTTTTAAAATACCCGAAGAAAAAGCATTATGAGTCACCATAAGCCCAACTCCACAACAGTGCCTTTGACAGGTATCATAGGCGACAGCAGATCTTTTGGTCTACTTGAAGGTCTCACAAAGGGGACTTTGCTCTGACTGTTGATTTTACAGGGTACTTCTTTGCAGCTTTTACGTGGGTGCTTGCTCTCAAATGCTTGGATTGCAGAAGGGGAGCAGTGGTTTCATGGTATGACCTTTGCTGGGGAAAGGGAGCAGGTGCTCAACTCATGTTCAGTGTGCTTCATGAGAATAAGCAGCTTTTAAGGTGGGTAAACATCAAATATCTCAAACCTTGCAAATCCAAAATAATTTTGAAAATCCTGATGTACATAATGTTCCCAAATTCCAAATAGCAACTTCCCCAGCCATTGTCTGGAATTAAGAGTTGCACATAGGGGTGGTACATGATGCCTACCGGGTCCAGCACCCAAGATTTCCTCAGCAAACATTTTATTAACAAGCAACTTTTCTTGTTTTCCCAACATCCTGGACATACTCAGCTCATCCAGTTCCACTGTGACTGCTTTTGACTGAAAACTTAAAACTACGGACATCAAATAACTTCTCCAAAATCTTTCTTCTGGGAGCTCCAGCACAGGTTTGACTTTCACAGGATTATTATGCAGAACTGTCTGTCAAGCTGAGCACACTTTGTGGAAAGACTTCAGCCCCCGAGCTATTATCTGGCTGCTTTCTGATAGGTGTGGCATATGACTGCTCACGTCAGATTATGATCTGTCATTTCCAGATGTCTGACAAGCCTTTAGAAATTGAAACCTAAGTGATGCTGAGGTAGCCACAAAGGTATGGCCAGCTCGAGACTTCCCACAATCAAATACGATGTTCGGTGTATGATCACCACTATGAGCCTACCTAGAACGCCAGTACAGGTTTGAGTTGTTTCAGCATAACAGCTCTTTATAAAAACATCCCCAAGAATTCACACAGGCCAAGAGACAGCATCACTGTCTTTACGGAAGGCAAGGTAAGGTTTAATAGGAATAAACTCGCTTCCGCAATCTTTTGCCTCATCCTATGGCATTTAGCAAAGAATTATTCATCTCTAATGGATGTCTTCAAAAGCTCCACATAATCGATTCAATCCTTCTATTTTTCCATGGTATTTTGAGTTATTTCTACAGACTACACTTGGTTTCCCTCCTACCATCTTCGCCTGACACTTGCCTAAGGGGCTTCTGCATTTGAAATCGCCAACTACAGAAATCTCTTTAAACTTTAGTTCTCTATCTTTATTTTTACTCTTCTTCTACACTGCCATAACAGCGGTCTGCATTTTGCTTTAAGACATCCACTGGGCATGATTTACTTCAGCTCACAAAGTAGGGAAAATTTTGAACTTTCAGGGAACTGTGCTGAATTTCCGAATGACGCTCAAGTAACACATAACCTTACTCACCTGACACGTCCCTTAAAAGCCCAGTGGAACCCACACTGCTTAGCAAGACCTGGGGCAGATTTATTAAATACATTGGAGGTGTAGCTGTGCTGTGCCCACATCCCTGAGGGGACAGGGCTGAGCATCCCCAGTCAGCTTGGCAGGGCAGGAGGCGGGGGGGGGGGGGGGATGTGCACATCTAAATAGTTTTGTGTCCCACAATGCACCTAAATTGTTTTGTGTGGCCCACAATAACACTACTGTTCAGATATAAAGCTCAGAGTTGCCTCTAGTCATGTACAGTTTTGTGCTCATGCTGCACACGTGACCGTACAAACAGCATTATTTTGTATGTAGTGCCATTCCAGGTTTCGTGTGACTCGAGCCAGCGGAATATGGCAAACTAAAGATTTTATCTTTTTTGATCAAGTCCTTAGAGTGCTGTTTCGAGAGTGTTTATGAGGCAGGAAAGATTGCCTATCTCTTAACAAGCAAACTTTACAAATGAATAAAAAATGAAAACACTACTCCGATACATATCGTCCTCTGATCAGGATTCATTTGATTTCATTTCAACATGGAAAGAGAAGTAAGGAAAATAATTTTGTCTACAAATGGGCTTTTGAGGAAAGGAAATAATCATGAAGGAATGTATTCCCGAGGAAGCCTTAGGAGATATTCAGACTCGACTCCTCAGAAGGGAGGGAAGATTTTCTTTGTAGCTAAGGTGCAGACCAAGACATCTGACTACATTCCCAACTGGATCAGTAAGACTTCCTGTGACCTTAGGAAGCTTAACATCTCCAATATCACTTTGGCCCTATTAAAATCACCAGCAGAATCCCTGTTAACTTCAACATTACTGAGCCCTTACCTTCTGCTCTTCAGCTGTCCTGAAGTTCATCAGCTTCTGTAGCCTCTCCCTAGCACACACAAACAACACAGGGGTAAATTTAGCAAGAGTGAGACACGGAATACCAGAGGGCATAGCTGACATGCTCATCTCAGTGGAAATCACAGGTGCCTCCGAAGCAACATCGAGCATTAATTATTATTGTCCTGGTAAAGAGCCCGGTCTCTGTTTCTACAGAGAGGGACTCAGATGAGCTCATTGTTGTGCAGCTGCAGACCTTGCACTCCAAGTGTAGGGTCAGAGGTGATAACTGACTGGAGAGAGGAGCAGTGGCAAAGAGATGAGGCTGGCCAATGCACTAAACAGTCTTTGAGGCTAACTGCTGGGAATGGTTTTTCTGGGCATCATGGTACGTGCTGATTTTAAGGAAGGCTTCACAAACAGCGATGGGGAGAGCTTTGTGAGCAGAGAAACAGGAGGGGAAGGATGCACACACACACTCGTTGGTAAGGATGTAAACTGGAGCTACTGGCAGTCTGCCAAAGCCCAAAGCTCCTCTAAAAATAATGACGTAGCAACGAATACCAGCAACTAAAACTCTCTGCAAATTCATATACCTCTGATGCAACGAGAGAGAAAGAGATAACACGGTAAAACAGAGTGGTTGATCACATGACAGGTTGTTAGCTTGCGTTCTGTTTATATGGAGTCTCCAAAAGAAACTCAGGAACTTTCAGTAGAGGTTTGAATGCTTCCGAAGTGACTGTGATTTAAAAGTGGCAGTAAAAGAAAAAAAATAAGACAAGGAAGGTAGTGGTTAATTGACCTTTATTGTGCCTTCTGGTTCATTTGGAAATGGAAATTAAATTAACATGATAATTCAGTCCTACTGTGTTAAGACCGCTATAAACCCATTACATTTTATGGCCATTGATTTAACATTTTTTTCTATTAACTGGGTTTAATTTTCAATATTGTCATGCAGGTTCTGAAAAGTGGTAGCTTGGAAGAACCCGGGTGAATGAACCACTGTGTAGCTGCTTTATGCCAGCAGCTCAGTTACTGGAAAGCAGGAGCCCAGACTCTGACAGGCGTACGCTGATTCTGACACCCACCCCACGCAAAGCACAGGGAAGTACTCAGAAATACACAGGCTTCCATTATTTCCAGAGTAAAACTAAGCCTGCCTGGCATCCAACACTCTGGCTTTAGCATCAAGGAAACTTTTCTGAAACGCTCTCTGTGCTGATTCAGTACGTTTCTTTCCAAAAATTTTGAAACAGGGCTTGTGTTTTGTGTGTCATCTTACTTATCTCTTCCGTCTTCTGGAGAAGAAAATACAGCCCACTGCTGTTTCTGAAAGAAAAAGGGACCTTCATTTCATAAGCCCTAATGCAGCTAATTCTATATAGACTGCACACAGCCTGATTTAATTTTTTTTATTATTATTATTTATTTCTATTTGATTATTGCATTTAAATCATCCTTACATATTTATAACAAGTAAGTAATCGAGTTTAAAGTAGGGCTGATTGGAAAATCTTTTAGGAATTTCCATCCTGGAAGTGTAGCTTAAAAAAATATACACAACAAATGAAGGGAAAGGCTTCTCAGGTCCACTGAATGTACACAACAAACTTGGAAATGTAAGGGTAGTTCAGAAAAAGGTGACAAATGTCATTCTGTGAAGATGTGTATGGGTATTTCTTCACATCTCAAAAAGACACTGCGCAGTGGTGCCACATTTTCGCATAATAATCTTTTCTGGAGGCTTATAGTACTCTTAAAATAATATTTTTCTTCCTGTGAAGCATGATTCAAATGGAAGGAGTATGTAATTTCTATAATACTTTTTTTTCTCACTTAGTATTTATTTTTATATACATATTATTTCTTGAACAAGTGAAGCCAAATTCACAATATGAGCATTCTGTTTACTATACATTTTACCATGCGATGGTTCCTCCTCACTATTTTTTTCATAACAAAACGCTCACTTGCACACAAAAGAAACTTTAAACAAAGCCTATGGAAAACAGCCTGTAACCATTCATATGAATACACTACTAATAAAATCCCACACTAGCAAAAGTGATGCCAATCTATCCTCCCTTTTTGCTTTCTTTCTTTTCCTTCTAACTGAATCTAGAAGTATGCACCAAACTCCCCATGTACCAACAACGTTCTGATATGACACTTGGCTCTTTAACCTGCCAGAGCTGGCAGCAGATAAGGGAATAGAACTGTTTCCTACTATTGTTGGCAATAAACGCCCGTCTGTGTTAATTACACTTTACATTGGTATTCCTCAGTCAGTCAACACTGCCTCCTTTGCAGTTTCTCCACAAGTGACTAAACCCCAGCAGCATCTTTGCCAGCACCAAGAGGTGGTGAGGGAGAAGATCTGGGGAGCAGCAGCAGTCAGGGGCTGGGCAGGGTGCAGAGGACAGTCTCATTTCCAGGAGTAGCTGCACGCACCTCAGGGTTTCTATAGGCTGGAATTCAGCCCAGTGAGGCAGATTTAATGTTGTATTTTATTTTGCCCTGCGTCTGAAACCTCGGCACAGAAATGCTGTAAAGAATTCAGTCATCAAATTAAATGACAACAACAATGGAAAAATCAATGCTGCATAAGCAAAGGAGAAAAAGACTTTCAACTCATGCTAGCAGCAAGCTCTAGAGAAACAGCAAGCAAGTTTTTCCCGAAAGGTGAACTACCAGAATGTGATTTAGGGGAGGAGTAGAGGAGGTAATAAATGAAAATGGAAAAGCTTAGAAACAAGGAGTGAATGGCAAAGAGGGGTTGAGCAGAATATGAATGGCTGAGGAAAGATGTGGATATTATCTATTCATTATTTACCTGGAAATTCACAGGTGTAGAAGGTTTATTTAGCTTTATTAGACTTGATTTTAACAAGTTTTCATCTTGGTAGTTTCTAATTTGGTTTACAGGTGATTTAGAGTTGCTTTGACCTCTTTTTTCCGCTTTCCTAGCATAGAATGCGCGTACCTATTCACATAAGCAAATGCTATAGCTTCTATCACATGCCATCCTGTAAACGTGTGTGTGTGTCCTGGTTTAGGGTCAGGGCAGACCCTTAGACCTGTAATAGATGCCCTCTGCTAACCCCCCTCCCTCCCCAGAGGTGAAGAGAAAGGGAATAAGGGAGAGAGAATTAATCATTAGAAAAGGAAACTAGAACAGCTTTAATGAAAATGAAATTAGTAATAATAAAAAATGGAATATATACAAATATATACAAAACCAGTATCGAACCCAACCCCCTGATGGTAATTCCGTCACCACCGATGCTGTGGAGCAGGCACTGGGACAGTCCCAGACTGCGTCCAGTGTCAGACAGGAGCTGTGTTCAGGAGCTGGATTCGGGTACCGGATCCAGGAACACACAGACCGGGATCAAAGGCAGAACGGACAGAGTCTTCCTGGGATGCTCCAAGGAAGGAACCAAAAGAGCACCTGAGCCAAGCCAAGCAGAGCTGGCAAAGCAGTGCAAGAGGGGAGAAAAGACACAGACCCTGCTGATCCCTGAGCTTTACAGCGACGGTGCCGTATCCGGGCTGGAATCCCTCTCTGGGCAGGTTGGGGTCCCCTGTCCTGGCCGCTGCTCCCTGCAGGTGCCGCCTTTCCCTTTCTGCACCCCCACCGTGGTGCACAAGACCCAGCAGTGGCCTTGGTCTGCTCCCCAACCCTTGGCACTGACTCTAAACACGGGGTGTTAGCGCTGCCAGAAGCAGCCCCTGCCTGTGGAAACGCTGCTGGCTGCAGAGAGTGCAGGGGGTTAGGAGAACTGAGCTGGAAAGTAAAACCCCTGAACAGAATTAGTTCTGTTCTCACCCAAGCCAGGGCATTATGTATACCACGATCTCCAGAAAAAGTTTCAGATGAGGGTTGGGCCAAGTTCATGGTTTTGTCCCTGTTGTGGTATCTTCATCAATCCCAGGCAGGGCTGTTTCAGACTGCAGAACAGTCTGTGCGAAGAGTGCAAATCCACACCCTTTCACCGACCCACTACTGACATAAAGTCAGTCCCAGTGCAAAGCAGCCAATGGTACCAGCTCCTGTGATGCCTCCTTATTCCTGTCTGGGAGCAGCACCTTTTGCTTTCACCATGATCATCAGAATAGTGAAAAACAGGACCACATCCAGGCAACTTTAGGCTATGCTTAATAAAAGGTGAATCCTCTGTTTTCCTTTCAAAAAAAACATGTCAAAACAATCCATTACCTGGGGGTGACTGAAATCTTTGCATTACTGGGGTTTTTTTTTTCCTATGAAAAGCTCTCAATTTTCATTGGAATAGTTAATAATTGGGAATATTTTTTTTTTTTTGGTGAGAAAAATTTGGAAAGTTGTACTTAAAAACCACAAATCTGGTAAGCAAAGAGGTTTTGAAGGTTTGGGATTTGAGGAAGGAGCTGCACAAATACTTTTTTTTTGTTAATGAATACAATAACTTTCCTACTAGACCTGGATTCCCACTGAGGTCTAAGGCAGCTATGTCAAAGGTGCATGGAGAGCTGGAAACCTCCGTAACACTGCTTCCTTGGGACGAAGGGAAAAGACTGGGTGAATCAAAACAAGATCGACCACAGGAAGTGCCCGGAGGAAAGAGGCATAAAAGAGGATGGAGGGAGGGAGGAAGAAAAGGAGGAAGAAGAGAAGGTGGGAAGTGCCTGTGTTCCTGAAGCATTTAAGTCATCCCAGTTTCCTCCTGCAGCGCTGCTCGCAGGAGACTGAAAAGAAAGACTTTACGTCCAAAACTGCTTCACAAGACCTGTGCATGAGCTGACGTTAAACTGGGGACAAGAATTTGGTCCCCAAACTTGCATGCCTTTTATCAGCACCGTGTGATTTTATTGTTCTTACATCTCCGAATTTTACTGGGTCTGTGTGTTTAAATCAAACAATTAACAACAGAATGTGGTTGCTATTTGTGGTTTCATTCCAACATCTATTGTGAAACATTACAGTGACACCATTCCCTGTGTATCCCAATTACTGCTGCAGATGTGCATCTGAACACAATCGGTTTATAAAGCCCTGCTGTTCATCTGTCTAAAACCAAAGACCAGAAAACAGGCTCTAAAGTGTTTAAGATTTTATTTTTTTTTTAAAGAATGTAAAGGGAGGGAAAGAAACCACTGAGACAGATTCCTTTTTAAATTCAGTCCAGATTGATGCTGCCCAAAAGCTGTTCCCAACAGCTCACAGCTCTACTGTAGCCTTTGTGATAACAGCCAGTGGCTTCAGTCTGATCTTCAGCATGTTGTTTTCTGCAGTGTCCCTCTCTTTGACCTGCAAGAAGGTCACGGGGAGCCTCAGCAGAGGTCCCAGGCCCCACAGTGTCTTCTCTAGGCTCTGCTCCCCAGTGGAGGAGCCCAAGAAAGGAGCCAGAGCTGCTCCCTGATGGCAGACGGGTAGATGGGACCCTCAGGACACAGGAGGGATGCAGATTTGCATCATACTCTGCGACAGCTTGTTCGGAGTTCAAGTTGCATGCACTTCTGCCACGCTGGCACGGGCGGATGCTCAGTCTGTGGTAACTCGTCTCTTCCCTGGGCTCTCAGGCACCGTGCTCAGCAACACGCTCTCCCAGTCTGCTCCATTAACCTCATTTTGTGGGCCCACAGTCATTACATGAGGGCATGCAGCCTTATGAATGACTGAAAAGTGAATTAGTATTAAAATAGTAACAAGTAATTATTTTAATTAGCTCTTCTCGGGACTGAATTTTCATTGCAAGCTTGCACAAATTATTTCAGTGGGAACACTGCTGCTTTTTTTCACAAGGGAGCTCTCGGGCAAAAATGTGGCAGTGTACTCCTAGCAAATATCACAGATCAATACTCATCTTTTTCCAGACTCAGACTGATTAATATCCATGACATACTAACTGTAAAATGAGCATGGTGCAATTAATCCTACCTGCGCCACAGAAATAAGCCATTAACTGAAGCAAAACTAGAGTGTCAACACTGACCAAGAGCTCAGCGAGAAGAAAACTGCTGAGCTTGGGTTTGAATGTCCAGTTCAAACCCAAATTTAGCAGGACAGTAAACAACCTGGAGGATCCACTCGTGTTGTGTAGCCTCCCTGAGCCCCAGTCCAGTTCCGTGGCTGATTTCAGGGCTGCAGTGGCAGCGTTTCGTCCTCGCGTGCTGAGGTTGCCTTGCCTAGTCCTACACTGGGGAGAGGGAATTGTTCGCTACAGGAGATGTGTGGGAAATTTGCCTTTCCCGTGGGCAGACTGTTGAGCATTTAATAAAGGTCAAAACGTCTTGCAAGTGAAATATTGAGTGTTACATTGGTTGTTTTAGGGTTCTATTCTTATTTTGATGAAGCAATGGATTGCTGTTAATAACACCAGTAAAGAGAAGGTAGGGTATTTTCACAGGGAAAGAACTGGCCACAGCTTGAGCCTGTGTAGATCAAAATTGAGGAAGTGTTCCTTATTTTGCCTTTTACCGTCTGATGGTATTCAAGCTACTCTGGAAAAAAAATCTGTAACTTTTACACTATTCCTGACCATCACCATATGGACCAAGAGCTCTTGACAACTGTGAAGTCTTTTTTTGCAGCTACAGGTTGCTTGATGAAAGAAGATACAAATAGCAAAGATTAAAGATGGAAATCTCTGAGTTCTCACTGTCTGGGAGCTAAATCCTACGCTGAGAAAGGACTGTGAGAAGGCTGACCTGAGAAGTGTGGTATTCAGCAACCCTCCCAACAGCAGCCTGACAAGACTCCAGGTGGTGGAGGTAGCAATCAAAGGCAAAAAATGGGGAAAATATCAAGGTAAGGGAAATACTAATATCTCCAGGTACCAGAGTCCACTTTATGCCTGCTCCCTGAGCCAAATGCAAACTGCACTAGCAGTGTGAGCAGAGCCACAACCAAAGAATTATGGAAACCTGGTGCAAGTGTAATAAAGGCAGGAAAACTGCTTCCAAATCCACAGGAGTCAGAGGGGATTTCATTCACATTATATCTTTTAGAAGATAAAAAGCTATTTTGAACCATGTTTTAATATGTTTATCAAAGGAAAGATACAAATCCAACAATAACATCCAAAATTTCTCACAGATGGAAAATAGGAATCAAAGGGTTTTGCATAGAAATCTGTTGAAGTCAGGTTTTGTTTAGACAGTAATTCCTGAAAAGAATCAAACAACTTTCCCCTCCAGTTTTAACTTGGATTGAGCTCTAAACGTTGGAAGCCATCTGTCCTCACAAATCCAATGCAGTCAGAAACTGATCCTGACTGACTTGAACCAGAAATACATAGTTATTTCAGTACCCATCAAAGAAAAAGGTGTTGAGGTCAAATCATCCCAAGACTCTTTCACCACGAAATGGCTGCACCCCATTTAGATATTTGTTAAGAGCATGGCTGACAAAGTACAGATGGAGTTAAACGGTAAGATTGAGTAAAGGTCATTTTATACCCAAACTCGTCTATTACTGCTCAGTAGGGTGTGCAGAAGGGAGGCAAGTTTTACCCTCGATGACTCAGGGAGTGGTAGTTAAGCAAAGGGGATGGTGCCTCAGCATCTCTTAGTAGGGAAAGAGCAGCTTTGTTTATCAGCAGAAACAGTCCATCTGTCTGTCTTCTCGGAAAGAAAGGAGTCTAGGGGAGAAGGTGGTGGTGGCTAAGAAGGCTTGCAGCAGCACCCTCCTGCTGAAAGGCAGACCCTTGCTGGCCACCTTGCAGCCATGGCTCACTGGGAGGGAGGCTCTTCCCATCTAAAGCCCACAAAGGTAAGTTTATTATATATTGTTTTCACATTTTTCAACTGTACACTGAGGTTTTATAAACATTTGTAAGTACGTTATCCATTATGGGTGCTGTGAGTATTTTCTTGGTGCCTGACTGGCTTGAGTTGAGCGTGATCTCCAGGTAATAAAATAGAAGAAAAGGCTGAGGCTCTGAGGAAGTGTCCTGCTTTGTCAGCACAGTCCCCAGGGATCTGGAGAGAAGCAATGAAGAGCCCCACAGAACTGGCAAGGAGAGGGCAGCACTGGGACCAAAGTGCTCTCCGATGGCTCGTGACCACCTCAGCAGGACCTTTGGCCCTTACTAGGATGTTAGGGAGCCACTGAAACCCATAAGCTCCCAAGGCTTTGCTCACAATGATACTGTTCAGAAAAAAATCTCTCTTTGTCTGTAAAGGAAAAAACAGAGTTTGAGTTCTTAATACTCCAAAGAACAGCACATGAGTAGGGAAAAAGCAAGTGGCCCAAGGAACAGAAGCTGCAAGATATGCAGGGGACTGAACAAAGCAGGATGAAATTACTCAGTGAGGGGCAAAGCTGACAGACTGCCTAGAAGAGCCTGAAGACCACTCTGGATGGAGGTGAACATTGTAGTTCCTAATTCTCCTAACTGCTGCTGTGATGGAAAGGAAGTATCTTGATGAGTGTATTGCAGTCTGATCCAATGCAACCAAAGAAACTTCCAGTTAAGCTGGTCTCAGCACCATTGTCCTGAAAATGATTCTGTGGGAACTCTTCGTGTGGTATAAAAAGCAAAACAAGTGATCAAATGCAGGGGCTCCCTTCAGCTTCCTTATCTTCTTCATTGAGTCAGTCTACTAATGAGAAATAAATAGGCAAAAGTATTTAAAAATATATTTCATGTATAAGAAGACTTTAGTTTTGGCCTTCAGTTAGCTGCTTCCTTCCTGGAGGAGCACCACAGGTACCAAAACCTAGACCTAGCATACTCCTGAGATTTTGTTTTTCACACTCCCACTCTGATAACCACCAGAATGAACTTTCATTGGTCAAAGTCTACGCCTCAAGATGACAAGACATCAACATTAATCTTTCCAGCCTATTAACATGTAGCATTCTGCCTCAGAAGAACATACACAAGCAGCTGGGGATTCACAAAGCTAAGCCCAGCCTCACTTCTTACCAAAACCTCCTGTCACCGAAGAACGAGAAGGCAGGCTCTTCTCCAGAGACAGGTCTCCATCCTCTTACACCCCTGCCTATCTCCCACCTTCCATTGCCCAGCCGTTGGCCTGTGCTACACCTAAGTGAAAACAAGCACTTTCCATGTTCCGTTTTGTCCTGATTCTGGACGGGCAATGTGAATATCAAACACTTTCAGAGAGCAAACAACACCAGTACGGGGAGACCGTCCCTACCTCATGGCAGCTCATCTGACCAGAGTCTCGCCACGTGTGAGACACAAGGAATCAAGCTCCCTGATGACAACTTCCCCCTGTGTCCCAGGGAGATCAGATTGAACGCTGGGGTGATTTGAGGCACAAATAAGCTAGGATTGTTCAACGATCTCAAATAGTTTAATTTACCAAGAAAAACAAAACAAAACAAACCCACTTTTTTTTTAATGGATATTTTTCCATTGAAAATGACTTCTGGAGAAACTTGCTGAATAAGAATACTGATTCTCTGTGATTTTGTGAGGGGGGAGGGGAAACAAAGCAAGAGGCAGAGAGAAACAAGAGGCACATTGGATGCTGGGCTGGAGAGGGAAGTCATGAGAGAAAAGTGTTTCAGGGAGCTCCAGATTTGCTGAAACCTCTGTTTGCTTGCCAGATGAATCAGACCACAGAATATTGAATTAGGAAGATTTATGACTGGGAATTTGAGGAAGTTTCCTGCAATACAAAATATGTTCTGTGAATGAGCTCTCTTCTGTTCTGTTGACACGAGCGTGTAACGAGCCGGTAGCTGGGTCTCCCCTGCATTGCCTTTCTGGAGATGCTCCATTTGACTGACAGCTGAGTTGGAGCAAGCCAGCCCCAGGGAAAGCAAGGGCAGCATGCTCTCAGGAGCTACAGAACAGGCTTCTGTGGGAAACTTTCTGAAACTTCGGAAGCTGAACAGGAAAACAAAACAAACCAAAGGAAAAAAAAAATAAAGTAAAGCAAATACCAACTTTCCTTCCCTCCTTGCACCGCTAAACTGGTCTATGTATGTGCACACACATGTGCAGAGGGGCCTCAGAGTCTTTCATGCACCTGGGAGGGATGGAGCAAAGGTCACAGTCCACATTTATTTACACAGCATCAGCTGCAAGAAATACAGAAAGGCTCCACTGGCATCTGGCAGCATGAAAAGCTATCAGGCTACTGGTTTAGAGACTTCCAGAATCCACAGAGGCACTAGATACTGTGAGACCAGCTGGGATGGTTAGTTGCTCTAAAATCTAGCCCTATGCAGGGCAATCTGCAAGCAACATGAAGGTGGCACAGCTGCCTCCAGAATGCCTTTCCAAACCCCTTCCCTGCACAGGGGTATGTGCCACATCCAGAGAAGAGCAGGGGGTTTCTCTGCCCCGTGCTGAGTAGCCTCACAGCAGGAAAGAGCACTAGGAGCCCATCTCCTGCACTCCAAGAAGCACAGCTTGGCCGATAAAAAAACACGGGTTTCATTGCTCAAAGCAATTTACAGCAGTGCAGTTATTATCTACACTTTACACGCAGGATTTTCGTCGCTAGCCACAAAGACTGGACAAGGACAAGATGCTTCATCTTGCTTACGCCAGGACTAGGGCCATCTTTAAACTACCCAGTTGCAGAGGAGTGAGTCAGCTCCCTGAGCCCACCCCGGCACGTGCAGGATGCAGAGGGCTACCTACTGGCCTTGCAATGCAAGCAGAAGCCAGCCCAGCTTCCTCCACGGATTTATAACCCCATAGTTACATTCGAAAGGTGAGTGGGATCTTAACTTAACAACTCTCTTTGCAAAATATTTATAATTATATAATTGTTTACTCAGACACTCAAGCGTTACGGCTACCAGCTAGAAAGCACCTGAATGTTTTATGTAAGGAAAAAAATGAACCCAATTTCTCCCTTGAAATGCTATTTCCGTTGCAGAGCCTTTGCAAAAATGCTTAGCGAGTATCTGTGGCATTGTCTTTTATAATATGGCATAGAAAATGACACCGTGTTTCTCTTTGGGCGAACGCACGGTGTTATCACGAGCAAATACTAACCATGTGCAGCTCTGAAGAACACCCATGTGAACATCAGCGCTGGCCCCTGCAAGAAAAACCCCAACACATGAAGTACCCTACCTTCATAAATCTTAGAGGGCTTACGCATTGCTGCCATTGTTAAAACGACAACAGCATCTCGGAATGTGCATTTGAGACGGAATGGGGTGGGTAAGTCCACCTAACTTAGCTTAACTTCACCGCACGTGGATCTGGAACCCTGCGTCTGTCACCCGAACGCTCCCGTGTGCGTTACCGCCAGCAGAACAAGGAGGAAATGTGCTTTAACCACAAAGTGAGAGATGTCTCCCCGATTTATTAATGATTATGTTGAATCCGACATATTTTGCTACAAGAAATGTCACACGCTCATCTTTTATTTTTTTTTTTACCCAGAGTATTTATTCGGTGGTTTCTGTTGTTCCAGGGAAGTGTAAATACATCGTACCCTACTATTTTATGTTTTTAAAAGGTGACCTACACTTTCCATTTGAAATGCGGTTTCTTTAATGAAAATATTGTAATGTCAGTCCATGCAAAGCAAATGCATATTAATATGCGTTTACATCTGTCTCATATTAATATTCATGCCTGAATCCACATCCCTACACAAAGCCAATTTTCTGACCATCTGTGTGATGGCTGGTGGATGCAATGAATAAATTTTATTTGTGAGGGGAGTGATAAATCATGTATCTTCAGTTTTTCACCCACAATCTCTCCTCTTAGGTGCTAAAATGTTTTCATTGTGATTAAGAATTTTTAAGTAAATCAAGCTGATTAACCCCTTAGCAAGCCACATAGCTTCATTTTCCAGGTGAAAGTCCACAAAAGCCACACAAGGTACTGTTATGTGACTGAGAAAGCAGTACTGCAATTTTAGGAGTTTTAACTCTTTTCTTGAACTATTCCTGTCTCAAAATCACACTCGGTGTGATAGTGTAGGCTAAATTTCTCACACTGATGCTGAGGAGCTTCTTAGACAGACTGCAAACAGCCTGAGTGCTTGCAGGAGGCTTGTCTTTTGAGTTAAGTACTCTTCAAAGTAAGATGATTGTAACTTGAACTTCAGCAAAAGCTGTTTCACGTGGCTTTAGTAGCGCTAAGGCTGCCTAGGTGACTGGCTGGGAATAGCCACAAAAAAGCTGATCGCTAAAGCACCAACTCCACGTCAGCTTCTGAGCTTCCAGAGCACAAACTGACTCTGACTTTCTCTGGAAAACAAGTCTGCTCCTAAATCCTCAAAGGATAAATGTTAACCTCAGTCACACCAATGTCCATCCAAAGGAACTTTGCTGGTAGTGAGAATGGCTTTTTATCAGCCGGTAATTCTCAGACAGTTCATAATGTAAATGTAATACAGTCCAAAAACACAACTACGCAAAGCCAAGTGCAGTAACTTTGATTTGTAGAGTGTAGATATAAAAGATAAAATTCTCAGCTGAGTTTGGGACCCAGTCAGACTGTAAGCATGGGAGCATGATGAAAAAGACTTGTTCTCAGTGCTCTCTAGCCCCGGCCACACTTCTTAAGAAATACTTTTGAACTATGCCACTAACTCAGAGCCCTCAACACAGACATTTGCTCCTGCAAATGCTCCTTGCTACCAGCCCAAGGGAATGCCCTATCCTTCAGGCTGCTGACAAGTCTTCACCTATATCTTTAGGATTAGCTCCTCTGAAGGACACGGACGCACAGGCAAATTCCGAGTTAAAACACATTTTTGCCAATACTAGACTAAATTATTTGCTCTTATATCTGCAGTGAAGTCACTTTACTATCAGTTAACCAGACTTATGATGACACTGTTTGGCCTGGGATACCAAATTCTTTCCTTGAAATTGGACTTCGCGCATTTTTTTACACCCAGATTATGGAACCATCATAAAGGGGAAAGATTACTCTTTCCTCTTCCTAATGTAGATCAAATCACGCCAGCAGTAAATAACCTACTTCTACCTTGACAGTCCAGCCGTAGGTAGTTTGAACGTTATTGTGCATTGAACTGGAATCTGAAAAAGGAATTGTGAATGAGCTTCACACTTCATCAGCATAATTGGCAAGAAATCACTTGTAGTTCAAATAAAAACATACAATTTCTAAAAAAGAAGCTCAAACAGCACTACAGAAAATAAGCAAAGTAGTTAGTCAATCATCATTTCCAAGAACCCGGGTTTGCCAGGACAACTTGTCTGAAAATACATTTAAATCTGCTACCCTTTCTCTTAGTAAACTGTGTTCCATTTACAGCCCTTCATAATGGGAACACAGGGCATTTCCAGACAGTGAAAAATCCAGAGGTTTCAATCTTTATTCCTTCATTCCTCTTCATGAGGCAAAGACAGGACAAAGCGGAACCTTTCATCATGACCTTGCCACTCCGGGACAGTAGTAGTCCTGAAAGGTATTTCTGTTCTCATGAGTGTCGAGGGACCTAAGAGAAACGAGCCAAGTTTCACCAAAGTTCCCAGTGGAAAGCATCTGTATTACAGATACTGCTAGAAAAACGGACTGGTTTCCATGACTAATGAAATTCATACGAAAATATTGATCAAAACACTCCCTTTAGGTTTAGGTTTAAGGCATGTAAAGAAATACATTTATTATAAATATATCTAATATTTTATGTTCCTTGCTTACTCATCTTAAAGCATAAAAATCCAATGGATACATGCATCTTTCACCCACTTGGAAAGACAAAAAAAACATTTCAAGGCTGGTTTTCACTTCCCCCATTAGTTCCTTTAATTGCTCCTATCTGCTGAGACACATGGAAAATATGTTGTTCACAAAACCAGCAAGGGTAATAAAACTCCTGATGTTCACAGGGGCTACTCGCATGCCAGAAGATATGAATGTTTATAGGTGCTTTGGTAGGCTGCAGCCTGAGTTATTATTGTCACTTTTAAGATTGTCACTGGCCAGCACAAAGGCTGTGTGCACACAGAGGGTGTGGAATGAGCCTTCGGGGGGGGGGCAAATAAACATGGCTTGGCTCCTTCTCTGTGGCTTCCCATTTCACATCCTCCAACCGCTTCAACTAACGGGGTGATCTGAATTTTTCAAAAGGCAGAAATCAATTCTGTAATCAGAGGGCTCCCCAAATCAAGCCCCAGGGGCAGTTTTCAAAGCCCCTGCAAATCCGCCGTAATCATGCTGAAAACAGATCAGAGCTGCAGAACCACCATGGGACAATGTCCCAGTGCTAACACACTCCCAGGAATGCACTCAGCAACAAATGCCCTCTCTTTAGTTATCCTGTCATTCTTTCTCCACAGACCCCAAAGAAAATAAGCAGCAGTAGTCTTCTATTTTCTAGGCTTCAAAAGATTATTTGTGTTCAAACACAAATTAAAGAATTATTTAGATAACATGCCCAGGAATGCCAACACAGAAGTCTTTTTTTTCTGCTCATGCTTTGGGCAAAGGGCATGAGCGCACTGTTATTCCCTCCAAGACCCTCTCAACAACTCCAGTACCTCTCAGTGAGACTAATTACATAAGAAACAGAGAGGAAGCTGATGTTAGATCAGAAATTCAAGGCCAAGTCAGAGAGCTTGATTCCTTCATTCCTATTCCTAACGCAAGGATGGGACGAAGCAGGCGGTAAAGCCGCGCGTGTGCTCCAGACGCTCCGTTCGCATCTTGCTTGGTGTCAGAGCGCACAGCGGTGCTCGGAGAAGCCACGTGCCAAAGTTTCTGCTGTATGGCAAGCCAACTGTGCAGAGAGCTGGGGGCTGCTGAGCTCACCCTGCAATCAATCCCATGGCCAGTGTCCCCTGGTAGTGCCACAGCAAGCCCAGGCTGCAGCCACAGAAGGGAAAAAGGAGGGAGTGTTAGCAAAACGCTTCCTCTCGGGGCAACTGCACTTCTTTATAGTCATTCTCCTCCCCAGTATCCTTGTGGGTTCTTATAGTCTCCCTGGAGAAGGAATTTTAATTCTAAAAGAGCCTCTGCTGGATAATGTGAGAAGAAAACTCTTCCCACAGGAGCTCCTGCACTTGCAGCAGCAATGTTCATCCCCAAGGCTGGAAACGGTGGCAGGTCTCCGAGCAAGGTGCTCCGTTTCAGCACGGGCTGCCCATCACCACAGCCTCGCTGCCTCCTGTCCACTGTGATTAGCATCTGTGGAGCTGCCCTAGGGACTGCAGGCACAGCTGAGTAGTTTAAAAGGCTGAGATAAACTGCTAATTTAATTGACTCCTTCCAAGTCTGCTGTGGTTGTTGTGGGAAGGAGATTTTAAAGTGCAACTGGAAATGTCTGGGTTCCCATTATGCCTGTGCTGCGTGAGTACACTGAAAGACCCACCCAGGGGAGGACAGGTTGAAGGCCAAACCCTCCTTGGCTTTCATAGGCTCCAAATCCAGGCTTTGCTAGCGCTTCACGTGTACAGATCTACAATCATCCCCCTCTACATCTCCAGTACAGGATGTGTTGCTAGGAAATAAGGTTTAACTGGAAGTTTTCTAGCAAAGCAGTTGGAAACCACTACTTCATCTACACAAAAACTTTGTTCACAGACTTTACCTGAATCTCACCAAAACTGACAGCAAATACTTTTCAGCAGCAGGATATAATTTCTGGTCAAAATGAGAAAAAGGACACGGTCTCTGTGCTTGTAACAGAGACATCAGGAACTGAGCAAAACCCCAGCTTCCAGACCTGCTCTGCCTGAATCAGAAGAAAGCACAGCACTTAAAAGAGCCTCAGAGCTGAGTTTTTCATTCCACAGGAGTGGCCCTGGGGACTGCAAGTCTCTGCTTGCCTTACCGGAGATGTTTCAATCTCTGTACAAAAAAAAAGCTGGATATTCTGAAGTGTGAAACACTCCTTGAACCAGTACAGGAACAGCAGCCCCATGGTTGAGGGTCTCCAGCCTAGCAGTGCAGATGGACAAGGGTGGGCTTCTCCCAGCCAGGTACAGTGCCCAAACACCTTCCACGGGAATCTGAAGGGTTTTCAGGTACAGTGACATTAAAATGTTGCTGCAACTTAGAAATGATTTGTGCTAAAATAAGGCTATTTTCCAGGAGAAGCAGCAGCATGTAGGGTTGACCTTGTTCTTACTGCTAAGGTAGGCAAATGTTCAGTCAGCATTGCTTCTCCAGTCAAATAACAGACCAGGTAAAGAACAGACCGGTAAGCTTTGGAAACAGGCAAAATTTTACTGCCAGAAAAGGTCATTTTAAATGGAGAAGAGGGTGAAAATGAATAATGCTTCTCTGTCCATGTTCAAGCTTTCAAACTACATCTCCTCTTGTATGAGAAATTCTGAATTGTCAAAACTGTCATCTTGCCTCTGCCAGTTTTTCTTTCTCCCAACTCATTATCAGTTTTCTGTTCCATCTTATCACCACAGGGGCTCTGCATGTGAGGACTCTGTGCCACCAGTCCAATTTCTTTGACTATCCTTAGTGCTCTGTCCATTTTGAGACCAGTCAGAAGTTACCAGGTGGAAAGTTCCACCATTAGAAAATGTAGAAAAACTGTCCATGAATACACACAGACCTCAAGACTCTTTCAAAACCGGCTTCTTATCTGTATGGAGTCATGAAGCCTTTTAGCAGAACCGTACCCAACTGTACCCAATCACACCAAGATTTCCAAATTTATAAATAGAATATTTCTATTCCTTCTCAACAAAACTCCTCAGAATTTCCCTTAGGTGGGGAAAAACTCGGATTCCCTCTTTGTACTCCCCAAACTAAGTTAGTTTATTTTCCCAGATCTGGGAATTCCTGAAAGATGGCAAACACCCTCAACAAATCTGATCAACTAATTAACCCTTCGCTGCTTTACCATCAGTCACAATTCTACAGCGTTAAACTCATGTTTGTGTCCAGGGAATTACATTTTGAAAGGCTGCATTAAATCCACGTAAACAGTTTGGAGAATCATAAGCTCTTAAAACTTCAAAACCTTTCAAACTCAAGTTAGACACAGCTTAGCATGAAGATTCACAGTTGCGGAGCTCACTGTAGCGCCACTGACTTGCTAGACTGATGGCAACCTACAAACCAGTGAAAAATCTAGCTCACAGTCACTCTGCCTCCAGATGACCATCCAAATAAAGCCCAATCAGCAAAATAAAGTGGAAATTTTAAGTCAAAACCAGAAAGGTGTGCACTTTGAAAAGGGTCTGGTTGTCCTGAGCAACAGCCTTGAAAGGCATTCTTTATTTAGATGTCCCTGATATCACTTCACGAGTTGCAAAATGATATTAATAAGAAGCAGTTCTAGAAGCACAATGATTTTATTAGTCAGTATAAATGATCTCTGTAGTACAGTACTTCTGGCAGACCTTGGGTCTCCAGATAACACGTGCCAACAGCCGTTTCGCCAGCAATCGGCAACAACATCCTGAATAATCGCAGGAATTCCATTTATCACCAAAAGTCATAGCTCCAAATTGCCTGCCACATCGTGAAATAATTGTACCTTTGAAATAATCGTATTGTATTTAACCTCCCAATAACTCAGTTACCTAAATAATTTCCAAATTCTATCTTCTCCTAGGCTTTCAATAGACAGACAAATATCTGTGTCACTACGTGAGCTATGAGTTCCTTGGAACCGGCGTTCTTCCTCGCGACGATACTGCCAGCTGATGCCAGGAGCGGGATGAGTGATTTGTTTGCTTTGTGAGCCTGGCTTTCATTGTCCTGAATTCAACACTAACATCTTGCTAATCCTGCATTTAAATCTATGGACACTAATGCTCCCCTTTTTTGGATCTCGTCACTGAAGTATCAAAGGCTTAGAAAGGCTAACAATAACTTCACCATCTGTAGGGCGCACAAAAAACCTAAGGATTAAAATCTTTGCAGTGGATAGGTTGTAAATGATGTATTTCTCTGGACACTACTATAAGTAATTCCGCTTTACTTGGAGTGCTATGATCCAAAATCTGAAAAAGATTAAAGGATGAATTTCCTTCTTCATTCATGATTGCACGTTTTGTTCCTTTTTTCCTATGTTTCTACTCCGCTCATGTACTAAAAATGTTTTATTCATGTATCCTTACATAATTGTCCAGAACCATGGCACAAGATACATTCAAATGCCTTGACGATTCAAACGTACATCTCATTTTATACTGCTTAGGATTACACAGTCATTAACCACACCATGTTCTTTCATTCTGACATTATGACATCAAAACAGTTAAGAGTCTACAAGTTCAAATTTCGCACCATAACGCTCACTTTCCTGCTGCAAAGTGTATAAATGCAGGACTGGCATGATTGCTCTAGATGACTCTTTGGGACTGACTTTTCCACAGAGCTTTTTCCTTTTTCTTTCTTTCATATCCACAAAGTTAAAAGGGTTGGGAGGGGGCAGGAAGAAATGGAAGAAACAGAAGAACAGACCTACATCAAAATATTCAAAGAACTGTAGTATCTCTTATTGGCAGCTTTGTCATCACGGTGCCACTCACGATCAGAATAAAAGTTATTTTTTGCCTGGGTAAGAATTTGCAGTGCAGTTGGTATGGCACAAGATTCTGCTAATGCACTCATGCAAATGGGTAGTCATAGCGTACAATAAAACCTCTAATTAGTTCAGATATGACATTGCTCTCTATTCCAGTTTACTAGTAAACTTAAGGGATGGTGTGCGCTTGTTTTGAATACATTAAATACTTTGTTCTGATTAGATTCCGTGCACATTTCACAGAGGAAAATACATCTGCTCCATCAGTGATATAAAATGGGTATTTCCTCAGGGGTGTGTAAAGTGTGTATAAATCTGCATCTGCCTGAGATTTGCATAGATGCTGGTACATAGGTCACTTGTGCACTTAGTTTTCTTTGTGATCTGGGAGTAATGCTGCTTAGTTATTGATGCTCTAATGAGATCATAGACATTTTTTGCTTACATGTGTAGAGCTTTATTCTGCTGTGCACGGGGGCCTATGTTGCATTCCTGGTTTAGTCTGGTGTTTTTACACATTTAGAATAAAAAGCTTATTTTGAATGGTATTACTGGCCAGTGTTTATGCGTCCAGCTTAGTTTTCTCTTTCATGCTAAATTAATAATTCACATATTTTCTCCATCAAGTAATTGTAACAGGTCTATATGTTGAAAATATTCATCACTGCTCACAGAAAAGCACCCTTTTGTATAGCTTATTGTCTCCTATTAACTCACTTTTCTTCTCAAGGAATTCCCCCTGCAGCAATCCCCACTGTAAGCCATTAGTTGAGCACATCTGCCCACTCTAATGACCACTCCAGTGTACACATACCTGACTGCCATCTAATTTAGACATCACCCATAGGACACTAATACTAATGTCTCCTGGGCCAGCTAAGTCCTGGATTATTGACTAGCTACAGTTATCACTTCATTTGGTCTTTGGAGGTGAACCAAGTTCACCTGGGGTCATAAATAGGTCAAATGATTATACAGCTTGCAGAAGAACCAAGTATTTTTGTTACCCTAATAAGAACCAAAAATATACTTTCTAATTTGTTTTGACAGCAAATCCAATTGCTTTTCCTTTATGCAATGTCCCCTTTGTGCAGCTATGAAAATGCAGCCAATTAGGCATAACATTCTTTTTCCGTATGAGAAGCAAGCTAAATAAATTGATGCCATTTAAAATTAACACACACACACACACAAAACAAAAAACAAGAGTGAAAAAAAAAAAATTGGAGGCATCAAATATCTGATAATCAATCTTTTATTTTATAAAAAAAAAGGCAAGGGAAGAAAACAAGGCTGCTATTTTTAATTAAAATAGCAAATAGAGATGTGATAAATAATGAGGGTTATGATTGCTGCCTCTAAATATGTTGGGGGGAGGTAGACACATGGAGGAGAACGAGCTATTTAAGCTAAAGGGAAATGCTGGCATGAGAACAAATGGGTATAAATTGTTCCTGAATACGTAAGGCTGGATTTAGGAGAACATTTTGAGCCTTTGGACTCCTGAACAGCTCTCTAGTATTAAAGTGGGGACAAAAACTACATATCTGGGGTAAATTTCGGCTTGATAAAGAATCTGTCTAACCCGTTTTCATCTGAGAACAAGGGACTGCAGACAGCAAACTAGGTTTTCCATTTCAATTCCCAAATTTCTGGAAACTGTGTTTGCACACTAGGTCAAATTCAGATGTGCTGCAGAAAGTACAGGTCAAGAGATATTTGTGCCACTGCCTATTTTTACACTGGAAGCAAATCCACTTCTCTCTAGAAAACCAAGAATCATCTTCTTCCCAAACCTAACAGACAAACTGGGAGTTAATACCAGTTCTGAACTTGGTCCATTGTGGAGCAGGTTCAAGTGTTCATGTTATAATGGAAACTGTCCAGAACAGCACCCTTTGAGGTAAATAATTGTTAACTCAATGGACCTTATACTAATGACCAAAGAAGGCCTGGTTGGGGATGTGAAGGTTGGGGGCAGCCATGGCCGTAGTGACGATGAGATGGTGTTGTTCAGGATCGTGTGAGGAAGAAGCAGACCAACAAGTAGGATTTCAACCCTGGGCTTCAGAAGAGATAACTTTGCCTTTTCAAAGATCTACTTGGAGGAATCCCATGGGTTAGGACTCTAGAAGGTCAAGGGGTGTAGTAGACCTAGCTAATATTCAAGCACCATTTCTTCCAAGCTCAAGATCAGTGCATCCCTATGAGTGAAAAATGAAGTAAAGGAGGCAGGTGATCTGCATGGATGATCACGGAGCTTCTGGGAAAACTCAAACGGAAGAAGGAAGTTTACAGTATGTGGAAAAACGGACTGGCCGCTGGGGAGGAATATAGGGACACTGCCAGAGTAAGTAGGGATGCAATGAGGAAGGCTAAGGCCTTCGGAATTAAATCTGGCAAAGGATGTAAAAGACAACAAGAAGGTCTTCTTCAAGCAAGAAGATAAAATACATGCTTAAGAAACAATTTATTTTGGTACAGAAATGGAAGTGGTTGAACACATGAACAATTGCAGATGAGTTTTCCTGTGTGTCAGCCAACCTACACAACAGCTGAGTGGGCTTGATCCTGGACATCTCAAACCCTAATTGCCTTCAATGTGTGCTTGGCGTTTCCAATCAATATTTACAAATGGATCCATTCCAAGATGCCTGCATTAAAACATGCTAGGAATACTGTTATGAGATAATATTTTGAGAGGGAAGGGAAGGGAAGGGAAGGGAAGGGAAGGGAAGGGAAGGGAAGGGAAGGGAAGGGAAGGGGAAAAAAAGAAGAGAAGAGAAGAGAAGAGAAGAGAAGAGAAGAGAAGAGAAGAG
>JANVCC010000072.1:1123807-1240918 GCA_025345505.1 Todiramphus chloris collaris
GAAAAGAAAAGAAAAGAAAAGAAAAGAAAAGAAAAGAAAAGAAAAGAGAGGAGTAATGTTACAAATAGCAGTGCCATCCCCAGAGTACCACTGCGGCTCAGAGAACTGTCATTCTGGGAACAGCTCTGCTATTAGTACGAAAATTTAAGCAGTTTCACTAGATGAGGCTAACAGTTTTTAAACGTCAAAGTGTTTCATACACAGTATCTCTGTTTCCCAATTCCATTTCCTCATTAAGCAAGACAGAAAAAAATGACTGCAGTAATTAATTCTCCTTCAGCTTTTCTTTTTTTTCTTTTTTTCTTCTAATTACATTGGCCCCCCTCCTGTCTACATCGAACAATTTCACTGGCTTGCAGGGGAATACTTGTGCAAGCCCTGGCTGAAGGATCAGGACCAGCATCAGAGCAAGCACCAAGCCATTCTTTCTCCTCCACAACAGGAGCACCAGAGGTTCAAGACCATTCCTTGAACAGAGGAATGCAGATTGGTGTCAACAGAGCGGGTCAGCATCCCTAACCATTTGTACTGGTTCTGGCTAGGACAGAGTTAACTTTCTTCATAGCAGCTGGTATGGGGCTATGTGTTGAAATGCCTGTTGATAACACCAGGGTGTTTCAGCTGTTGCTGAGCAGCATTTACACCGCATCAAGGTCCCTTCTGCTTCCCACGCTGCCCCTCCAGCGAGAAGGCTGGGGGTGGACAAGCAGTTGGGGCCAGCAGACCCCCACTGACCAAAGGGATATCCCATACCATAGGACATAGTGGTCAGCAATAAAACTAGGGGGTGGAGGTTGGTGAGGGCTGCTGTAGCTCAGGGTCCCAGTCAGTTGGTGGTGAGAAAGTGTTTTCTTTAACACTATCCACAAGTTTTCCCACTTTTGCTCTTCTGATTCTCCCCTATATTTCACTGTGGGGGGCACAAGCAAGTGGCTGCGTGGTGCTTGGCTGCCTAAAGGGTTTGAACCACACCACCATTCCCAGGGCTTTGCTCCCTGCTGGTACCGTTTTCTCCCCACCCACACTGTAAGAGGCGATGGAAAGTGATGCAGGGGGCACATCAGCACCTCCGCCAGCCCCTGCCCCTTGCCCAGCTGCAGCAGCAGGTGTGCCCAGCACAGCCACGTGCTCACCCGCACGCTTCTTCCACGCAGACTCCAGGCTTCTCAAGGCTTTAGTTAACACCTAGGTTAAATAAGCTTAATGCCCCTTCCTTAGCATTTTCTCTTCTCCAGGCTAAAGAGCCCCAGCTCCCTCAGCCTCTCCTCGTAAGGGAGATGCTCCACTCCCTAAATAATCTTGGTGGCCCTGCGCTGGACTCTCTCCAGTAGCTCTCTGTCCTCCTTGAACTGGGGTGCCCAGCACTGGACACAGTGTTCCAGGTGGGGCCTCACCAGCGCAGAGTAGAGGGGGAGGAGAACGTCCCTCGCCCTGCTGACCACGCTCTTCTCAATGCACCCCAGGATGCCATTGGCCTTCTTGGCATTGTTGGCTCATGGCCATCCCCTTGCCCATCAGGACCCCAGGTCTTTTTCCCCAGAGCTGCTTTCCAACAGCTCAGCCCCCAGCCTGGACTGATCCATGGGGTTGTTCTTCCCCAGATGCAGCACTTTACACTTGCTCGTGTTAAATTGCATTAAATTTCTACCTGCCCAGCTCTCCAGCCTGTCCAGGTCACGCTGGACGGCAGCACAGCCTTCTGGAGTGTCAGCCACTCCTCCAGAACAACGCCATTCTGCCAGCTGCAGAGGCTTGCTGCATTGCACGGACACCTACGTAACCAACTGCCCGTCTCTCTAACGCACAGCGTGCAGCTGCAAATCCCCATCCCTCCTTCCTGGGATAAATGTACAGCATTAAAATATGGCCATCTCCCAGAATTTTCACAAAGGTCTAAAGTCCAAAAACTAAACTGATGAGTCGATGCCTGGGTAGAAAAGTCTATGGTGTCATTTAATTTTTAGTCTGACTCTCGAGAGGGACAACTACAGCCCCAGTCTGCACTAACTGGGTAATTATCTTAATGGGAGTGATGTTTGTACACACAAAACAGGATTCCACAGAAACTACTTTCACCGAGGCTGGCCGGGCACTGGATCATTTGATGGCTGTTTAATTGATTGAGCCACTTTTCATCTGGTAACTAAATAAGGAATAGTGCCACATGACATCATGAATTCTCTGAGTATCCTATTAATTTCTCCCCTTTGCTGTCCTGCAAGTGCTCAGCCCTCCTCTCCAGTCAATAAATGAATGTCTGGAGAGCAAACAAATCACTGTTGTTTGTGTGGGCTGCCAGAGGGTACAGGAACCAGGGCAGAAGTGCTCTCTGGCATCCTCTTCTGCATGCGAGGGCATTTCTTTTCACCCCAGTGTGCCCAAGGGTGTGCCTGAAAGCTGCCCCCCTTCAAGAGCAGATGCAAGACGAGGCTTTTGCTCTGTCCCCAGTTGCTGCTGGGAGAGCACAGACAGCCCCGTTTCAGCCTGTGCCTCTGGTTCTGCCATCTCCCCCTGCCCTTGCTCCTGCCTGTCGGGGCCTCTCGCTCTGGGAAGAGGGGAGAGGAAAGGAGAGGTGTCACAAAGGACATCTTCAGGGAACAACAAGACAACGCTGTGAGCATGCCTCAGCACTCCTTCCCATCCCATTCGGGGGCAGTCACTGGTCATTCACTTCCACTTACAGTCACTGTACATGTCTTCTGCTGCCCTGCCTTGGGGTATGGTTAGCCAAGTTTTCAGTCTTCAGGCAAAGGATGTGACAGAAAGCATTAGATTTCAACAGAAAATCCTCACC
Source organism: Todiramphus chloris collaris (assembly GCA_025345505.1). Lineage (NCBI taxonomy): Eukaryota > Metazoa > Chordata > Aves > Coraciiformes > Alcedinidae > Todiramphus > Todiramphus chloris. Next base: position 1,126,602 of record JANVCC010000072.1, read on the forward strand.
ACTTGGTTTATTGTGAAACTTTTAAAAGTTTCTGGTGGAACAATCATGCAATCAAAACCACTGGCCTCTTATAACACAGAATATCCTCAATTTACCATTGGCTTTGGAAATCTATTTCTAGGAAAGTTACAGATCTCAACTTAAGACATGCAGATCTTTCAAGAAAAATACATGTTAGTTGGGTTTTTTTTCTCTTTATATCCCGGTTTTATTTAAACTGGGTCTTACAATAATACCATTGCTTTTAAATGTCAGCTCAGCCGTGCAAAATAATTTAAGGAAACATTATTATACACATAATGATACAAGCTTTTAACAGCATTTAGTTCAATCAGGAGCAAAAACTAAATATAAGATCCCAATATTGTTAGGTTCCTAAATCTGCGCCTATCATGCTCTAAACCAGTTTGGTATCCAGTATTCTGCACAGTCAGGTTTTTCTAAGACCTGAAAAAGCAGCATTTGTCTCTTCAAATTTTGATACTATAAGGAAGGCAAATCATTTTAAAACTGTGTTAAATTCTGCTCTTCCTTGCACTAGTGAAAATCTAGAGTAACCTGAAGTGAGTTTCATCATCCAGAACTTTCAGAGCAGCTGGAAGCAGAATGTACCTAGTTCTGCACACTACCTTGTCTCGTCGCTGAAGAATTTTTTTAGCGTTTTTGTACTTGTCTGTTTTGCAAACATGTATTTTTCTCTTTTAGTTTACAAAAGAAATTTGAATAACACAATTGCTGACATGTTTTTGCACATTTAGGTTCAAGCTGAACCTGATACGGATGGTATCTGCCGTCCACCAGAAGTAAAATGTTTGGTCAAGGAGAGAGGAGAAGAAAGGTAATTTTGTTTTTCCTCAAAAAACTAACAACAATATTTAAGAATAAGAGAAGATTGCTGGGAAATAAAAAACTGTCTTCCTCCCCTGACGTGAAAACTACAAAGCTCTCCAACTGTGATTAATGAAAGGCCTGGGCTGGAGCCTGTAGTGATGACAACAGGTTAGTGAACAATAACGGAATAAGCTTATGAAGTAGAAAAGTAATTCTTTTGGTGTACTTCTCAAGCTGCACACACCACACCTAATAAACAGCTAATCTAAGTGACAGGGCTTCAGGAGGTGTTGCCTAGGCCACAGGAATGCCAGGTGTCTTCACAATATCTCATGCTCCCTATTTGTACATTGTCATTACACCTTCATCAAGAGACGGAAACTTCTTCCGTCCCCTCAAGCAGTCTCCTGAATGTAGCTATATTCTTCACCTCCTCTCACTTGCTGTCCTCAATAATCCAGTCCCTAAAGTCCAACTATCAGCCTGTGGCTCAGGTCCAGTCCATAGCTGTTTTCTACCCAACCTGCTATATCTTTCCTTGACAACACAGGGATGAAGGTTCAGGCAGAAAATACTGTTCAAACGGCAAGAATTCTCCCCCCTGCCCCACAGCTGACAAATAATGATAGAGAGCTAGGGTGTAAAAGCATTTGTCTTTTCTGTCTCCACGTTTCCTGGTGGGTCACATAATGTTTGGCAGGCAAAAGATTCCGGTGATGTCTAGACTATGCTAAAGCATGGTGATAGCCAAAGAGACAGATTTGTGTACAGAAACAGACCCATAACCTCCTAACTCCCTCAGTGGTTTCCGACAGCCACGTTTTGTCATGTATTTCAGTTATTTGTAGCAAAGAAATAAATATCAATGTTCCTGAACAGCAAAGCTCCTTTTTTTGTCTGCACATAAGTTGGTTGTTTCAGTTGTACTCTGCTTTGGACAAGTGAGCCACTAACTTAATTTTTTTCATGTGCCTGTGGACAGTAGCTCAGAGAGGAGACCAAATTCTGGGTTTGGTAACAGAATTCTGAAATGAGCCAAGATTAGAATGTGACCTGTGGGTTGTTTTGTGCTTTATTTAAATACACCCTCTTGCAATTTCATCCAACCATATTCATGTAGAATTGCCACCTATCTGTCACAGTTTAGGGTCAGGGTGTCCCCTCAGACATAGGGATCTCAAAGCAGGACATTATCCTTCCCTTTGTTTTGTCTTCTTGCTGACTCTCAGCCATGATAACTCCACCTTCTAGCTGATGTCTTAATAAACACAACTCTGACATTCCAAATGGAGTTCCCGTTGTCAAGCAGCTGCTTCTAGTTTCAGTGATCTTAATAAAAAGAGTCTGGTGTCTGTGTAAAACCGGATGTAAAACATTTGTCCGCTTCGTTTTCCTTTTGCTCACAGGCAGCCTTCAGAAAAGCTGGATAATTTTAACCCACTTGGATAGCAATACCCTTCCTATATCACTGAATATTGAACATTGATCACATTAAGCTCCTCTATGCATCCTCTCCATTCTGCACTTGAGCAAAGGCAGCAATGCTTCCCAACTACCACATCATAACGTATCCCATTCCTTTAATCAAAACCCTGCCTTGTGCCATTTTGGATGTCTCTGAAGCCCTTCAAAAAGCCAAACCAACATTTCATTTGCTTCATTTTGCAGTAAAAATGCTTGACCCACATCTTGACTTCTTCATGTTCTTTCCCCCTTATTTTTTTTCCTCTTCCTGTTTAATTTTTACTTCTTTTTCCGCTCTCTAACACTAATTGTGCAACAGGACTTATTCAACAAGGCCAAATGCAAGGTCCTGCAATCTCAAGCATAAATACAGGCTGGGGGGAGAATGGATTGAGAGTGGCCCTGTGGAGAAGGACTTCCAGATACTGGTGGATGAAAAACTGAATATGGCCCAGCAACGTGCGCTCACAGCCCAGAAAGCAAATCACATCCTGGGCTGCATCAAAAGAAGCAAGGCCAGCGGATTGCAGGGGGCGATTCTCCCCCTCTACTCTCCTCTAGTGAGACCCCACCTGGAGAACTGTGTCCAGCTCAGGGGCCTCCAGCATAAGAAGGACACAGACTTGATAACGTGAGTCCAGAGAAGGAGCAGAAAGATGGTCAGGGGCCTGCAGCAACCTCCCCTGTGAAGACTGGCGGAGAGGAGAGGAGAGGAGAGGAGAGGAGAGGAGAGGAGAGGAGAGGAGAGGAGGGGAGAGGGCTCTGGGGAGACTTTATAGCAGTCTTCCAGTAACGAAAGGGGGCCTACGGGAAAGATGGGGAGGGACTCTTTAGCAGGTAGTGTAGTGATAGGACAAGAGGTAACAGTTTTAAACTGAAAGAGGGTGGATTTAGATTGGATATAAGGAATAAATTATTTACTCTGATGTTGATAAAACACTGTCACAGGTTGCCCAGAGAAGCTGTGGATTCCCCCTTCCTAGAAGTGTTCAAGGCCAGGTTGGATGGGGCTTTGAGTAACCTGGTCTAGTAGAAGGTGTCCTTGCCCATGGCAAGGGAGTTGGAACTGGTTGACCTTTAAGGTCCTTTCCCACCCAAGCCATTCTATGATTCTATGACTATGTAAGCAGTCAAACACACCACACTCATATCAGCTTTATTTTATGAGGGGAAATGGATGTTTGTATGATAGTACCCAGCTGCTTGCCCTTGGCATCGCTCTTTTACACACGACCCTTATCAGGACTCATCATGTGCACCAGAGCCACCATTTAAACCCTCTACCAACTGCAGCAACCAATAGTAAAAATAACTGCAGTCCTCTGTTTGGTGTTCAGGCTCAGGTGACAAGAAGTGGGTGAATTGATAGATGTCATCTGTCTGGACTTCTGCAAGGCCTTTGACATGGTCCCCCACAACATCCTTCTCTCTAAGTTGGAGAGGCATGAATTTGGCAGGTGGACTGTTCAGTGGATAAGCAATTGGTCCAGAAAGTAGTGGTCAATGCTTTGATGTCCAGATGGAGATTGGTGACAAGTGGTGTCCTGCCTGCTGGGACCAGTGTTGTTTAATATCTTCATCGGTGATACAGACTGCAGAATCAAGTGCACCATCAGCACGTTTGCAGATGACACTAAGCTGAGTGGTTGGTCAATATACCAGAGGGATGGGATGTCACCCAGAGGGACCTGGACAGGCTGGAGAGGTGGACCCAGGTGAACCCCATGAGGTTCAACAGGACCAAGTGCAGGGTCCTTCACCTGGGTTGGGACAATGCTCATTATCAATACAGGCTGGGGGATGAGGTGATAGAGAGCAGCCCTGTGGAAAAGGACTTGGGAGTTCTGGTGGACTAAAAGCTGGACATGCACCAGCAATGTACACTCACAGCCCAGAAAGCCAATCACATCCTGGGCTGCATCAAAAGAGTGGCCAGCAGGTCAAGAGAGGTGATTTTGCCACTCTGCTCTAGTGAGACCTCACCTGGAGTACTGTGTCCATCTCTGGAGCCTTTGACACAAGAACATGGACCTGTTGGAACAGTTCTAGAGGAGTGCCATGAAAATGATCAAGAGCACCTCTCCTACAAAGGCTGAGAGAATAGGAGTTATTCATCCTGGAGAAGAGAAGGCTCCAGAGAGACTATATAGCAGCCTTCCAGTACCTGAAGGGGGCCTACAAGAAAGGAAGGGCCTGTTTACAAGGGCTTGTAGCCATAGGACAACGGGCAATGGTTTTAAACTAGAGAAGGGTAGGATTAGATGGGATGTTAGCAAGTTCTTTATTATGAGGGTGATGGAACACTGGAACAGGTTGCCCAGGGAGGTGCCAGAGGCCCCATACCTAGAGACATTCAAGGTCAGGCTTGATGGAGCTCTGAGCAGCCTGATCTAGTTAAAGATTTCCCTGCTTAGTGCAGGGGGTTGGACTAGATGAACTTTAAAGGTCCCTTCCCACCCAATGCATTTTATGATTCTATGAATTCTACATTGCTCCCATTAGTGGAAGGTGGGATCACTTAACTAGCACTTGTTCTGATCTACAATGCTGAAATCTCCCAGACTTAGATCTGGATTGGTGGGACTAGAGGTTTGTCAAAAAGTTATACCCCATTTAGCTTCATTCTTTTCATTCTTGCTCACTGAAAACCCTTCCAATTACTAGTTTCTCTCGCAACACTGTGTACTCAGTAAGCTGTCTCTCCTCTCAGTTTTTTCTTTACCAAGGCAATTTTCAGCCCATCATCACCATACATCTATCTCTCTGAGCAAAACTACTTCTCTCTCCAAGACAGCTGTGAATTTTGCTAACAGTACTCACAGGAAAAAAAAATATATAGCAGCAACCTGTGTAATCTTGACTGCTTCTCAATATGTACAATAGCTTACAATACATCAGTCCAGCCTCCACTGTGCAGATGCCTAGACCACTCAACACTTACTTTCCAGCCAAACTACACCCTTTTTCATTCCTGACTTACTAATTTTCTTTCTCACCTTTGCAATTCTTTGCTTCCAGTCTTCTATAGAGGACATATTTTTATAACTCTTGGAGATAAAACCTTTGTGCAGCTGCTAAGCTTGGGGTTTTTTCAAAATCACCCTGATCTGCAACTGGTACCTGTTTCTTTTCACAGCAAAACTCAGTCCCTCAGAACTGGTTTTAAGCCCCCAGCTTCAGAATTACAATTAAAAAAAACCATATAAGTTCTGTTTTCTTCCACACTGTTACCTGAAAGACTGCAAGTTTAAAATTACATCAAATTCACTACTACTTAATGTCACACAAGTACTTTTTAAGTTCTTCCTGGGCTCTTGTCTGCAGGAAAAAAAATACAGAGTAGCACAATTTATTAACCTCTATTTACTGATTCAGCAAGAGCACTAAGGATTCAGATTCTGACCTCCTATACTGAAATAAATTAATAGATTTATTCTCAGTTACACCACTTCAATACAAATCACAGAGCCTCACCTGAGTATGCAGCATCTCAGGAGAATCTATAACAAAAAAATCAAAAGATGATCTGGATCTCCTCCAAGAAGGAAGCTAAGTGACAAAAGAACAGGCAGTATTACCAGCATTAACATGTTTGTAGCTTTTTATGTTCTCAGGTGTGCCCAGGATCTGCTGGGTATAACTAAGGAAAAGCTGATGCAGAGAAATCAGTTTTGACCCCCTGACCCTTGATCTGCTTCCACCTCACTCTCAGTTCCAGTTCAGTTAAAAGACACTTAGAGCCATTCTGATTTTATATTCACTGGTCTAAGATCTAAGGGAATATCTTCTAGTCAAGGGCAACCCCAGCACAGCAGTCTCCTCATTCACAGACCCACCATCATCCCATCTCTGGGAGAGGAAGAAGGTTCTCCTGAAATGGGATATGCTGATCCTACTTCTCTAACACTAACATCATCTTAGGGGAGGGCCACTTTCTGTGCTGCTGGGGAACAGCAAGGTGCCCAGGCCCTGGTGAAGGAACCCATGCCAAGCTCTCCTCTGGCAGTACAGGTAGTCCATTAGATTGCTCACAGAGGGTATTTGAAAGAATAAATCACTCACCAGTGTTGGGATCTACAGAGCACTGACAACCCTCACAGCTTTTCACAGACCATGATGGCATCCATAGTTTTCACCATTCAGTTCAGTTCCACGTACAGAGATAATCATGGTCTGGAGTACCTGACCTATTCAGTGGGAACCAATGGACTAATTACTTTTCTTTGTGTTTTTTTAAAGATGAAAATCAGCAGTTCTGTTTTACTCGAGAAGATATTGAAAGCAAAGAAGAACACAAGACTAATTAGACTAATTAGATGCCGGAGTGGTCCAGCTCCTCAGCAGAAGAGGCTGCATGTCTCTAGAGCACAGCCACTGCTGGCTAGCACAGCAAGCCACACCGCAGCCACTCAAGATTATGTGAGTAAAAACATTTATTCATTTGTTTTAATTAGTTCTTCATCATCATGAAAACAAAATCATTATTACACTTATATTCTATTCAGAACCCGTGTTCACAACTTCTGAAACCATGTTGTTACTTCATCCTTGCACAGAAGTTCTATTCAGCACGTAATAAAGCGAGCAGAGGCTTTTGAAGATTCTGCAATGGTTTGAAAAATGGAATACCAAAATGATCTGAAGTTTGAGCTGGGATAGTCTCAGAATTTAAAATTCCTAATTATGCCACTAGATAACTTAAGACCATTCAAGAAGACCTATGATCACCCGCTGCACACACAGCATAAACTGGCTTTCAGCTGAAAAGCAAAGCCATCACATTCAGACAGAAAAGTACTGAGCTGTGCGAGGGGCACAGCTTTCCTCTACAGCGTGGGCAAAGGCAGAGAAAGGTTCCCCATAGCAGTCCATAAATATCCTTCTGATCATGGACATCGAGATGGCAATAAGGCCTGAGATGTTAACCCAGTCTGTCCGACACCCAGTCCTTCCTTTCTCCTGAGTGTCCCAGCAGGAGTCCTAATTAGACAACTCTGGTTAGCATAAGCCTGTACAGGAAATGACATAAGATGATCTAACGTTTCATGGCTGTCTGACAACAATAACTTTCAGTCATTCGAAATGTGGATTTGAACAGATCTGCAAACAAAGTTGTCTTACTCCTTAATTCTCTAAGGCACCTACTCCCCCAGCTGATTTTAGGATGGTGTGTACTTCTACCACCTACATTCAGGTTAACTTCTAGTGGCACAGTCAGTGGAAGTTAACAGGCTTTTCAAGAAGGTGGTTGCTGAAGAGTAATGTTTGATGTACACCAGTTTACAGAAAGAAACATTGAGGTTTTGAATGCTATATTCCAGGACTAAGTTGTAACTACTCAACAAAAGCTCTTACAAAAAGTAGACTGCCTTTGATAGCTTGATACCCTGCGTTGTTACTCAGCGAAGTCAGTGGGGAAATTCTGAGCTCGTTAAAGGCAATAAATTCCCCCTGCAGCACGAACAGCCTTCCACGCAGTGAGCTTTGAGACAGTCCATGGTTAGAAAGTTCGGCAGCTCCAAAATTTAAAAACAAGGGTTCAGGGCAGGCACAGAAGCCACATACTACTGCACACGATTCAGTAAAATTGCAGGAGATTACACCTTTGTAAATATTTTTCCACAGAATAATAGAAAATTCTTACAAGCAATTCCAAGCCTTTTCATGCTTAAATGATATAAATTTGAAGTAACTCCACTGGAATTCATGGAGCTCCACAGCTGTAAAATCTGTATCAGTGATCAGAGACTCCAACTTACTCATTTTTTGGCATATCTACCAAGTTTTATGTATCTGACTAGACTTCTAGGTGTAATTTAACCAGGAGAAGCAGCATTATTTGAATTTGTAGACTAAATGATTGTATGTCCTGGGAAATACTTCTAGCAGGTGCACTTTCATCTAAAGCAGATTTAGCTGGGGCATCATTGTTAAGATCGTTGGCACCTGGCTCTTTATTGTGTAACAATCCAGTAAGAGTTATATCAAAAGAGCCAATCAGTTTTGGAGGAGACAACATGCATTACACTCTGGGTGTGTGTAAACCCAACATATCCAGCTGCATCCTAAGCATTAAAGAGTTATATATACCCACTGGAAGTGTACCACGGTTCTGGCAGAAGTTCAAGAATCTCTGAACTTATATAACCCTCAGAAGAATTGGTTAATATCCAAAGTGGGGAGGGGGGGGAAGAGTGTATCAGTCATTTTTTTGTTCTTGTATAACAAGGCCTTTTTTAAGCAATAAAACTGAACCTACACTATGAAAGCATTAAATTATCTTTCAAAGACAAAACTTGCAGAAAATCCACGCTGGAACATTCCCAGGAAGAAACTGGTCTAAACACAAATCAGAAAGTTAATGAAGTAAAGAAAGAGAAAAATACATAGTAATGGATTTAATATCAAATATATTTGAGAAGGGACGTAACCCCAAGAGTAAATCAGACACTGTAGAACTGATAGCAGACAGAAAGCAACTTAAAACACTAGAGTGCAATAATTAATTTGTGCATCCAATCAGCTAACAAGTACTTTATTGGTATAAACTGTCCATTCCCGGTGTGTCAGCTGAAATGAACACGTTCTGTGCTGAACATTCACATCACTTTCAATGTCCTCTTTATTTCACAAAAGTTAGTAGAGCTGATGCAGTGCAGATTCTGAAATCCCAAGTAAAAATACAGGCTGGGCGATGAGTGGATTGAGAGCAGCCCTGTGGAGCAGGACTTGAGGGTGTTCACAGAATCACAGAATCACAGAGTGTTAGGGGTTGAAAGAGACCTTTGAGTTCAACCCCCTGCCAGGGCAGGTTCATATAAACTACCCTACAACCTAATCCACCCTCCAACCTAATCTATCCTCCAACCTAATCTACCCTCCAGCCTAATCTCCCCTAGCACAGGTCACTCAGGAACGCATCCAGGCGAGTTTTGAAAATCTCCAGAGAAGGAGACTCCACAGCCTCTCCAGGCAGCCTGTTCCAGTGCTCTGTGACCCTCACTGGAAAGAAGTTCCTCCTCATGTTAAGGTGGAACCTCTTGTGCTCCAGTTTATATCCATTCCCCCTAGTCCTATCACAAGGCACGAGTGAGAAGAGGCTGTCCCTTTCCTCTTGACACTTAGCCCTCATCTATTTATAAACATTTATCAAATCCCCTCTCAGTCTTCTCTTTTCCAGACTAAAGAGCCCCAGGTGTCTCAGCCTCTCCTCATAAGGCATGTGCTCCAGTCCCTTCAGCATCCCCGTAGCCCTCCGTTGGACTCTCTCAAGCAGATCCCTGTCTCTCTTGAACTGGGGAGCCCAGAACTGGACACAATGCTCCAGGTGAGGTCTCACCAGTGCAGAGTAGAGGGGGAGAAGAACCTCCTTCGGTCTGCTGGACACGCTCCTCTTGATACACCCCACGATACCATTGGCCCTCTTGGCCACAAGGGCACATTGCTGCTCCATGGAGAACTTGTTGTCCACCAGGACTCCCAAGTCTTTCTCCACAAGACTGCTCTCCAGCAGATCACCTCCCAGTCTGTACTGGTGTAATTTATTATTCTTACCGAGATGCAGGACTCTACATTTATCCTTGTTAAACCTCATTTGGTTCTTCCCTGCCCAGTTCTCCAACCTGTCCAAGTCTCGCTGGATGGCTGCACAGCTTTCAGGTGTATCTGCCAATCCTCCAGTTTTGTGTCATCAGCAAACTTGCTGAGCAGGCACTCTGTCCTGTCATCAATGTCATTGATAAAGATGTTGAACAGGACCAGACCCAGCACTGATCCCTGGGGGACTCCACTGGTTACAGCTCTCCAGCTGGACTTGGCACCGTTGACCACCACTCTCTGGACTCTATTGTCCAGCCAGTTACTAATCCATCTTACTACCTGCTCTTCTATCCCATACTTCCCAAGCTTCTCCACAAGGGTGTTATGGGAGACTGTGTCAAAAGCCTTGCTAAGGTCAAGATAGACTATGTCCACTGGTCTCCCTGCATCTAGCCATCCAGTTACAGTATCACAGAAGGCTATTAGATTAGTCAAGCATGACTTCCCCTTGGTAAATCCATGTTGACTACTCCTGATAACCTTCTTATCTTCCATGTGCCTAGAGATAACCTCCAGAATGAGCCTCTCCATCATCTTTCCAGGGATGGAGGTAAGACTGACTGGTCTATAGTTTTCCGGAATCTCTTTCCTGCCCTTTTTGAGGACTGGAGTGACATTGGCTTTCCTCCAGTCCTCCGGCACCTCTCCCGTTTGCCATGAGTTTGCAAAAATGATGGAGAGTGGCAGGGCAATAACATCAGCCAATTTGCTCAGTGTTGGTTAACAAGAAGCTCAACGTGACCCAGCAATGTATGTTTGCAGCCCAGAAAGCTAATCACAACCTGGGCTGTATCAAAAGAAGCAAGGCCAGCAGATCAAGAGAGGTGCTTCCTCCTCCTTCACTCTCCTCTAGTGAAACCCCACCTGGACTACTGTGTCCAGCTCGGGAGTCTCCAACATAAGAAGGACATGGACTTGCTCAAGCGAGTCCAGAGAAGGAGCACAAAGATGACCAGGGGCCTGGAGCACATCCCCTATGAAGACTGGCTGAGAGAAGAGAAGGCTCAACAATACTCAAGAAAAACTTATGCTAACTATATCACATGTCAGCTTCCACCTGTTTGTCCCAACATCCCTGAAGGCCCTCTTACAATAAACAAGACCATTATCAAAACTGAGGACTGGCAAAGCACACATCTGTGTCATTTAAGGCTTAGCAGCTGGTGGCCAGTAAACTCACCAACACTTCTTGGTGGCCAAGACAGAGGCCTTGTCTTTGACTAAGACAGGAGGCACCTATCCGATCTTGTTCCATGCAACAGGCTGTCACTTTGGTGCTTTGCTTGCCTCAACCTGTAGTGAGCCATTTTTACATGAGTAGACTAATTATTAGCATTATTAGCACTGTTAGGACTATTAGGAGTACAGTGAGATACTACAATTATGCAGTTAAGATTCCAGCAGCTGTGGGTGACTATCCAAAGAAAACTCCACCAGTGATATTCTTCCTTTTTTCAATTCATTCCAGTATGAATTCACTGTGATACACAATTATCAAGGCCATTCTAGCAGCTTCCATAACATTTCTAATAGTTATTGAGGATTTGCATATTCTAATTCTTTTACATGAGACAGTTTCATATCATTTGCGTTTGGTGTTATATTTTGATACCAAGTACAGTATTTAGAGAGTAATCAACTCAAAAACACAGGTGGTTTATGCAAAAAAAGATGGCATCCAATAACAGCTACATTGGAGTCAGTAAAAACAGTCTGATTGGAAATGTCATTAATTAAATCATATTCACACATTGTTCTGAAACACACACATCCTTTTCATACATAAACTAGTGCTGTTTTCTTATATTTCTGCAGAGTGATCTCAAAATGACACACCAGGCAATCACTTAACTGAGGACTTAATCCTGGATACAAGTGAATAGTTTCCATCAAGTCTGTACTTGTCATCCATAGATGGGTCCAACACAATCCTTTTGGACTGTACCCATCTCAGTGCATCTGCTGCAAGTGCCACATGCAAACAAGAACAAGGGTATATTTTTCTTTTACTTTCTTTCAGTAACACTTGATCTTTTCATTTGTTTTGTTGTTGGGTTTTTTTTCCACATAGGCAACATGTCCCACCGACCACTGTTTCAGTACTATAGCTTGGCTGTTGTTCAGTTAAGAGGGATTAGCGATCTCGTGCAACACTGCAGCCTCCAGCTAATTGGCAAGGGCTCCAGAATTCATGCTACTGACTTGCCTGAGTACTTCAGTTCCTCCTCCTCTCAATGCAATGGCCAGCACGTAGGATCAGCCACACTTCATATATGAAGAAACTGTGCAGCCGAGTCGAAAATCCTGTGTCTAAGGTAGACAGAAAAGGTGTCCATGTAGCCTGAGTGTTGAACACTGGACAAGTTTAAGCTTTATTTTGGATTTTATTTTCATATTTCCAGTATCTTTTCATGTAGATTTCATACCAGGGCCAATCTGGGCCACTCTTTATCTCCCTTTTATTTAAATATGCCCTGGACTTTGACTCCTTTGTCAGAGTGTCTTTCCAACTGGGAACTATTACCTTTCCCTCAGAAAATCCTCATGTTTGTACGTTTAGTCATGTGTATCCTATATTCAATGCTACATATCTACCAGTAACCAAAGGAAACCCTTAAACCACAAATTTGAAAGTACTTGTACACAATCAAGGCCAGAGATGCTGTGAGGTTTATCATTTTCTCATCCTGTCCTGGTTTGAGTGAGAACAGAACTAATTCTGTTCAGTGATTCTGCTTTTCAGCTCAGCCTCTTCTAAGTAACTGCACTTCCAGAAGTTAACAGCGTATTTTTGCACACAGTATTTCTAGAAGCGATGTCACTTGATGATTACACTTACTACCAAGGACTGGTGTGCAGAAATGCTCTTGCTTATACTTGCTCCTACGGAGACCAAGGTCACTGCTAAATCTTGTGTACCACACTGGGGCTGCAGCAAGTGAAGGTCTCATCTGCAGGGATGAGTGGCCAGGACAGGTGACCCTAAACCAAGCAGCAAGGGATTCCATCTCATATACATCACACTCAGTGTAAAGCAGAGGGATGGTAAGGGTCACGCTCTCTTCTGCAACGGCTGGCATTCGAGGAGGACTTTGTCCTTTCCGCCTTCAAGCACAATCCATGTGTTCCTGAATCCAGTTCCCATCTGCCGCTGAGTCCATCCTGGGACTTCCCCAGTGTCTGCCCCACTGTATCTGTGGTGATGGTGACATAACTGCCATCAGGGGGGTTGGGTTCGATACTGATCTTGTATAAATTTGATTTTATCGCTATTGTTTCATTAAAGCTGTTTTAGTTTTCTTTTCCGATCCGTAAGCCTCTCTTCCCTATTCCCTTTCCCTTTCCCTTTGCAAAGAGAGAGGGGTTAATAGAGAGATTCTGTCATTCATCTACTGTCTGGCCCAGCCCTAACCTTTGACACAGTTCCAGTCAGACTCCATTTCCATTTTTCTCTAAAATAAAAGTAAAATCTTCAGCTTCATTAGTATCTTTTCCATCCATTTCAATATGAAAAATTGTGTATTTTTTTCAGTCTTTCTTCCTGTTCTCACTTTCATCTGGTGAGGCTGGCCTACTTGATATTTCAAAGAGGTCTGATCCTCTGAAGTCTCACTATGTGTTTTATTTCCTTTGGCTCTCTGTTACTCAATCTTCAACATTTTATTCTACCAGGTGCAGCAAACATGCTACTTTATCCATCTTTTGAACATTTGCTTCTAATGTATGCCTGGCTACCTGGTGGTGTGTAGCTGACACTGTCTTTAACATGCCTTGAATCCATCTGTCTGTTGGACCATATGGTTGTAATTTATTTGGCAGCCACGCTCCTCATCGCAAATGGAGCATCCTCAAGTCTCTTCTGTTCCAGGAGATGCAGCAGTTCTTCATTCCAGCATTAGGATTATTGGGAAATGCATTTCTCAGACTTTCCCTTGCTGCTTCACAACCGCTCTGAGTCATCTTCAGCATTCAGCAATCCTCCCTGGAGACATCCAGCAATGTGAAACCTTTGTGCAAACCCTAATGCAAAATGTGATCATTTATCATTTTCCCTGTGACACACAGGCCCGAGTCATAGTCAGCGAAACATCTGTCCTGTCGGCACCTGAGCAGCTGTGCTGGCTCTCTTGCTGTAAGTTGGAAATACTTCTGTCAACTGGTGAAACGATCGTGAGTTTGGGATAAGAAGGGTCTATTTCACAACTTGCTCCATAGTCTAGAAATCCTCTAGTGAGTTTATTACTTTTGGTTTTGGATTGCTGATCATCTAAGTCATACTCTTCCTAACACACATTTCGACATCTTCTCTTAGGCCATCATGCATCACTCTATAATCTTGTCAAGGCTTTGTTTATTCCTGAATTTACCTAAGGATGAGCTCATGCTATCAACCCGATTTGTGCATGTTCAGGCACTGTCCAGCTTTTTTATGTCTATAGACTCGTGACACCCTACCACTTTCCACCTCCAACTTTCCCCTTCTTCCACTAAATCAGAGAAGGTTAGATATTGTGCTTGCATGACTATCTCATCTAAGCTCTGTCTCATTCTTACTTGAGATGATGGCCATTTCCTAAAGACTTCTTGACCGTGTGTGCTGAAGCTAAAGGAGGTGTGCTCTGTACTGACTATATGCCCTTTTCCTCCAGATCAAGAGCCCGTTCCTCGCTGCACAATCTGAAACAGGATCCTGGCAGTGTGTCTTTTAATGCTGCCAGCCGTCACCCTGACCATAAAGTGACAGCAACTTTCCCTGGATCACTTTGCTAGTACTTCGATTTGCCATCACATACCCCATGTGAGGTGTTCCCCCTCCACAGTAAACTAGCCCACCTGTATACCAATGAACATTTTGTCCTTGTAACTTTAATCCAAAAAAAGTGTTTTCCATCATTTTTGGTTTGGGCAGGAAGGTCTCATGGTCTTCCACTGCCAAATCAAAGACAGAGATGGAGACAGATCCTGACCTCCTACTGTGACCCCTTTGTTCAGCTGAGGTAGTGGCCACTTGGTTAGCCCGAGGTTTGATGCATGACCCTTATCAGCCTTTCCTGACAACAGATGCATCACCAGGTATGCCACATGTATGCCTCCTGACATACCACAGGTGACCAGATGGGAGGGATAATACATTTGAAGCACGAATTGCTAACTTTTATAGTAATGTATGAGGGGATAACTGCTCCTATTTCAAAACAAAACTATTTAGTATTTGGACCTTCCTTATGTTCAGAGAAGGAAACTGAGAACCTTCAAACCTCTAGTCCTGAAAGGTTATCTCTCTCAGTTCACTTAAGCTTCAAGCCCACCCAGAAATGCCAAATCACTTGCCAAAGTGATAAATGTGGGTAGTGGGCAGTCAACAGCTGAGATAAAAAAGTCCACCCTCTAACAGACAAGCTTTACTGGAACATACACAATGATGCAGAGCCAAGCAGCGATATGCAGCCTCTGTTAAAAAAATCTCACCAGTCTGCTGGCCAGATGTCTTGTGAGTCTTGAGAATCTGGAGATGGTCTACAGCAGAGATCATGCAGATTCAGCTCCTTTAAGTTCAAAGCGTTCACAAGTTCAAAGAATTCACAAGTTCTCTGTTCTAGTCACCTTTTATAATTTTTTTCCAGTTCTTTGTTTAAAGCTGGTAACATCTCCGCTTGCCTCAGCAGTCACTTTTCCTCCCTAAGTTGTTGCATTCCTTTCTTTATCTTTTCAAGGAGGCTTTTTTGGGGCTTTCCTTATCTCCCTGTTTTGCTTAGGGAGTCTTAGATAATGCAATGGCAACAGCTACTCTTCTTCATTAGGAGAGGGGGAGGAAGGTTCAACCATAAATTATGTTAGCTCTTGCTTATGCTGGCTGTAGGCTACTTGGCATACAACTTAAAATAAATTATAGACTAATTTAAATTTAGCTTTTAGTTGTTTCAATCTAGTCACACTAACTCATCACCAATAATTCTTTACTTCATCAGTACTTCAATAGATATTGATATCTTTTAAAATCCAAGCAAACTGGGGCTATGAATTCTGGTTATCTGGGTTTTGGGGTTTTTTTGGTTGAAGTATTTAAAGGATTCCTGCTCTGCAGATGCAAGATTTTCTTTACGTAAGCATCATTCATGTTTTGTCATATCACGTCATCTGGATGCTTTATAACTATTTCTAGCTAGCATTTCATCCAGTTCATCTAAGCTTTATTGACTTTTCTAGCATCATCCCCAAATTTGCTACTATCCTCTTCCTTTGTGTGGTGATTTTAATCAGTAGCAGTTTCAATCTGTCGCAGTTTCAATCCAAGGCATATGTCAGTGCTGGAAGTGTTAACCAATATCCTCATTACTGGGCATCTTTGTAATTCCTGGGTGTTCTCTCACACAGTCCTGGGTTGGGTTTTTTTACCTCTTCCTTTGAAAGATTGTTCCTTGACACTATTCCATCATCATTTGACACAAGTATGATCAATGTAGAGAACATTACTCATGCTTTTGGCAAACTGCTCATCTGTCATAACCACTTGTTTAATTCTTTGAAAGCTGGTAAAAGCCATCGCTGCCTTTATAGGTCTGCTGTTCTTAATATATTTAAAAGGTTTCTTGTTGCTTGTGCTAATGCCTCTGTAGAGTGATTCACCGTATCCCATTTAATTAGGGAAACAAAACGAGTCTTTAATTAATAAGTACTGCAGACAACACAAGGAAACAATTCAAATATGTAAACACATGTTCAAAAACATGGAGAACAAGAACATGACTCAGAACAGACAGCGTGAGTTTACCATGGGCATGTTCTGCCTGACTAACGTGATAGCTTTGTATGATTAAATGACAGGGACAGTGGGCATGGAAAAAGCACTAAGATAGTTTATATGCTGACTTCAGCAAGGTCTTTCTCACAGTCTTTTATAAGCAAGTTGGTGAGATATTGGCTGGAAAAGTAGATAATGGACAAAAAATTGTCTGGACTGCCAGGCTTAAATGGTTGTGATCAGTGGCACGAAGCCCAGCTGGCAGCTGGTTACTAGTGGCACCCTTTGGGGATTGATACTGGGGCCAATACTGTTTGATGTATTTATTAAAGACCTAGAAGACACTCAGTAAATTCTCAGATGAGATCAAACTGAGTGGAGCAGGTGATATGCTGCAGGTAGAGCTGCTACGCAGAGAGACTGCAACAGGTTTGAGAAAACAGCTGGCAGGAATCTTATGAAATTCAAAGAAGCCAAATGCTAAATCTTCCAGTGTGGATGGAATAATCCCATGCAACAGTACAAGCTGAGACAAAATGTGGAAAAAAGCAGATTTGCCAAAAAGGACCTAGATGTCTTAGTGAGCCGTACGTTGAACACCATCAGCAGCTTGGCCTTGCAGCAAAGGTCAACACGTGATAGTCTGTTCTAGCAGCAGTGTAGCCAGTAGGTTGAATCAAGTAGTTCTTCCTCTGTTTGGCACTTAGGAGATCACACCTGGAAGACTGTGTTCAGTAGGGGTTCTCAGTACAAGAAAAACACGGATATACTGCAGCAAGAGCAGTAAATACAGCCATCAATATGGTCAGGGCTGGAGCACAAGATGTATAAGGAGGGGATGAGAAACGTGGTTTTTATTCTGCCTGGAGAAATAAGGCTAAGTGGAGTATCTTCCTATTTTCTTCAGCTACCTGATGGGAGGGTATAGAGGAGACTGAGTCACTCTCTTCTCAGCAGTGAATGAAGATGTGACCAAAGACAAGCTGGAACATGCAAAATTCCCATTAAAGATTAGGAAAACGATTCCCACTACAAAGGCAGTCAAATACTGAATCAGGTTTCCCCGAGAGGTTATGGCTCCTCCATCTCTGGAGTTGTTCAAAACCTGACTGGACATGGCTCTGAGTTTAATCTAACTGGGCCTCCTTCAGTTCTTCCTACCAGCCTCCATCTGTAATTATCATACATCTACCTTGAGAAGTCCCAGACCGTTTCCACTTTCTCTGAGCTTTTCCTTTGCAATCAAAGTCTCCCAAATGACTCCCATTCCTGTAACATGGAAACTTTTGCAATGGCAGCTGTGGTAGAGAGGAACTGGAAGGGTTGAGATGGTGCACCCCACCAATACAATTCAACAGCTTTTGAGAAGCAGGTGACCTCTCTGAGTCAGAAGCTGGGTTCTTCTCAGCAGCTCTTTATATATATCACCTATATATATGGTACTTAAACTAAAGATGGCTCAGATATGTCTTCTCCAAAGAAATCATATTTCCTAGCTGATATTTATGGTTAGCCTGCATCCTCTCCCTTTACCAGTGATCAGTAGCAGGAGGCAGCAGGGATAGTGACATAGCTATAGGAGTGACATAGCTGTAGGAATTCTCCTTCCCACAGTTCAGATCTCCTCCTGGTTTTTTAAAATTTTCCTCTCAGGCATCCCAGCATGATTTCTGAATTACTGTGAATTACCACTTTGGTACTTGAGAACATTGATTCTTGTGCTGCATCCATTCTCTCACTGCTTTTATGGTCACTTTTTAGAAGAGATAGAGACACTATGTAGCTCCCATTATTTACAAAAGTTGCTGGCTTCCTTTTTTTTTACCCTAGAATAAATTATATTAATACAACTGTTAATTCAGCTACACTTTTAAAGGGAAAGAAGGAGATTTGCCATTTATACTCACACTCATACATTGTTCAAAACAAAAAAAAAAAAACCCAAACCAAAAAAATCCAGTCCCTTTAAAGTGGCCATTATGATTAGCAAATCAACTGTGTCCTGACACAAAGGGACAGACATTATCCAAATAAAGTAAACAAGTAGTTTTCTCTGCAATGGAGCTACTGACCTCCTAGTGATTTACATCTCAAGGGGGAAATCTTCCATGGGGATTCTTCGATGTCTTTTAAGCACAGTAGCCTTCCCTTTGGTGAGGTCCCTAAATGGATTTCTATTTTTTTACAGAAGGTCTAAGAACATAGCGACTGGAAGACTTCAATCCCTTTATTTTATTTGGTAGAAATCAGTCACTAGATTAAAAAATTAATTAGGCAGACAAGCATTAAAGCACTAAGGCACATGTATTCAAATACCTTCACAAACATAATACACACAGATGTACATGCCTGTTACCATGTAAGTCTCATTTCCTTAAGCAAGCAAAAAAAAAATACCTTCATAGAAACACATAAAAAAGTCCAATGAGTAATACTCATCTCAGTGCTCTCATTAGAGAATATTATTTTTAACAAAACAATAATTTAGAAAGTTTTATTAGTATTTCATATGAGAAGACTACCCACCACCTACTAACAGAGATGGCACACAACTATGCTATAAAGCTCCAGGAAACAAGAAGAAGAAAAGCAAGGTAAATCACCACCTTTTATTTATATTATTCATACACTTCCAATTATGAAAATCCATTTAAGGGCTGACAGTCCCAGCAGGATTACGAAGGGTCTGTGTCAGCACCTCCAGCTGTTCCAGCTCTCCCCAACAAACACACACAGTTGCTGCTCTCAATTACTCAACCTTGACTGCAATCAGCCCCACTTCCAGCTCCCCACCAAGCTGGAGAGGACTCCGAGCAGCAATACCCAGCTCTGCCCTCGCGACCTAGAACAATATGGGACAAGCCATGGCACCACCTGTGCCTGTAGCAAACTCACGCTTCTAGCTGTGCCCACAGGGCAAGCATTAAAAATAGCTGGCAACACTGACAGCTCTAAGTCAAAAAATCATGGGAGGCTCTTTAAGCTGGCTTGGGTGTGTTTTCACTCAGTAATTTCACTCAGTAATTTCCAGTGCCTGTGCAAATAAGCAGCCCGCACGGCCGGCCGCTGCGGCGTCTTCCCCACCACAGCCAACGGAGGCCATGGGTGGTCACATCCCTACAAACCAGCTCTCCTGCTGCCACGGAGCTGGAAGGTTAGCTCTGCGTGTGAAATGAAAAAGCTGAAGGTGTTGAGGCATCTTCCAGTAAAACTGCCGTGAGAACTGATACAGGCAGGGGAGTCACTGCAAACGTGTACTGCAAACACTGTCAGATCCACTTGAACGTGGATCGCATCTTCTTTATTTGTACCAATAGCTAGCAATCCATCCCAGAATTTAGTCAATCTAAAAGGATATTCGCAGACGGATTTCCACAGGTTATCTAACAGGGTGACTTAAAATTGGATTGGTTAAATTCATGTAGGTTTTGAGGCTAGAACAGGCGTAAATTGCTAGTGTGATCTTTCTGACTGTCAGAGCAGAAAAATTAGAAATTCTAAAGAATACTAATCATCTAAAAGAATTCTAAAATTATTCTAAGTGAAAATTATCATCTCTTTGGGAGATGAAAGTTATAGAGGCAAGCTTCATTAAAATGCATAATTAGGTATAGGAAATACAAAAGACTGATCATAAAGCAGCACAAACTAAAGCCCTGAACTACTGAAGGTATTCCTGTAGGATTATCCCAGAGTCTTAAAAAGATTATTTGGATTTGATCAAGAGATTTTAAACCAGTGAAGAAAATGAGTAAAATTTAGGCTGCAGTAATGCCAATGGGAGCTTTGTAATTTAAGTGTTTTAAGAACTTTGTTCTACATTTATAATGTACAGTGAAATTAGCACATTGGTGTTCAGGATGAAAGCAGACATATGCAACATTAATTTACATTTATCTGCTTTTCTGTAATTTCATAGCATAAAGGGTGTTCTTTCTCCAACTTTCCCTCAATCCATCAGCTCCCTTCTACTCAAGTCAACACCAAAAGTTCAATTCTGTTCTTTTTCCCTTGAGAAGTCTAGGGCAAGAGGTAATGAAAAGAAGCTGCACTCCTGTATTTGCACCTCAATGCATACCCATGATGCCATGTTATCATCCTCCTCCCTTCCCTTCCCTTCCCTTCCCTTCCCTTCCCTTCCCTTCCCTTCCCTTCCCTTCCCTTCCCTTCCCTTCCCTTGTGAATTCCCTGGTTGCTACCTTTCTAGCATACCATGGCCATCCGGCTCATCACAAACGTAGCTCTTAGGACAAGGACACGTTCTAGTTTTTAAGGTGCCTACCATATTCTAAATGCTTTTAAGAGTATGAATGATAATATTGTACAGACGTTTTATCTTAAATCCTTACCACCTGTGGGCAACAGTCTAAATCTGGGAACTTAGCAAGGAGTTTAGTGAGTAAAGGACCGATAATTAAAATAGCACCGTCTATCAGTTTCTCAGAAATTAATTAGACTGGAACAACATAACACTTTGTCTGTCGGCCAATTAAAGTAAGTACAGTCATTAGTTAAGCTGTTTACAAAGCTGTAACTTGACTCTGTGCTCAGCTAAAAGCATCTTTGTCCATCAGACTAAGACCAAGCCAGCTGAAGTTAGTTCAGACAACAGCAGTTCCAGAAGACAGACTGCAATTAAAGGAGCAGATATCATTTCCCAGGTTAAATGAAATATGAGAAAGATACTTGGCACTCACTAGGATAAACCCATTTATTATTCATAGCAGATTAGTCTGTATTTCCATCTGCAATTTTTTCTTACTAGAATAACGATGGTATAGTTAAAACAGAGCACGGTCTGCAGACAATTTAGCCAATCTTACAGATTTTTTCACCGGGTATTACTTTTTGTGTGGTTTAGAATCACTTTCATAAAACTTCCACTTAAATTGTTTTAATTTATTAATTTCATACAATCATAGAATGTTGGGGGTTAGAAGGGACCTAGAAAGATCATCTAGTCCAACCCCCTGCCAGAGCAGGATCACCCAGACCAAGTCACACAGGAAGGTGTCCAGGCGGGGTTTGAACGCCTCCAGAGAAGGAGACTCCACAGCCCCCTGGGCAGCCCGTTCCAGTGTCTGTCACCCTCACTGTGAAAAAGATTTTCCTTGTGTTTACCCTAAACCTCTTGTGCTCCAACTTAGTCCCGTTGCCTCTTGTCCTAACACTGGATGACATTGAGGAGAGCCTGGCTCCATCCTCCTGACACTCACCCTTGGCATATTGATAGACATCAATGAGGTGCCCCCTCAGTCTCCTCTTCTCCAGGCTAAAGAGACCCAGCTCCCTCAGCCTCTCCTCGTAAGGGAGATGCTCCACTCCCTTAATAAATAATCTCACAGATTAATTTCTGCAAGACATTTCAGTAAGGAAAGGCTTGTTTTTAAGCAGCTAAACTCAAGTCCCTGTTGTTGTCTGCATCACAGGAGTAAAAGTCACTGCATATCTCTTAGAGTTTCCAGTACTGCATGAAGAGCGACTTGGGTCAGACCCTACCCAGGTCACCCCCAGAGCACTCCTCTTCCCTCCGGGCTGTTGTGCAGATGTCAGGAGCCAGGAGGCTCTACACGTATTCTAAGCCAGCTTGCTGAAATAAGGTGAGAATTGGGTGATTAAGCTTTCTGTTAAAACTTTTTTACAGCACTGTCCTACCCCATGCCCACATCCTACATCCCCTACCAAGTAGAAAAGAAACTGATCTGAGCTTATCCTCCTTTCTTTGTAACACAGACCCCAACAAGACATTCAGGGTTCTGCAGCTGATACCGTCTTCTCTGCATCACCTCAGTAACTTAGTGGGTTTTTACTTTCCCTGGGCTACATATGCATACTATACTGCACAGCAGTCTTCTTCACGTGTCATTTAGCTGTCAGCTTCTGACAGCCCCACTCACAGGCACCCCAGCTGGGGCTAAGGTCACAACCAGGCAGGACTGCGGCAGCATCACCCGGTCCCTCAGCGGTCCCAGCACTCACAGCATTCTCCTAAAATGTTGCACTGTCTGCCACAGCCTGGAAATCCTCACAAAGCACACGCAGATCTGCGCCAGGCTCTGCAAGGACACGCTTGGATGCTACAGGGCTGCCTCTTCACAGTGGCTAACACTGGAAAGGGAGATGCTGTATTTGACTTAAGTATTTTTTTCCTTATCCTCAACCAAGAGATGCCTACTCTCTCTTTTGTTTAACACTCTGTCTTAATGAGACTATTTCTATTTTACACTAAAAGTGAGCAATTTCATCCTGCTGCAGAGTTGTCCTTTTCTTTTACATACATATATTAGGTCTCATTTGCAAGTATATATAAAAATTCCTTGGGGATGAAAATCAGTCTTATCTTAAACTACACAGCACACTCCACATATATTTTTCTAAGAATCAATGTGTACTTCCCTAGCCATCATTTATTAATAAGCTTACCATCTGTATTCACTTTAAATTCCACCAATTAATAGACTCAAGCCTGGAAACATTGTGGGTACAGCTTTCATAATGTGCAAAATCTGATAAGCAATTCATTTTACACCGAGGAATTTAACCCAATACCAAAGAGATTGTAAGAACAGATTTGTTGCAAAGACTTAAAATAAATTGATTTAGTTGGATGAGACAACTTTCACAGGCATTCATTTAAACACTAAACTTCACTAGCTGCAGAGAGTTAACAAATGTGCTACAAAGCCCTTTCGACTCCCACACAAGCTGACTCACACAAGATAACAAAACTATTAGTTCCTGAAAGAACTCTATTTTTCTTTATTGTTCCAATGACTTCCCCAGTTTTGAGGGGCACAATTTCAGAAGTGCATGTTATGGAGAAAGTGATGTTTGGAGATGGATGGGTGACCAGGTTATAAATCAAGGAAAAGAGTCCCGAGGACAAGTGGTTTATGTCACCATCCCAGCTGCAAAATTCATCTGAAACTCAGTAATCCAGCTGCATCCATTATTTTTCCCAATTGCTAGTAACCCATTCCAAAGCAAGCACAATCATTGCTGTTCAGTTCCTTCTTCTCACTGCATCCCTATCATCTCATCTTTCTCTTTTTGTTGCTGTCATTTCAAAACTTGTGCTACATGCCCTATTTGCCCACACTACTTATTTGTGGGTCCAAATGTCCCTCCCCGTGACTCCCACTTTTTCTTCTCATAGTTTTTATCTCAGTTCCTCCACAGTGAAAGATGTTTTATTTTCGTTTCTGCCGGATCAATATGGACTTGTCAAACACAAATTTGAAATTCATTATTTGGAAATGTCAAATTTAGATCAGATATGTGTTTGATTTTGATTTGTTTCTATTTTTATTGGTATTCTCACAAGCAGTCCACCCAGTCATTTCTAGGAACATTGGTGTAATACATCTGAATGCATCGTCACTAAAAGCAGGTAACACTAACGCAGCCTTGTGTCTTCCTTCTGTTTTGTTTGACTTGAGTCCAAATATAGATAAGTAACAAAAACAAAGTAACAGGATCCCTGGGTGTTCTAGTCTTCTAGGCTGTGTCTAAGCTGGGGCACCTTGGAGCACTTCCAGCCTCCTTGGGCTGGAATATGCGCTCCAGAAATTTGGACTAGGGCAAAGACCAGATCCTTCACTCTTGACATCTCTTGTTTTCCCTGGAGTGAAAGCCAGAATGCATGAGTCAGATCTAACCATGACCTGAATCTTTGGGGGACTACGACCACAGGGCTGCTGCTGTACCACGTGCACCAATGAGTTTATACATTACATTAGAAAAATAAATCAAATTATTGAACTGTACGAGAGGGATTAAGTCTTGTACAGGTAGCTCAATGAGAAAGTCAGGAGCACCAAACAGCAGTCCAGAACAAAAATGCTCATAAAAGAAAGCCTGTGGGTTTCCTGAAAGGAAGGAAGGAAGGACAAAAAAAAGTGTTCCAGTACAGGTTTGTGGGAAAGCGTCAGAGAGAGGACTGGAAAGGGGGCTCCACGAAAGAACTGGGCAGGGGAACCCAGGTGGCATCTCATGAGAAACAGGAGGAGAAATTCCCTCATGTGCCAGTCAGGTACAGAAAGAGCTGATAGTATGTCTGAAATGTGAAAAGAAGGAAGGGGTGGAAGAAAGACAAGACTAAATTTGGATTAAATCTGAACTGAGAATGTAATGTGAATTGCTCACATCTGGATGTGATCATGGGGAAATCACAGAAGGGGAGAGAGCAGATTTTTGGATCCATCCTGTCATGAAGAATGGGAATTCTTGGATCAGTCTTGATGAGGCTGAAGAGAAACAAACAAAACTCTGTGCTGATCTGTACATTGATATGTAGAAATAAGATTAACTGCAACTATCACTTGATCTATTGATTAGATGCCACCAGATGATGAACTGCAAGCTAATGGCAAGATATTACCCAATTCAGTCTAGGAGCAGTGGAGTAAATCAATACACAGCAGACACCCGACTTTTTGCTGGTTTTTGGGAGAGGAAACCCTGAAAATTGCTACAATCTTTTAGGAATGTACAATACAGATACTCAACTTAGAAATTACATTTTGCTCTGAGATTTCGTGGGACAATTAAATGCTTTTTCTCCCCTGACTTCGGTGGGGTGACTGGACCATCATTCTAACAGCCTTAATCCCAGAAGTATCAGCATATTCCTTGTTCAAGCTACATAACGGTTTTCTGCCTGAGAAGTAAAAAGAGGAAAGTCTGTACAGGGGATGCAGATAACACCTGGAACTTTTCCATCGCTGGAACAGACAGCTTAAGTCAACTGTGGAATTCTCATTAAAATTCTGGAGCGTGTGGCTTTCATCCTGTCCCTTATGCAGAGATTAGACTTTACTGGCCTTTAAATGTAATGAATTTTGACAATGTTTATGTCATTATTTCTAGAAGGTGGAAGAAGAATATTTTTGCACTTGTCAGTTTGAATATTTGGGGTTACAGCGCTCTCGAGTTGAAAGCCCAAATTGTAGAACCAGCAGTATCAGTGACCAGATGTCAGACACTTCACTGTTGAGAATGAGTATGGTATTATTGTCTCTCCAGATTTAAAAACTCATTGAGATGATAAATATGAAAAGGAAGACATCAATTCAAAATACGATGGCTTCAAATTAATGTTATTCATTGCGATAAACAATGGGAAAACAGGGATATACTGCAGCAAGGTCAGTGAAGAGCCACCAGTATGGTCAGGGCTGAAGCACAAGATGTATGAGGAGAGGATGAGAAACCTGGCTTTGTTCTGCCTGCTCAGTGGGGCATCTTACTGCTATCTTCAGCTACCTGATGGAAGAGTATAGAGAAGATGGAGCTTCTCTCTTCTCAGAGGTGAATGCTGATGTAACCAGAGGCAACAGACACAAGCAAGAATATGCAATGTTCCCATTAAAGATTAGGAAAACCTTTTCCACTTTAAGCGTGCTCAAACACTGTCCTGAGAGGTTACAGGTCCTCCATTCTTGAAGTTGTTCAAAATTTGACTGGATGTGACTCACTGAGTAACCTGATCTACCTGGACCTGATGTCCACAAATTTGTCTAATCTATTTTGAGATTGCTGATACTTTCTCCACAGATTTCTGTAGCAAGTAAATCCAGAAGTTCCCTGCCTCTGAAGTAAAAATGTATAGTTTCATCTACTTTAAAGCAGCCTCCTGTCAGCTTCACCAAGCTCCCTCTATTTCTAATACTGAGGAATTTGCTAAAAAGTGGTTATGCATTGAACTTACCCAACATTCTAAAGCTTAATCATACCTCCACAGCTTTCTTGTATCCTGTTTGTAGAATCTCAGTCTTTATAGTTTCTCTTCATAAGGAAACTACTCTATCCTCAACCATTTTACCTGTCATCTTTGTACCTTCTCCACTCTGCCTGGATATGTACAGACCAGAATGGCATTCAGGACCCAAGATGTGGATGCTACAAAGTATTATACAGTGACAGAATAACATCCCCTGCCTCACTCTGAATATTCTTTCTGATGATTTCCAAAATTGTGTCGGCTATTTTTGCTGCTGCACATCAATCCAATAAATACACAGAATTATTTGGTTCAGTTATTAAACCAAAAATTAGTAATCTTATCATGCTATGTATTAGTCTTTCTGAGCTATATGTACTATGAGCTTATTGATTCACCTCAGTCTCAGTCTCGATATCATCACATACTGTCAAGATTTGCATTAAGTTTACAAATTACTCATGACAATTAATATGTCTTCTTTTTTATTGTCAAGTGCTCCTGATAATCTTGAGCATCCTTCAGTCCTGAAACAGCAGGAATGAGTACAGCAGATATAGTATGAAGTGTGAATTGCTGCAGTTTGGGGCTAATAATAAGAATTTTTGTTACTAGTTAGGTTACTAATAGTAGGACAGAAAAAAAAAGGTTTTTTTAAACTGGTTATATGGCTGATCCTAATCAAAGGTGTCAACCCTGGAGGCGATTTCGGTATGACAAATTATGTAATTTAGTATTAATTGGATAATGCAAAAAGAGGATTGGCAGTGCTGCCATTGGCATTACTGCCAATGGTAAATCCTCATCTGGAAAGCTCTGCATCAGCTTGGTATCTATTTTCATAAAAATCAGAAAAGATGCTGGGATAGTCTAAAACAACAATTGAGAAAGAAAATAAAATGAGTCAAAGAGCTCAGATTATTAACCAAACAAAACAAAGTCTCAGCTAAGATACAATTACTCTCTAGGGATATAAAATGGGTAACATCAGGGCTGGAAAGGGCTATATAAATCAGAGCAAAACACCAACACAAATGGCCATGAATAAATTTACATCAGAAATTGAAGACTAGAACCAGAAGAAAGGGAGTAGTGAGTTGCTACAGGAGGATTTAATGTGCAGTGACTTATTAAAAATTGCCCTTTCTCATAAACATTGTGCAAATTTACTTGTTCCTGAGAGCAACCACCTTCCTCAGCTGGGGACAGCCTAGCACATTGACCTGTTTTTCTGTCATAACAAGTTTCACAACGAAATAGAAGTTTCTGCTGTGGGTACTGGCCTTATAAAGAGGCCTCAGCAAACGTTAAAATTCTAAAATTCCAGAAGCTAGATAGTGAGGAAAAAAAACCTCCCATGAAAGATTAGAAGAAGGTACAAAAGATTCAAAACAAGATGGATATTTTAAACTTAGGGACTATGGATTTTGTCAGCCTGCCAGGTTGCTGCTGTCTGGATCTGCCCTGAACCTGCTTCTCCCTCTCTCTCTAAAAGTGATGCTGTGGTAGAGGAATTCTTTTCAGCAACAGACCTGTTCAGTCTCAGCTAGAGAACTTTGTTTAACTGCTTTCAAATAGCTGCTCAGAGAGTTCCAAGAAGGTGCACACGTACACACACAGAGAAAACCAGTTTTGGAAAGTATCCTTTAATGAAAGGACAGGAGCAGGACGCCTGTCCACCCTGGGGGGAGAATCTGACATCTGCTCACAGATACTAACAACCGGGATGTCACGAAGAGAAAGACTCTCATGCAGTGAGACAACTTAAGTTCTTCCTTCCACATGGAAAAGGAGATGGTGAATTGCAGAATGTGATTTCTCAGGAAGACGAGAGGCCGTTTTACAGAGGAAAAATTAGGAATCTGGTTCTAGAAGTTATCAAACTAGAGACTCGATACACACCAAAAATAAAGGCCAAGTCCTGTTTTTCCTTAATTATTGTCATACTGTCTGCAAAGTTCTTTTTTCATTCAAATATTTCACAGGTCAAGTATAGAGACAAGCAAAAAGCTTGCCCTATCCCTCTCCTCATGCCACAGCACTTACTCTGGAAACCAAGGAGAGCCTTTGAATGTAAATTTTATTCCTTACAGCTCCCAATAATGTTACAAGAAGTAAAATTCTGGAGCTTCTCAGAGAAACCAGCAGTTTATTTGATTCATTTTGCCCTCCTATTTCAGTGCCTCTCTTTCTTGTTAGAAGTCATTGCAGTAAAATTATTTTCACTGCAAGACTGCTTCATAATTTTTTTCAGCCCTCTGCCTGGGTTTTTTAGTATATACAGCAGTCCTGACAAAAATGTGGGGGGGAAAACATTGGCTTGGTTATGAGTTAAAGCCTATTGCATGGGAACATAACAAGATCAGTCCACTCTGGAAAGCCCCATCTTCACATTTTTGTTTATTCGGTATTGCTCCATTCACCAATTCAATAAAAGATTCCAGACACTACAACAAATCACGATTATATATCAGCTAAGTGCTTAAATTGACTCTTTCCCCATGGCCTGAGCATGAAATGATGATCACTCTACTAATATATTTCACAAAGATCCTTCTTATTGAGAAATACAACATTTATCTGAGAACGTGCAGAGGTTCCCATGAATCAGATAATTCTGTCTCTTGGCAACTTTTCAAAGGTTACCAGCACCAGGCTAGAAAGTCAAAAGTGTTCTGAACCAGAGAAGGGCAAGCCCTCCCAGGGAAAGAAGGTAAAAGCTTCAGGACATATGGACATGCCCTACAGGGAATGTAGTAACCTAGTAGCAACCAGGCTTGTTGCTCTACCTGCATCTCAAAACTGCCATGGGACTTTTGTGCAAATTTAAAAGTCTACTACAGAGACTGCATCTCACAGGATCTGGATGCTTCAGTAAGACCACCAGTCACTCAGGGAGCCAAGGTGGAGTCTCTCGTCCTCCCACAAAACTCTGATCAGTACCAGTCTGTTGCCTTTGAAAGGATTCTCAAGAGTTGGGTCTATTTCCCTGACTGCTTTCAGCTGTGATTTCAACCAGTAGCCCTCTTTTGCTGCCCAGTGTGCCTTCCCTGTACTGCACTCAGCTGATGGTAAGCCCGCCTGATGTCCTCTAGGTCTTGCCTTCAATTTGTGCCAGCCCAGACGACTTACAGCTAGTGAGGTTAATATCCACAGGCGTGCATCTCCTCTGAAAAGACATGGATGCAAAAAGCCAATGCTCAGCAGGTGTAAAATTCTCAGGCCTAGCCCGGAACCTTGAAGGAGCCAAAGGGAGCCTCCAGAAGCTGCTGGCGACAGCTCTCCTGCTGCACTCCCAGCCAGCTAGGGCTGCAACCTTATGCCTATCAACCTTGAGAGGCAAAGCCTACGGGAGGCTTCACAACAATCCTCCTCAGAAATCTGATGACTGACTGGGTCTGGAGCAGAAAAAAGGCCTATCGGGTGACTCCTTGGCAGAAGAGCAACCAGTGGAATCCATCAGAAGTTTCAATCTCACCAGCATCTCGTTGGACTTTCTCTGTGGTCATCAAAGTTGCTTTCCTTCCACAAAGACAAATATCAATGAGTGGTCATATAGCTGCCACTTGAAAATAAAATTCAAGCCCCCACACCAAAGTGTTCTGACAAAACAGGCAGTTAGTTTAATTCAAAATCTCAGTGAAAATAGCAAGCTCCTATTCAGAGAGCACAAGGTTGACAGAAACAAAAATCCTGTCCAGTGCCATTTTCATTTTCCCTCACAGAAGAGCAGACCTCGTGCATCAGGTGTCATTTACTATAATCTAGTTGCTCAGGGAAGTGTCCACTCTTCTTTGATTTGGTGTTAACCTCAATAAAAGTTGCTGATTTTTTTAAAAAAGGAACACCAAGAACTAGAAAGCCGAGATGGTCAAAAAAAGAAACAGTATCACTCATTTAAAAAATAAGTAACAATGCTTTCTTTTAAAGAACATTTTTTTAAGTTATGACTTATTTTTAGCATTTCATGTACTTTATTGTTAAGTATGCATTCCTGTTACTATCAAACATAAGGTTAAATTAACACAAGTATCAATTTATTACTTAAATTATACTCAATAGTCGTAATATAGTTCACTTTCTTTTGGTTTTCTAATCAGTTCTTAGAACTCCTTACATACACAACCAGAATGAACTTAATTGAAGTTCAGCTTTAGCAGAATCAGTCTTTAGCAGATTTCTGTAACCTGTCCAAGTATGTTTGCACTAGGAGCATATCAACGTGCTGCCACAGCAGAGATAAGAAGGGACATTCTCACTCCCAAAACAAGCACACTTGCTCAAGTGAATCTCTCAGAACACACTATTTTTCCAGCCATGCTTATAATTTACTAAACTATCAGCATTTTTTCCACCATCCCTTTCCATTTCTTCCCCTTTTTCCACGAAGTGCGCTTTATGTACGAAGGAATGCCTATGGCCAAAAATTGTCACTAGCTTTTTACTTTAATTCATCGTTCAGTTAATGAATTATGTCTTAAGCTTCAGCACACACAAAGCCAAACTGGTTTAATTTTAAAGATGTATCCATAGAAATCTTGTAGTGCATTTTGAAAGAAGCATAAGAAGTAAACTGTCACTGGAAATATCTCTGTGTTTTCCTTTTCATTCTCCTGAAAGAGTATAAAACTGCAGTTGTGCAGTTCATACCTAACAGTAATTTATAGGAGATAAAAACCATTTTAAGTTTCTTTCAGCTGTGCAATATAGAATTATCTACCTTGTGCTTCATTATTTCCTCATCTTCAAGGCTGAGAAAATTAAATCTCCCTTGTAACTCTTAAGCTCCTTGACAGACACAGTGCAATATACAAAAAACTTAAATTGCATAAGCTCAAGAATAAATAATAATGTAACTATCACACGTACTCATGTACTATGTAGTAAATAACCTGAACAATTAGGTGAAAGGAAATAACTTTCCAATTTTCCATTAATCTGTACACACTTTGCTTCAGCATTATCTGTTACAAATGATTCAAGATTACGATGATGCCTTATCAAAGTTCAGAGCTGGAGTATAGATGTTACAGCTGAAGACACTACTATTGGGATATTATTATGTCTTGAAAATAATCACACATATAGTGGATGATTCTTCTTTAAACTGTGTAGTTAAAAACAGTAGCAGGAAACATTTTGTTATTTCCATGATTTGAGTCCAAAATAAAAAACTCACGCATTTCAAAAGTCTTTGTTTTCTCAACTGAAAAAAGGTTCTAATGTATTGGTAATATACTGAGTACCTGCTGTACCAAGACTTATCATTTTAGCTAAAATAATCTTAGAAAACACTAATTTGCCTTCATTACCACACAAGCTCTGCAGGTGACTAGAAGTACTATTGTGCATTTTTTGTTGACTCCTTAGCAATAACCTTGCAATTTCATTCTTCTAGCCTTGAAGAAGAAGTTCTGCGTATTGTATTTGAAGCCATCCTCTTTCGCCTCACATCTGGCAGTCCACGACAATTAACTGAGACACTTCTGCCTACAGCAGGCCTGGAGTGACACTCTCCATTACTGTCCTCATCCCACCAAGCAGCTCAGTTCTCCTTTCCCTCTAGAAAGCGTTAGGGGTTGAGTGTTCAGCATCACAGCAAGAAGGTGAGATGAGCAGGTGCTCCCTAGCTGGTGGCTGTCAAGCCAATATGCCAAACTCTCAGGGAAAAGCACTACTTGGAGATGGTCATGCCCAGCCAAAACAACCCTGGGCCCTACATTCCCAAGCCTTGTGGCAAGCACTGGCAGAACCTCTGCAGCAAACGGAACTTGTCCCTGCTCACACAGCCATTAGCACACCTTTCCAGGGGTATTTTCACAAGGCCAAGGTTAAGACAAGCTTTTAAAGGGCAAAAATGGACAACCATTTATCTTTTTTTGTGTGTGAATTTTATTGCAACCTTAGCTAAAGACACAAGGAAAATGGCTTATTACATTACTTTTAGAGTATGGCATTTTCTTCTTAGTTTTGAGTTCAGTTTTTTGTCAAAGATTTAGTTTCTTTGGGCTGCCTTGATCACTGAAGACAAGGTTTAAGCAACAGTTTCACTGCTTAGTGTTGTTTTTCAGAGGTTTGTTTGACTGAGTTTACTTTTACCTTACTCATATAACAAATCAGAGTCTGTTAAAGAATCTGTGGAAAAAGTGTAGCAGTGTCTCTAGGAGAATTTGAAATGAAAACTTGTAGACTGTACAAAACAAAGTTAATTTCGATGTAATTAAGCAAAACTAATTTTTTTTAAGTTTCTGCTTGAATTGGAAGTGTTTGTTTAAAGCTTTGTGTGTGTGTGTGTGCATGAAACTCAAGCACATACACATGGATAGTTTAGACATCATCATGGACAAACAGGGATGAGTTTATCACAGCTCATGCTATAGTACAGCAATGCTGCCTCCATATGTGCTCTAAGTGAGATCTTGAATGCATTTTTTTAGGAGATTCAAAGCCGCAGCAGAGGCTAAATTCACTTATTTCACTCCTGTCTGCACTTGTCTCGTAAAGACAGACAGTTTTATTACAGTAGGACTGACTTCCTGCTTGTTGTCAGCTTTGTGCAACGAACAGAGAACTGATCACAACCATTTCTCTGTAGGAAAATGAAGCTAGCTCCTGTTGAAAAAAGGGTGCCTGTTTCTGGGACCTCCAGGAGAGCTGGCCACAGCCAGCACACACCTCACAGCCCGGCTCTTGGAGCCAGTGCTGTCCTCGCTGCACTTCCAGCTCCAGAGGCAGCAGGCAGCAAAGCTGGTGCTTGTGCCCACTGCACAGGCATGCCCTGACACAGCTACAAACTGGGAAGGCATTGACAGATCTGAATTCAGTCTCAAATTTTCCTTGGTCATCTCAGTCCTTAACTTCCAAATTGCTTTGCGTTTGAGCTCGTGCCTGTCAAGCTGGCTTACTCTTCTGTAGCAATATGAAAGCATGGCTAGTTTAGAAGGGCTGACAACAAAATCCTGTAAATGCAATGAAAGAAACCAGAACAACAAAAACTCCAAACCTACTTCTGCATAATTGTCTTTCTATAGCATGAGAAATAAAAATGTACAGCAATTCCCAGATTTTTAAATTATTCTTACTGATTCCCGTTGATGTCATTGCTGAAACGTGAATAAAAGATTGAGTTTGCTTACTGAGATCTATTCAAAATATTACTGATAGCTTAACAAATAATAACTGCATAAATACCCCTCAGCTGGGCGGACATCCTACAAAGCATCTGCCTAATAAGAGAAGAGTTCAGAGAGCTGCCACGGGGCAGGATATTTACCCTTGAATACACCAAATGCCTTTCCTGCAAGGAGATTGAAAGGTGCTGTCGTGGGCCCAGACCCTGCTGGTTCTGCCATCTAAGAGATGGACAGAAAGGGGAATTTCTTTTGTTAGTACTCAGTTATGATTCGACCAGCGCAAGGAAGTTATTTGTTGAATTATCTTAAAATCATCACATTTCAGAGTAGAACCACACTTTAAATACAGGAAATGTTATTTGCTGTATACGTATTATGTTGTTAAGCATAATTAAAGTTGAAAGCCACAGAACCACACTCAATGCTACTGCAAGACTATAGAATATTTCTGTGGCCAACGAAATAAAGTACCATATGCTGAAGACGTCAGCAGCCAAGAATCAATACACTTAGTAGCCTAAACTACAGCATGCTGTGAGCAAGTACCCGTGCAAATATTTCAGAAATGAGTAATGAATAATTATTCTAAGCATCAACTATGCCACTGCAAACATCATCATCTCTAGATATGCAAACTGCCAAAACCTAAACAAATCTCTCTCTTCATGGCTGAAAAATTCTACAGCATTTCCCTCTTTGAGGCATCTCAAAGATATATCTAGCTGAAAGTATTTCACCTCTTGACTTTTCTAGAAGCTTTGCTGTGATTTTTTTCAGGCACTAAGTCACACAGAATATTCTATGTTCCCTTTGTACACTTCAGATGTAGACAACAAAAGCTTCTCCCCCCCCCCCCAAGTTATGTTTTATTCAAAACCATTGAGAAGAAAAATTGAAACTAGGGTGAGAGTCGCTCTTTAGACTTGTCTCTATTAGAAAATTGAATCAGATCTGTGAATGTTTTCAGACACAGATACCCAGGACCACCACTGAAAACAGAGCAACAACTAATAGAGATCTGAAAAAGGCAGTTCCAGTAAAATTTTTAAATATGCAATTGAAATGAGATCCGATTTGAACCAGGGTTGCCACTGGAATCATTCACTTACGAAAGAGGTAAGGGCTATCTCTGAGACAAAGAAAATAGCTGTAGGTTTTATCAGGCTCCAGAAGCACCACAGTTCACATTCCAGAAGCACCACAGTTCACATACCTCTGGACTCCAAGCACCTTCACAGGAATAAGCTCCCCCAGGAAAGGCCTCCATTGGCAAGGGTGCTCTGAACAAGGTCCACAGTGGCTCTCCCTGAACCAGATGCATCCAATCTAATGCTCTGGGACGTCCCTCAGCTAAAAGAAATTTTCTCAATCGGTATTGAAACAATCACATTCTTACATAGCATTGAAATGATGGCAGTCGGGGCATGCTTCTGTTACACTGACTGATAGTTTTGATACTCTGATACTTGGCAGAAGTGCCCTCTAGGGCAGAGGACACATGAGCCATGCTCCCAGCCAACAATGCAGATTTTGCATTACCAGAATGTGCTGAACTGTGGCTGGCTTAAGTCTTCTACATTCATGGGTATCCATGAGGAATAAGTCACATATTAGAGCAGCTCTACAATTTCGTCAGCTTGTATCTGCAGCCAGACTGCTCCCTAGGTATGTGGAGCACAAAACTTAAGTTCTTCATAAGCAAAGGGCCAAAGGAAAAAAGAGTGAGAACACACTCTTGAAAGAAGTTGCTGTCTGATCAATTCCCATTCCTCTAGCTCTGCACAAATTCAACTGATGCAATTTTGATAATAAATTGGGCATATTTTTTCTGAGAGGAAAGGAAGATGAAGTCTACCTGAAAGTATCACGGGGGCTACAAAGTTAGAACAACTTCTATACAGATAGACCACTGACCAAGAAAAATACAATGGTTATGAGACGTTTAGGCAATTTATCACCATTTACAGTACACTACTGGCGTAAGCTTACACGTGAATATACCAGTGCTATGGTAGGGAGGGCTGTAGAAAAAACTATGTATAAATAAAAGTGAATTCCATCTAAAACACAACTTTTACTTACCAACTTTCTTTCAGTCGCACTAATCAGCACCTGGGAATTTATCAGTAGGGTTTTTTCCAAAAGAGGGGGCACCCTCGCTATTCTCTACCATGTGTCAGAAGAGGAAAAAATAATCCACATTCCTTTAAATACCACACACCAAAACAGATGAAAAAACTCCACGAGCTAATATTTAGATAAACACTATTACACTTATGCCATGTACTTTTTTATATCAGATGAACTGTAGTCTCAGAATGCTAATAAAACCCATGCCATTCGCATCCATAGTTCACTCTGTTTAAAGCAACGACGACCGGTGACAGGACTCCAAGGATTTTCTGTACGCTACTCACCCACTCAACAAGGGAGGGGGGGTGGGAAGGCAAGGAAAGCAACAGGGGCCTGATCCTGATCCTGTTCCCACCAAATAAAACGGGAATTTTGCCATTAACTAGAAGATGCTGGATTGTGCCTTTGGTTTGCTAGCAGAAATGTTATGTGAATTTGGGATTTTCTCTTGTGTCTAAAACACAGTCATTTGCTGCCCTCTAGAAGCAAACTGATGCATATACTCTGGGTTTCTTCAGTACAGGCCTGGTTCCTTGCTCTAATCTTTAAAATGTATAGAGCAATGCAAAGCAACGTTGAAGGACTAGAGAGATGCAACCAAACTACAAGGTACTGAGAATTCTGAAATGTTCTCTGAATTCACAGCTATTTGATAATATGACTGACAGTTTTGGCTGAAGTGTGGAAAGGTGTCATGCATTGCTTCTGGGATTACCAGAGATAACTTCCAAGAATAAATTAACCCAGATTATTTCTTTACCCTGTTTAATAAAACTGAAAATTAGCAAAAGAGGATGATTTGTTGTGCATTTTTTAAAGCACAACTCTCACCACACTGATGCACAGAAAGAAAAGGGAGATTCATCAGGTTATGCTGAAAGAATTACAAAGTCAGCCAGCAAGTTTCAATTATGTGTAATGCTTTAATAATAATAATTAATAATTAATTTAATAAATTTTATTGCCTCCAAAAGTAATAGTGATCTCATTTATTATTAATGACTATTTTCTTATCAAGTTTTTAGATATTTTTAATCAATTTTATTTTGGTTTTATTAGTAGGAAAGTGCTGGTAAGTGTCTGGTTTCTACCAACTCTTCAATGACCCAGGAATGGCTAATTAAATTTCCTTTAATTGTCTTAAAAAAGACAACCTTCAAAACTTCTGACCTCAGCTCCAAGCAGAAGTCTAAGAATCTATGTGTGAAAGCAATGAATAAGATTCAAATGTCATCTAACATTCAATTATGATTGCATAATGCTATTAGATGATGTGTATAGTGGTTTCTTAGGTAATTTTTTTTTCTTTTTTTAATTTCACCATCATCACAACTGCATTTTATGGGTGAAATATTCAAAAGTAGAAACATTTTTCTAGTACCCTTCCACAACCTGCCAAATGCTATGTATTCAAATCACACGCCATGCTCATTACTATATTATGTTCCCAATGCAACCAAGGACTTGCAAGTGAAGCCATGAACAGCTGAAAAGTTCTTGATTCTCCTTACATCAGACTAACATTAGCAGAAAACCTGCCCTCCCAACGATATCTGCACTAAGATACCAAAAATATGATTTACTGATATTTACCACCCATTTTAAAAAATCTTGCTTCTTTCCACAGTATTTTTGTCAACAAATACAAGGAGGATGGGCTTGCAATTTGAAATCTGAACTTAGGTACCCATGAGAATCAAACTCAATGAGATTGTTGTGCCGCGTACCATTTTAGAGGCAGACAGAGACCTCCAAATTAAGATTTTGGTTGGTGAAATATATTTCTGATGTCTCATTTAAATGTAAAAAGTTATGTGGCGTGAAACTGTAGCTGTTTACATGTTCTAATAAACCTCAGATTATTAGTAGTGCTAATGTTACACACTTTCCAAATTAAGTCTGAATACTTTTCCTTTGGAAAGTGCAAATCAGAGATTCAAGAACTCATTTCAAGTACACTCTCCTCCTAACCACATCTATGCTATTTTTGCTTCTAATTGGCATATCTAATATCAAAGCTTGTTTTAAACCAAGGTACATGGCAAGGTCAAAACCAAGGGTCCGAGAGTTTAAACGAGTCTTTCGTGAATAAAAAATAGTTGTACAATCTTCTAAAGAGCAGGACAAAGAGTTTAATCATTCAAGTCAAGTGTAAGGTCTAACTGTGTGTACTCGCACAGTAAAATACAAGCAGAAGGTGGCCATGCACATGTCAAGCTCTGAGTGTACCTGTCAAGACTAGCATAAGGTTAACTATATTAAATACCCTTAAAAAATGTCAGGCAAGGGGCTTCGTTTTCTCAGCTTGCTGGTGTGTTTTCAGCTAAATAAAGCATGGAGTGGATGCCACCAAGTGGTAGCTGTCACCATATACCAGTATCTTCTGCATGATCTCTCTTTAGGCTGCCACTTCAGCTGCAGAAAATACTCCTGGTACAGCAGTTTGTTGGGAACAGCATACTACTATCATGAAAAGAGGAAAACAATTGGCTAAGGACAAAATGTAACTCTTACTGCTAATGACAGAAATGTCATAGAATTAAATGAAACAAATATCAACTTCCTTTTAAAGACTTATATCATACTTAGAATATCCTGAGAGCAAACACAAGGTCACCCAAAAGATCAGACCTGCAGTTCATGTAGACAGCAAACCTGCAAGAAAGCCCCTAGGAGCACCTGGAAGAGACCCTCTGAGTATACCTGGTTATTTGGGTATATCTACACTGCTAAATGTTATAGGGACATGAAAAAAAAAACCCAAGTATTGCTTAATTGTTTTACTACTCCTCTGCTCTTGGCAGTTCCAAGTTGTTCTCTCTCAGATAAAATACAGGTACAGTGCTGGGAACAATTTACTCCAGAGAATGATCACACAAGTCTATTGGTTGAAGCTGCACCAGGTCTGCTGCATCCACTCTGTGATTGACTCTCTACCATCCTTCAACATTACTGCAGCAAATTCTGCCCCTCAAATATCTGATGAACCACGTCCCAGGACATTTATATCCTCAGCTGAATGCTATAAAAACTTGTATTTCATGCCTTCGCATTATTTCAGCCGCAGTGGCACTGCGAGAGACCCAGAGGACACATCCATTCCTACAGTGCAAATGCAGGCAGCCTGTCTATCCAGCTAATCATCACAGCGAGGACGGAAGACAATTCCCGCTACTTGGTGTTGGGATCTCTGGGAAGCAGTTGCTTACATGAGAAGCAATTTAGAAACACACCCTGTCTACAGTCTCATTCTTGAAGAGTATAGACATCATTCAGGAATCCTGCCACAAGTACCAGCATGAGTCTGGCACAGAAAACATGAAGAAACTTCCATCGAAGGTACTGCACCGGGTACATGTTGCAGACGTCTGGTCCAAACACATGAGCTCCGTCCACCTCACCATTCTTCCAACCTCACTCACTTCAGTGGGGAGAAATCTAGGAGAAATTCCCTACCTGATGAATGCGGTTACAAAGAACTCTCTGCTCTCCACTCTGCTTCTCAGGCAGCCAAGTGACTTGCCAAAAGTTTTGTGGTCGAACAAATACGAAAATGAAAAAGAGTAATTCTGACTCGCTTT
Organism: Todiramphus chloris collaris; assembly: GCA_025345505.1. Lineage (NCBI taxonomy): Eukaryota > Metazoa > Chordata > Aves > Coraciiformes > Alcedinidae > Todiramphus > Todiramphus chloris. The sequence continues at coordinate 1,165,806 of JANVCC010000072.1, forward strand.
TCTTGTTTCAATATTTGTTTCAATAGTATTTGTTCATATTTGTTTCAATAATAAAATACATCTGGAAAAAAACTATTTACTAATTAAAATTATACGCTATGTTCATAACACACATGTCTATTTAACTAATGGATGTGTTATCACAGCTATGTGAAAGAGAAAGGCAGATTAAACCGCTTCTGGTACTAGCCTGAGGGGAACGGCAAAACAGGCTGGCTTCACTGCCCACCTTCCTCAGCCAGAGCCCCGGACAGCCGAGCGGGCTGCTCCAGTGCCACTGTCACCAGAGGAACAAGGGACGGTTCTGCAGAACGAGTAGCAGGCCTGCTCTCCAAAGCCTCTTTTCCTCACCGTCTATAACCTAAGTTCAAATAAATCCTTTGCTTCTTACTAAAGATTCCCATGGGGAGATGCAATATTAGTGTCCTTCCAAGAGTCGCTGCTGCCCTGTCTTTCCAGCAACACTAGCATAGGCTTGTATAGATTTTCTGGCTCTTAGTTCATAACCAAGCTCCAGTAACTTTTAGTGCATGCAGGCAACTCACGGGGGGGGGTGCAAGCGACTCAGCCGTGGTTTGCCTATCCGTGGCCCTACCTACGCATGAGGACACATGGGGAGCTGTGTAGATGGCTCAGCCCTGAGCTGTCCACAGCCCCGCGCCAAACAGGGCAATGCTGCATCACACAAAGACCTGAAACCAGAGCTGAGCCTTGCAGCTCCTCAACAAATGGTATGTGCTGAGTCTCAGTTCAAACCGTTTCCTGAGAAAGTAAGATAAGAAGAGCCTGGAGGGCTTCAGTGGTGGTTTCCACAGACAGCTTTTGTGTATCCAGAATCCAGCCAGGCATAGCTTTGCCACAGCCGCCTGGAGGTTTTCAGCCACAACCTTGTGTATTCAAACTGTATAATCAGCACTAAACCAAGGGATAAAAGTGCTAAGGTTTAGCTTAGGATTTGGGAGTTGCCTCTCCAACGCTCACCTGTATGGAGACCCCTCCCACTTTGGTTGGGACATTGGCCAAGGTTACTTTTCTAAGACTGAGAGCCCTTACCTGGAGCGGTGTGTGAATATTTAGAATGCTGTCAATTTGCAAACACGGGTGATTAACCAACACATCTATAATATTCAACATGCTTTCTAATTTGTTATAGTGTATTCTTGCTTTTAAGCTGTAATAGTGCATTCTTCCACTGTATCCACAAAACCCTGCATCAATGGTATATTAGACTTCAAATAGATGGTGTGCTTGGGCCTTACAGTTAAACCTGTGAGTTCAAACAAATAATTTGCTTAGACCTCCCAGTCCAGTCTCTTTTTGCCACAAGGCTCTTCATCCTCAACAATGTTCACAATGTTCCTACAAGGCTCAGGAACCTTGAGCAGCCTTCAGTAAAGCACTTTGACAGCCTAACCTAAGATTTCTGCAGTGCAACCAGCAATAATTGGAGCACCATGTGTTGACACTGATGAATGAGAACATTCAGAATCATCTGGAGTGTGGATCCAGCAGGATGTTTTCCAATGCCTTCCAAGCCATATGAATCAGTACTCTCTACATGTAATTGAGAGCATGGTCTGCATCACAACAAACGTGATTGCCTTAAATAAGAGTATCAAACATCATAAAACAGTGTCAACACAGAACATCATCTGTCAGCATCTGAGCAGTAGGTCTTAATGATAAGCCAGAAACAACATGGATTAGTTAGGCTGGGGAAACAACTCAAGCAGATAGGGTCCTGCTACGTTAATGAGAATCTGGGAGAACCAAGTCTGAAAGTGCACAGCATGTAAAATAGTGGCAGTAAGACTGAGACAAAACCTTACCTTCTGACAGGTCACTGAAAACAAGAGACATCAAAAAAACGTGTACAGCAGCATGTTCCAGACATATTTTGCATTTCACCTTTCAACTCAGTTTGCATAAAGAGAAGCACAGGAGTAGAAATTCTTATCCAAAGGTAAGCAAGGAAACAAACAAAATAAGTTCTCCTAGTTTCTAAAAAGCATAACACCATAAAAGCATGACTGCCTGTACCAAACAATATCAAAGATGATCCCACCAGCCCAATATCCTACCTCTGACAGTGGCCAAAGCTCTAACTAAGAACTAAACAGGCAAATGCATAAAACATCAAGAGACTTCTACGCTCTAACCAATACTGACAAAGTGGATGACAGAAGGTTATACTGGCCTATGGGTATTAGCCTGAGGAAACAGTGTTTTACTGTTTTTCTAATTATGTTGTCACTTTTTTCACAAACTAACTCGTTTTTAATTAAGATACCCAGAACTTGGTACTGGAGACTCGTGCATCAGGGAAGGACGGTTCCCACAAGCTGCCTCCTGTTCTTGAGAAAGCAGAGAGCTAGGAATAAGAGGTGGTACAGTTCCTGCATTAAGTAAGGGAACTGCAGATTCAAGGAAGTTAAATAGCAGGAAGAGGGGAATTGTTGTGGCAGAAAAAAACCCCAACAACTTGAAATTACTAAATCTCAAAGAAAATCCTCAATCCACTCTGCTAAACTCATATGCTAAAATTAATATTGTTTGACATCCAAAGCCTACAGTGATTGCCTTTCTATATATGTAATAGGATTTCATAGCATAGGTGGCTGTGAAAATGGAAAATCATGATAATAAAATGTTTAAGATTGTAAAAAACATTCATTCTAAAGTTACAAAACACACTACCAGAAAAGAAGTGGTCACACAAACATATAGGCAGCTCATCAATCACGTACAGAGACTTAATGACATAAACTGTCGTGCACAGATGAACCTCTGGAACTGTATGGATCAGTTTGTAATTACTACACCATATAAATTAACATCAGTTAAATGAAAGCGACTCAATATTCTGTTGGTATTTTACACATACACCTAGGACAAACTCACTCCAAAATGTGAAATTCCAACACAGAAGAAATTCTATCCCAATTCTTGTTCCTGAAGTTTGCCAGACTTGTACATACCCTGTTTTTTCCACCCAGTAATGACAGACAATTCTTCACCACTGCTGAAAACTCCTGGAGTTTTATACTGTTGTTCAATACAACAGCACAGAGAATTTACTCAAGTTCATTTAAGCCAGGAGTACTCTGTTGCTTATGCTCTGAAGGAATATTGGAAAACACTGTCAATTGGATATTTCACAGCTTTCTTATCTTCAGAATTTGTCATTTTGAAGATGTCATCATCCTTAGTATGTTATCTGGAAACTTACTTAGAGGTAATGAGCAGGAAATTTGGCACTACTTTCAACATAATTCTCCATAATTATTTCTAAATCATAGTACAAAAATATTTTTCCACTCCATGATTTATGCAGCTTGTGCTCTTGTACACTCTCTGATGACTCAAAATTTCAACAGGCCCTCATGACATTATTTTAAACTTTCTATGTGCAGCTGGCGCTGGCAGGCCATACATTCCAGGACTCTCTGCAGCATCATATTAAGAACTATTAAGTCAAGCCACGTGCAAAATCAGCATATACAAATTAAGTTTTTTAATGTCTATGCCAAATCCTGTACTTCAGGACTGAAGTAGATTTAGTTTGCAATAGCTGAAGATGGGTTGTCACTCCTCTTTTGAGTCTAGTTCCAGTGACAACTACTTCCTTGATTTTAATCACAAGCAACTTTTCTTTATTTTCAAAGTGATTTATCCTCTCATCGACAGCCCGTGCCTCACTGGCCCACAATTTGAAGCAAATAACTTTGTACCTCTTCTTACAATGTTTATACAGCACCTCATAAACAGCGTTCTGATATTTATTAAGAATTTTTGGGTATTCTGGTCCTTGCTCTGCTTTGAACTTTCCCGGGTGCCCAAGTCTAAGCATGCTTTGAGTAGCAGAATAGATATTTTTAACTTTCAGAGTTCTTGATGCTGCAGAAATGGGTTACAACTAGAGCTGGAGGTCCTGCTGGAGCGCAAGGCCTTGAGAAGAGACAAACACACCACAGGAGACCAGGAGATTGTCCAAAGAGCATTTCAAGGGCAACGATTCGTAATCGAGCACTTCAGAGCAGGATGCCACATGAGCACAAAAAGCAGTGGGGAAAAAACCCAACAAAACCAACACTGAACAGGATAAGCCTTATTCTGGTGTGTCCACTGTTTGCTCAGACCTCACTGAAGCTCAGTAGGGGAATCAGGACTAAAATGGAATGGTGCACGAGGTAAAAAACATGCAGACAGTATGAACTAGGTAACTGAAGGGGAACATGAAGGACGTTCCTCCGATTTCCCCCTGGGAATCTGTCCAGATTGGATCACCTCACACCCCTGTACTAAGCAGTGTGACACAGTAGAGAGGTGGCTGAGAGAGCTGGAGCTCAGTGGTAGGTGCGTGTGATGAGTAAGAGCCAAGAGCAGTGAGCTCAGGACTTGCTACAGTGTGAGGAATCGCAGGATTGCATGTTAGTGATGTCATTAATGGTAGTGATGTCATTAACAGTGATGCCGTTATTAGCTAGCTCATTTACCTCATTTATGAACAGTAATTAATTAGGTTGATTTAACAGCAACCATTACGGCCTCTCACCTCAAGCCTTCCCTCGGAAAGGCCGGGGGCGCTGCGCGGGAGGGAGCCTGCCCCGAGGGCCCGCCTGCCCCAAGGCCGCCGGGAGGCCTCGGCCGCCTCCCCTCAGGGCGCCACCGGCGGCGGGGCGGGCCCGGGCCCGGGGCGGAGCGGGGCGGGGCGGGGCCCAGGGAGGGCGGGCGGTGTCCATGGAAACCGAGCGCACGCGAAGCGCCGCCCTCCTCGCCGAGCTGCCGCTGCCGCCGCCATGATGCTGCTGGGCCGTGGGCTGGACGCCAGGTAACGGGCAGAGGGCTGGGGGAGGCCCCGCGCTGCCGCCGTCCCCGTGCCTGTTGCGGGCCTCGGGCCGTTCCCGGGGGGGGCCGCTCCGGGGGGCTCGCTTGGCGGGGGCCGGCCGAGTTGCCTGGCCTGGATGGGCGGGGGAGGAGGAAGAGGAGGAGGAGGCCCGGGTTCGGTCCGGCTGGCCGGGGAGTCTGAGGGCGAGGCGGGCCCCGTCCGGCCGCTGGCCTCCCGAGGGCAGGGGATTCGCCGCTGTGCTTTTAAAGGCCACACAACTTCTCGAGGCACAGCGTGCAGTGCAGAGCAGTGCAGTGCAGAGCAGTGCAGAGCAGTGCAGTGCAGAGCAGAGATGAAGCCAAGCCCTGCCGATTGGATCGGGCCTCTCGATGGTGATTTTGCGGCCGCTTCTAAGCCGTCCCAATTAATTGAGTTGGTAGGGAAAGGAACCCGCGAACTTTTCACGCCTCTGTCTAAGAAAATGTAGTGTTTTGTGCCCCAGTATTAAATATTACTTGCACTGGGAGCAGTGAGATCAAAATTGTGAAGTGGGTGAAGAAACGTGCTTACAGCCTGCCCCAGGAGAGGAACGTTTTCTGACATGAAAACATCCTGATAAAATAGGAAAGATGTATCTTTTCCTGAAGATTTTAGCAGGTAGTATATGGTTTGAAAAGCAACTTTATTCCTACTTAATGAGACTCATTCCTGTTTACTGGGTGAAACCTTCCCTACTCCAATGCTTCTACGCTCAAGCATGTACTGGAGCGCTGAACAGCTTAGCTGGAAATTTTTTTTCTTCTTAGAACAAAATCTCTTTTGAACAGTCTTCTAGACTGCTTGCCACGAAACAACATAGCTGGGTTTTGCCTATAGCTGAACTCTGGCCTGAAATACTTTTCCTGAAGGGCTCCTGAAGAAAGGTGTCCTTCGTTTGAATTGACTGCATTATTCTTTTGCCTTAAACTATTCCATTTCTTGCAATGTTTCTGATTTTCATGTGTTGTGATGTTAAGCCAGTATTTAACTATTGGTCATCGTTTGGAGTTGGGATAGCTTAAGGATATGAAAGAAGTTTTTGGTTACCTTCACCAGGACAGTGGTACAAGTGAGTTCTCTTGCTGAGAATTTTAACACTTCACATCAGTCACCTCATGGAGACTCCTTAGGACCCCAGATCTGGCAGTTACTGTTTGCTAAATTGTCCGGTGCTTGATTGAGCCAGATCAACAACTGGCATGAATTCAGTGATGCTGATTTGATTCAGTAGTATCAATGAAGCATAACTAAAGCAAGGCCACTAAATGATGTAGAAATAGGAAAGCAAAATAATCACGTGAAATATATAAACAGAATATTCAGAATGACTTACCTAGGTCATTAATGATGAAACATATAGGCATCTGGTTGAAATAAAGAATAAAATTGAATGAGTATAATTTAAAAGAAATTAATTTGTTGGTGTGATGAATGCCCTTTCTGTATTTTTAGAGCTTTCACCTCTGTATTTGTGTCCATTTACTTCTCAGATTCTCAGGGATATTTATCCTTTGTAGTGCTGTCCAGGAGTTTGGTTCCTGTTCACAATTTGAAGGACATTTAATACCTTCACAGATTTGCCCTTTACTGCCTGATTTCTCCAGCCATTCACTTGCTTTTTAGATTGCAGACTTCCAGGAAGCTTTATGGCCCAGTCTTGTTTGAGACCTGAAGGTGGTACCACTACACTAGTGATTAGTACCTACAGTAACAGTGAGCTCTTGCTTAACCACAGGAGGAAAACTTTAAAGCTGATTTTTGTGATTTGGGTTTTCCTCTGTTGGATCTTTATTTCTAACTCTAGATCCTGCTTTGTTTGTTTGTTTCTAATTCATAAATAAGCACATATTACATCTGACTGTTACAGCGTTTTCTTTTTAAGAATAGTTTTTTGCTTTGCACTGAAATGAGATGTCTGAATCATGTATAAATTATCAGTAGTGTAATTATGTAGTTTTTCTTCTGTACGTGTTGTAAACATTTGTCCACTTCTTATTTTTCCCTTACTTTTCTTTGGATCCAGGGACAATCAGACTAGGCAAATACAAGACGCTGTTTCAAATGTGGAAAAACACTTTGGTGAATTGTGCCAAATATTTGCTGGATATGTACGGAAAACTGCCAGGCTACGAGACAAAGCAGATCTTCTAGTAAATGAAATATATGCATATGCAGCCACAGAGACACCAAACTTAAGAGATGGACTGAAAAACTTTGCAGCTGATTTTTCCAGACTTCAGGATTATCGCCAGGCAGAGGTACAAAATGCAAGCTGTACATGTTGTCTTTGCCGTCTGAACTTTTCAGTTACTTGTCTGTGATTAAACGGGAAAAGATGCATTCTGCAATCACAAGAGAAACATAGGAGAAAACAATTTGAAATATATAAGTGGCAGAGCAGGATAGGCTGACAAAGCATTCGTCATTTACTCTGTTAATAACTTCAGTGAAAACTGCCTGTGATTAGTCCTGTTGAAGTCAGTGAAACTGCTTGGGCACTCACAGAAACTGAGACAGCAAGTCTTCAGTTGGTTTTAGGCTTTCGGACTTTGGATTATGATTTCTGGTTAACAGTGTTCTTTTTAGTTTTGGGAGTTGTCTGGCAGTAGCTGATGTAAAATCTGTCATTTTCCTTTGGCTGAGTCTGTTATCAGAAGCAGTATGAAGGAGAATACTAACTGTAATCCTTCACTGGGCACTGACAGCCTTTCTGAGGCACTGTTGGGGGCCAGTATACATTTGGTGACTCCTTAGTTCAACACTAAAAGTAACAACTTGATTTGGACCATATAGTTGGACAGTATAGTCACATTTCTGCTAGACAGGTGAGACTGTAAAGAAACATTTTTATGCGACTTAGACATCTGTAGTGTGGGGCCAGTCAAACTTATGATCCAGAATTCAAAATGCTGAGATTTAAGAAAAAATACATTTATTCAAATGTACTCAGAGGAGCTTTTGGAGTACATATCCTTTCAATAGGGCATAGAAAAGTCCCATTTATAGTTTTGAAAAGCCAATTTTAAAAAGAGACTGAAGTAGTTGACATTTCTGCTGTTTTACAATAAGATTTGTTTTTTCAAAGAAGCATTGCAAGTTGTCTTTCTATGTTAATGAAGTAGAAAAAGAAAACCTTTTGAAAGAAGTTAGTCTATGAGGTATCGAGTCTACTAAGTAGAGGGTTTGAAAACCAAGAAACGTGCATGGATCTTTAACAGTGTATTTCGGACCAGACTGTTAAATAGTCATAAGAAATCCAAGGGTGTGGATTTTAGTGCAATTTTATTCCATAAACTCTTAGGCATCTGTCCGCAGCTGAGCCACACCTAGGTCCTTATGCTGCCATTGATGTAATAGCAATTTGTCCCTCGGTTAATAGGGTAAATTTACATTATGGCCAAAGGTGTATGTGAAATCAGACTGCATGATCGCTCTGTGTTCACCTTTAAACTGTAAATCTGTAATTTTGAGGTACCTTTGTAAAAACTTGACTTTTGCCTCTTGATTTTTAAGCATGTCTTTAAAAAACTGACATTTGGCTTAAATCCTCCTCCCATGCCTGTCCCCAAACCGCCACTGCCCTTTGAAGGAGAAAGGGCAGAAACAGTGAAGGAAAAGAGAAGCCTTTACCCTTTAAATCAAGTTCTCCCCATGAAAACCACCAAATAGATAATCTCAGCTTTATTTCTTTTGGGCATGAGGTTAATTAACAGTTTTCATATATATTGACAATGTGAGCAAGAGAAAATAAGGTTTATAAGAGTTACTGATTTCTGGTGTTTATCTGCAGTACTAGATAACATAAATGCTGAGGGGTGAGGTACTTCCACAACATGTGGAAGGGTAAGCAGGCAGCATGGACAGGTTATTTGGTATGTCTATATCATGTGCTTTATTTAGAGCCTTACTGCCCTGTTCCATTCTCTTCTGTTGGTAGTTTAAGTGAAATTGTTTGACAGTGCACTGTTAGAGTGTAGTAAAGGAGAAATGTTTGGTCAGTTGGCATAGATTTTGGCTGACAGGTGACTGCCAGTTTAGAGGGGAATGCAGTGTCTGTCCCTTCTTAGGAGAGGTATGCACCTTGCTCTAATTCGGATGTAACAGCGATGAGCCCAGTGACTCGCTGGGCCAGAGTCAGCAGCAGCTTGTGCTGGGGCTACTTGGGCAGTGCTAACAAGCTTGGCAAGCCAGCGGGTCTTATTCTACTGCCTGTGTGCCCCTGTGTGGCCATTCTTCTAACTAGAAGAAATGAAACAAAAATTCAGATACACTCATCTGGGAGGGCATTTTTGTGCATTTTACCCAATGTACCTGTTGGTGTTTTTAGTATTTTCAGTACTTACAATGCTATTTCCGTTGTCTTTAAGAAGTGTTGAATTTCATACAGTATGTTTGATAGCAAAGGTGGCTTAGTCCATAACTGGCTAACCAGGGAGGTCCCAGTTGACCAGAAGCTAACAAATGTGACGCCCATCTACAAGAAAGGCCAAAAGGATGATCCTGGGAACAACAGACCTGTCAGTCTGACCTCAGTGACAGGGAATGTTATGGAGCAGGTCACCTTGAGTGCCATCACACATCACATACAAGACAACCAGATGATCAGGCCCAGTCAGCATGGGTTTACGAAAGGCAGGTCCTGCCTCATTAACCTGATCTCCTTCTCCAACAAGGTGACCCACCTAGTGGATGAGGAAGAGCTGTGGACGTTGTCTACCTGGACTTTAGTAAAGCCTTTGACACTGTAACCCACAGCATTCTCCTTCAGAAACTTATGGTGCAAGGCTTGGATAAATACACTCTGCACTGGATAAAGAACGGGCTGGATGGCCGGGCTGAAAGAGTGGTAGTGAACAGAGCTAAATCTGGCTGGTGTCCAGTCACAAGTGGTGTTCCCCAGAGTTCAGTACTGGGGTCTGTTCTCTTTAATGTCTTTATTAATGATCTGGATGAAGGGATTGAGTGCACCCTCAGTAAATTTGCAGATGACACCAAGCTAGGTGTGTGTGTTGATCTGCGAGAGGGTAAGGAAGCTTTACAGCAGGACCTAGACAGGTTAGATCAGTTGGACAAGGTTAATTGCATGGGGTTCAACAAGGCCAAGTGATGGGGCTTGCACTTGGGTCATAACAACCCCATGGCAAGCTACAAACTTGGGGATGTGTGGTTGGAAAGTGCAAGTTGGAAAAGAGCCTGGGGGTATTGATCGACAGTTGACTAAATATGAGTCAGCAGTGCATGCAGGTGGCCAAGAAGGCCAATGGCATCCTGGCTTGTATTAGAAACACTGTGGCCAGCAGGAACAGGGAGGTGATCATCCCCCTGTACTTGTCACTGGTGAGGCCACACCTTGAATATTGCATTCAGTTCTGGGCCCCTCACTATACGAAGGACACAGAAGTGCTGGAGTGTGTCTAGAAAAGGGCGGCGATGCTGTTGAAGGGCCCGGGGCACAAGTCCTGTGAGGAGTGGCTGAGGGACCTGGGGTTGTTTAGTCTGGAGAAGAGGAGGCTGAGGGGAGGAGACCTTCTCACTCTCTACAATTACCTGACAGGAGGTTGGACCGAGGAGGGGGACAGCCTCTTCTCCCTGGTGACGTGTGATAGGACCAGAGGGAATGGCTGCAAGCTGCACCAGGGCAGGTTTAGGCTGGGTATTAGGAAACGTTTCTTCACTGATAAGGTTATCAAACATTGGAATGGGCTGCCCAGGTCACTGGTGGCATCACCATCCCTGGGGGCATCTAAATGGCGTGCGGACCTGGTGCTTAGGAACGTGGTTCAGTGGTGAGCTTGCAGTGTTGGGTCAAAGGTTGGACTAGATGATCTTGAAGGTCTCTTTCAACCAAAGACATTCTGTGATAATCTATCAGCAAGGGTAGGGCAAATACTTTAATTTTAGAAAGCTACAGATCTCCAAGATGCAGTGTTTGAGGTATTTAGTACTCAGTGGTTAGAATCTCCACTTTTCGTTTATCTTGATGTATTGCCAATGAAAAAAAAAGAATTCCAGTAGAAATGGGCTTGAGCTTCTCAAAATACAAATGATTTACTGGTTAATTTAATTGATTTTGGGTTTTGCAAGATTTTTAAAGCCTCCATCGTGCTATATTTTCAGCACACATGGACTACTTTCCTAATGAGTCACCAGTAGATCAATTGTTTCCTGATTTTCCGCACCATAGATGTGGATGATTTCCGTGACCTTGTGATTTCTTTTGTAGGTTGACAGGCTTGAAGCCAAGGTTGTTGAACCCCTGAAAAGTTATGGGACCATAGTGAAGCTTAAAAGGGTAGGTTAAACATCTGTTTTCTCATAAGATACATTTTGGTGTTCTTGCCACTCAGTTGAAAACTTCTACTTAACAGTGGGGAATGGTTCTGATACTGTGGTAATCAGTCTAACTATACAGTAATACAGCTGAATAGAAACATATATATGTTGGAGGAAATCCAACGTATGTATGTCATCCAACATTATCCAGCATTTATCTAACAGTATCTAGGTGGTCCTGCTCTGGCAGGGGGGTTGGACTAGCTGATCTTTCCAGGTCCCTTCCAACCCTTAACATTCTGTGATGCTGTGAAAAAGCTTTGATGTGAAGACAAGGACATTCAAACTCCTGGAGCACAAAAAAATGCTAAAAAAAGGCATTGTGGATAGTGTGAAGCTTCCTGGATAGTGCAGATTCAGGGTGGTTTTCTTTATAAACAATGTCATTCTTTTTATTATTATTCAGAGTTCCAAAAGGTGATTTACATACAATGCTTTTGGCTCTTGGACATCTATATGCTGCCTTTAACAGCTTCTCTTGCAATTGCATTCTACACTGAAGTTCATAATGTAGAAGAAGCTTTGTGAAACTGATAAATAGGTAGTGGCCTGAACCCTTCTCTGTCCTGCAAAGTCATCAGGATACACAAAAATCTGAGATCTCTTCATTCAGTATGTTCTGCAGACAGTGTGGATAGCAGTTTGAAATACTCCCCGAAAATATCTGTACATTTCTTTCCTCCAGGAGGAATGTTTGAGCAAGTAAATTTTAATAAGCAGATCCTAGTTTATAGGATGAAAGTAGTTCTTTGTAATATGTTGTTAATTACATAGAGGATACCTTCATCTTGTAAGCTCAAATCTGTAGTTTGTGTATATATTTGTATCATCATCTAGATAAATCAAAAGGTAAAGTGATCATTATTTGACACAGTATTTGAGGTGTGGCCTCACCAGTGCCGAGAACAGGGGATGATCCCTGCCCTAGTCATGCTGGCCACACTATTGCTGACACAAGCCAGGATGCTTTTGGCCACCTGAGCACACTGCTGGCTCATATTCAGCTGGCTGTCCACCTACACCCCCAGGTCCCTTTCTGCCAGACAGCTTTCCAGCCACTCTTCCCTGCTCCTCCAGCATTGCCTGGGGCTGTTGTGATCCAGGTGCAGAACCCATCACTTTGCCTTGTTGAACCTCATAACTATTGGCCTCAGCCAATCTTCCTAGAGACACATCCTATTCCTCCTCTAGAAATGAGCAGCAAAAATATTGATCAAGTTTCTGCCTCATCTAGTTCAGTAAGTTTCATCTTCTCCAGCTATGTCATTACTAGGATGTCTTTTGTTCCAGATGTATTTAAACACCTTACTAACTGCATATATAAACATACAGTTTAACCCTTTCAGCTCTGCATGGCACTTTTGTGTTCCTCAGAACTTCTGATTGGTACTGACTGCTGCCTGTTCTGGTTTTCTTCTTACTGATTTATTTGATGCCACTTTTATTCCATTGCTAAGCCCAGAATGGGCCTGGCTTCTGCTTTGGGGATCTCAGCTTTTGACCATCTACCATACTTCTCATGAAAAGCTGTAAATATTTTTTCTTCTCACATTTTAAATTATAATGTGTGCTACAGAAAGTTGTTCAAGGTGCTAAATTCTCTTGGGCCCCATTGACTTCTCTTTAGGGGGATCCCTTCACCGGATAAGATCAGTACAATCTTGTTTTGCTTAAAGCAGATTTGTTCATGTTTTCTAGACAATGCATATAGGAAAAGTGTATTTTGTATTATTTCCTTCAAACATGTCTAAACCATTTAATTTCCAGGATGATCTTAAAGCAACTTTAACAGCAAAGAACCGAGAAGCCAAGCAGTTATCTCAGCTGGAAAAGACACGTCAGCGGAATCCGTCCGATCGACACATTATTGTATCCTGTATTTCTAGTGGCTATGAGAAATCTTTCTAGAATTGCTCAGGAATTAAACTGTTGTGCTTAGAAAGAATGCTCTTTAGAGGGACTGTTTCCTATGTTGATGGTGAATCTTTTCTTAAACTTTATGATGAGTTAAACCTTATAATAGCTGCTTTTTTACTCCCTTTTTGAATGAAACTATGAAACATTTGATATGTTTATACAAAAGGCAGATTGCATCTAAGAATTTGGAGGTTTTTGAAAATAAGTGTAATCAGACAAGTCCTTTTTTACTTCTGTGGATTTTTTAATTGTTTTTCTCCCTGTCATTTTCCTAGTCGTTGTGCTTCCTTGTGCCTAGATGTGGTATGAGCTTCCTCCAGCTGTGGGCTGAAGTGTGAGAGGAAAAGTTGTTATTATTCTGTTAGTAGAACACTCAACCAGACTAATCATCTTTTCAAAAGACCAGTGACCCTCCCCAGTATACTATTCTGTATCACAGAGGGGGAAAATCAGCCTGCATAGAATTTCCACTGAAATCTCATTGAAGTTTCATAATCTGAAGCAATCAGAATCTGGGAAATGCCAGAATAAAGGCGATCAAGGCAATCCGACTTCAGTTGGTTTATGCCTGTGTATTATGATAGAGCATTTAAGTTCATGCAGATGTGCTGTTTATTTTTATTACACTCCAGCACTAGACTTAGGAGTGAAACAGTCCTAACCTTTGTAGGATTCCATCAACTTTATTTCAGAAATTAGGGTCTTCCTAGTGACTGGGACATGGGACTGCAGAAAGAACAAAACTTATTGTGATGGTCAGATGCCACTCAGGGGAATTACATTTTATTTTTGCCTCTGCCAGAGAATTCCCATTTAGAATCTGTCAGGTCAGCTAAATTAAGCGATGACTGACTAGAGTTCCTCACGTAATAAAGACACATGGATGTCAACCATAGGGCTAGAACTTGAGCTGTGATGCAGAGTTCTCTTCCATTAGAATTAAGGGAATATAGGATAACAGTAAGCTATTCTCCCCAAAGGGAGACTGGTCCCATTTTTCTCCTTGTGCCAAGTCCCAGTTGATTTCATGGGCATATGGTTGACACCTAGCTTGTTTCCTCTGTGTCTTTGCTAAGATACTCCCAAGTACCCTTCTGTGACTCAGCCTCTTGTAACACCTGTGTTTTCTGTACTTAAGACTTTGCCTGAAAAGTTATTAAATCTCAATACAGTCTGTTTTGCATATGGCCAAAGGCACCGAATGCTACATATTTGCATTTTAAAGCAATCAACATAAAATGCATAATAAGAATTGGGAGCAGGAACATGTTCATTAGCTTTTGAGGACTATGCAGGTCAGCTTCCAGTTCGCTAGCATAGCTGTGGGGCTCCAGCACTGGTTCTTCCATTCCTGTGGTGTTTCAGCAGCTACCAACTTGGGCCACAGATAGCCAAGGATCTCTACTCACTCCTAGATTTCAAGTCCATCTTCTAAAACATGAGGGTAGTACAGTTTTGAAAAGAAAACTTTACCAGAATTTGTTTTTAAATATAACAATGACTTTTTTTAAATTAAAATTTTTTTTTTTTAATTAAAATTGATGGGTTTTTTTTTTTTTTCTGAAATGGTCTACCTAGGTTGTCGTAATTTATGTATTTCATTTATTTATTAAATAAATAAATAACCAAAACCACAGTCCAAGATAAAACAGCTCTTCTGAAACATTTTGACCTGGACATTTGAATTCAAGCAAAGCTGTAACAAACTGTAAGTAATGTACAGCTGGAAGCTTCAGACACCATCTAAGTGTACAGAGGTTTTGAAACATCTGAGGTAAATACTTCACAATACATTAAAAGTAGGTATCAAAACAGATACTTTTATGCATGTTATTTTGCCATTTTTTCCTTTACTAATATATCCAGTCACAAGTGAGTGCTCCAGAAGAGAAAAGTATCGACCTGCTGTTGTGCAAACTGTGCAGATTCTGCAAGTGTAGAGGTTTTACTCTACAACAAACAAAATTCCTTTCCCATTTCCTATTTAAGATGGATCGAGTATATCTGATTGTAACGTACTGTGTGTGTAATGGTTGCTCACGTGTAACAGCTACCTTAATTTCTAGAGAGAGACTGATTGTAAGAATTGAAAATACACAAAATGTCTCTCCTTGCTCTATTTCCCTCCATGTTTTGGGCAAAATCAAGAAAATTAAAGGTGAATATGTGACCTTATGTACCACTAAAGATCATTACCTGTTTTGTTTGCTCAGTAATGGCCGAATTGCATCTATGACTTGAAGCCATTTTTGTAAGGAGATAGTTTCATATTGATAATCCTGGAATGTAAGGTTACCATATTTTAATCAAAGGAGAATAAGTGAAAGAGCATGCCATATGCCTTAGGTAAACCTTTCTATTTGCACTGGGCCTGTGTTGTCTAATTTCCATTTCATTAAAAAAAAAGTTTCTCAGATGAATTTCTTGAACCCAGTCACTGTGTACTCAGCAGAGTGTCAGGGCTGGCTCAGTGGAATTAGCAGATAATTATGATAGAAAATTACTATACAAAGTCAGTGGGACTTAGCCAACTGGCTGCAGCTTGTCATTTCTCATGTTTCAGATCAAAGTCACACCAGTGTACAAGGCATCTTTGTTTATTAAGCTACAAACAAATTTACAAATACAGTAACACAGATGTGTAGTATTTTCAAAACTTGAATATTTTCATGGTGATTAGAGAAAATATCTTTGCATCAAATACAGGACTAATTTCACCTTTGTATTACTTTACCAGGCTGAAACTGAATTGCAGAGAGCCTCACTGGATGCAACGCGAACAACTCGGCAATTAGAGGAAACCATTGATAATTTTGAGAAACAGAAAATAAAGGACATAAAAGTATGTGTGCTCACGTTTCGGTCTATGACATTTCATCTTGCATAATAAAATTAAACTACAGTTACTCTTTGGCAAGATTATCAACGTCTAGTATTAACTTAAGCCTATGTAAATAAAATAAGAATCTTGTGGTATTCTTGAATATTTCATAATCCAAATATCATGAACTTTGCAATTAAATCATGAACGTTGCAATTAAAAGGAATTCATTACTCTTCCAGTGTGTTGAATTTTCTTGTATCTTCACCTTCTAACATTTGCTGTATTCTATTTCACTCGTAGCTGCATTTGTTAGTGGATATATGTTAGTGATACATGGATTACTATCAGCAAAAGTAACAGAAATAGCAACGAGTAAAGGATATATTTATCTGTGTAGGTTACAGCAGTCAAAAGTTTTACTAATGCAGACAGCATGAAATGTTCAGTGACTGCAAGTAATAAAAGCTTTCATTTCTCTCTTAATGTCAAAACATTAAGTGGATTGAGCCCCAAAGACTACAGTAACTCAGACCCACTTGCATTAGGTGATCTCAAATTTAATTATAAAATTGCTGATGGAGGTGGGGGAAGGAATAAATAGGGAAGAATGGAAGGTGGCTGAGAAACCCAACCAAACCAACCAGGACTTTATGTTAGAGTAATATGAAAAAGACTCTATGAGTTCTGAAGATGTCATGAAGTGTGTTTTTAATATATAAAGAATATTCTACTGTAGGAAATATATCATAATATTATATTATATACATATCAATAAATCATTGATCTGTATAGAATATACAGATAATTTATCCCAACCTGCTAAAAAAGATTGACATCAATAAATTAAAAATCCACTGCCTACATCTTGCAAATACATAGCAGGGAATATCAAGTAAGTTTTCAGCATGATTTGGCGTGAGTCTCCTCTTTGCTTTTCAAGCATTTCCTTGGAATTTAGTATGAGATGACAACTCCATAAGTGACAGCCCAGCCAGCATTTCTGTTTCATTTCTAAAATTCAGGTCTCTTAAAAGTATTGGGTATCATGCAGCAATTTGTGTCATATAAATACCAAGTACAGAATTGGGTAATTTCTTGTATTTGAAGTGGAAATGTACTTTATTGCATTAATAAAACCTTTGTTTCCATTTACCTTTAGAACATCTTTTCTGAATTTATAACCATTGAAATGTTATTCCACGGGAAAGCTTTAGAGATCTATACTGCTGCCTACCAAAATATCCAAAACATTGATGAAAATGAAGATTTGGAGGTAAGACTGATTAATATTTCTTTTTCAATTTACTTACTACATAAAACCAGTTTTCACACTTTGAGACTATACATGTCCCAGGCAGAAAACCCAACATATGTTTCAGGTTCCCTGAGCAAATATTTATTCCAAGTCCTTTTTTTGCACTTCTCCACCAAGGGTGTGCAGGTTTATAAACTCAAGAGATTCTAAAACCAGAGAAGAAGTGCAGTGGCAATCTATACCACAAAATACAGATAAGAGACTTCCTAAATTAACTGTCACTTCAAGCTCAGCTAATTGTAATCATTAAAGAACTCTTTAGTGAACCTCGCTGTAAAGATGCACAGTGAGAGAAAATCTTACACTGCTCTAATAAGATGTTCTAAAGACTAATTACTTCATTAAAATACTTCTTTCTATTCTGCTTCTTTTCATCTTTCAATCATTGTTTTTTGTTAGGCTGTTTTAGAATTAAGAAACAGCTTCCTTTCCAGTCATCCTTTCTATTCTCTTTGAGTTAGTCTCTTTCCTAAGACACATTTTTCAGTCTTTCATTCATTTTTTGCTGGTCTTCTGGATATTAGGCCTTTAAACTTACTATTATTGAAATATACGTTGTGTATGTGTGTTCAGCTTGTCAAGAATATTGGATCATTTTTGTCCTCTTTTTTTGTAAGTCTTACCAGTCCCAATTTTATTTCTTCTGTGACATAGCTCAGGACCAAGGATGGCAGTATTCAGTTAGCAAAAGACATACAAAATCCTGATTCTTCAGTGACAAGTCACTTCGGAGACCACTTGGTATTTTTACTTCATTTAAGCTACACCATGGCAATTCTGTACTATTTTAGTTTCACAATTAAAATACGACATCAATTTTAAAATATCCTTTGAGTCAGTACTTCAACTTTGACAACCAAATTTCTAACCTCATTTTAAATTTCCTGTGAAGTGGACAGTATTTACTTTCCATAAAAGTTGACTTTATTAATCAAGTCTTGCACAAATAGCTGTATTATATTTATTATCAGGCTGTTAGTGTTATAATTTACTCTTTTTGGCTACTGGAAAGAACTTGTAAATATAATGATATTACAGTTTCCCCTGTATTGTAAGGGGATTCTTAAATTCTAATTCCCAAATTTGCCTTGAGCTGCACATCTCCTGAACATTTCATTTTCCTGATGCAGCTGTGACTGACAGCAAGGATTTGTTTGTGAAAGAGCTACAAAGGGGGTAAAAGTAATCAATCCAAACTACATCTGATGCATAATCTCTAGAGCAGGTTTAACTGTCCAGTGCTGCATTTTTGTTAGCTTCAGTCTTGGTGCTGGTTAGCTTGCAAGCTGTATCACGGCACCCAAGTCACAGCTTTCTTCATTTGAACAGGTTTTTCGGAGCTCACTTTATCCACCAGACTATCAGTCTCGCTTAGACATAGTGCGTGCGAATTCAAAGTCCCCCCTGCAAAGAACTGGCTCCTTAAAATCTTCACTGAGGACAGTACAGGTAAGACAAAAAATAAATGCTACACCACAGTATTAAAAGAATATCTTAAGTAGAGCCTTAGCTAATGTACATGGATCACCTGTCTTTACTCAGTTCAGGACAGTTAAAAAGGTGAAGAGACTTCCAAGGGCATAAAGATCATATTAAGCTTTTAATAATGCAGCTTTATCATTTTTATTTGAGGAGGAAAAAAAATCAGATTTTAAAGCTGCATTATTCACTTGTGAAAAATGTCATTTCCAGCAATACTATTTCTTTCATCAACAAACTGGCATCTTGCAAGAGAAAAGATCTAGAGGCTCAATGGAAACAGAAGTGACACTCTTCCAATAACACTTGCATATTTTTAGTTTCAGTATCAAAATCCCAGAGTGTGGATTCTCTACCAAATCCTAACTCAAACTAGTGATACCTCCAGCAGCAGAGCAAACCCATGGCCAACAGACCTTTCCTTTTACACTGTGAAAATACAGATCGGGTGAAAGAGCCACTGCTTTTGAACCAGCTGCCTTGCAGAAATCTTCTGACACGTGCATACAGCAGTAAACTTGCAGACACTGCAAAATGGCTAAATTATTTTTTCTTTATTGCAGCCTTAATCCTGCAACTAAGACGACTCTTGCCAGTGTTTTGGTAAGACAGACAAATTTAGAATGTATACATCCCACTTTTCTTCTTTGCATAAAGTCATGCAGAAATACTGTAATATAAAAAAGTTTTCTTGACTTCATACACACCATTAGCTCTTCTCTGTAACACAGAAAGCATCAATTATTACAGTTGGGTTATTCTGTTTTTTGAAAGTATGAGTTGTACCATCTGAAAAGAACCCAGTGATTCAGTGCATGAAGATCAACCTCAACTTTGAGTAAGTTGCCTGTCGTATCAAACAAACAACGTGCACATTCAAGCTACTTCAGAAAACGTTTACCCATTTACTTCTCTTGCCATCTTCCTTGAGAACTTCCTGCAGTCCTGTAAAACTGCATCAAGGGTGAAAAAGCATCTGTAATTACTTCGAGGTGCCACAGATTAGACTCTGAAAAGTGAATGTATGTACACTGTGATTTCTCTCAGAGATATAGAACTCCATTTTGACTAACTTGCAAGTTTACCTTACTCTTCTTGTAGACCTCTTTTCTAGCTACAACTTCAGGTGTTAGTATTCTCCTAACCTGGCAAGGGAATATCTGAAAAGAATGGGAAGGCATCTAGACCTAGAGGGAAACTGCAGTACATTACAAAGCAATGTCATCGTACAGGACTGCGCAGTGTACCTGCAGAGGAGGATCCTGTGGCAGAAAAAGGGTGGCACACCCTACCAATGCAGTCACTATAGGGTAGTAAAGACGAGGCAGGAATCCTGTTCTGCACACCCCCCATGCTGCCCTTTCTGATTCTGCAAGTACTGTGTTGCATCAGGATGAGTACCTTGAATTACACTGGGGGTTTTCATCTCTGGAACCCACCAAACATCTCACTAGCACAAAATGCTGTTCAGAAAAACCTTCAGGTGATTTACCTTTCTGTGGATCTTTCACTCCAAAAGTTTTCAGAAGTCTGGTTTCATGCTACATAATAATTTACTGACCATAATGCAGTACTTTGGAATTTTCAGTTTAAAGCAGTTTAAATAATAAAGTGAACTGTTCACAGAGTCACACAGACTAGGATTAGAGGGAGGGGGATATGACACAAACACTGACCTCTAGAAGGGGGCCAGGAAATCACTATCAGATAGGATGAACTGTGCCAGTAACACAGGACTTGTCTTTCAGAGGATTTAGCACATACCACCCTTAAATTTATTTCTGCTCTGTGGACTACCCCCGTATTACTTCCATATTAAAGATCTAAAGTACTCCTTCAGCTTGATTCATTTTTTTTCACAAAGGAACTACCTTCTTTTAAAGGTCTGGTGCTTTAACGTGATGTCACGTTGCTTTGTCGAGCAACATGATAATCTAAGTGTGCCCTGTCACTCCTGGAGTAAGTATTTTGGATGGAGTGCTGTAATTATCAAAAGCAGGAACCTGCAAAGACCACTGATACTTTTGTGTCCATCTCCATGATTTTGTCCCTCAGCTCTTTCCCTCCTTGACTTTCACAGTTGTTCTCAACTCACCCTTGGACTAGCTGAAAGCAACTGAGATGCTAGTACCTGCCAGACTTCACGTAGCAGACAGTACTTTAAACCACAAGAGCAACGGGCAACCCTCTTAGAAATGATCAGTGCCCCAAGCTGCACTGACAATACAACGGAAAGAGCTGTATTTTTTCATTGCTAATCGATTGGTGTGATGAGGAGAGAAAACTTCCGTGGACTGGGAAAGCCATTTCTCATAGGATGGCTCCCTATTACATGAAAACCTCTACAGAGTTCAGGGCTTTTCTTTGACCATTGCAGATACTTAATTTTTTCAGCAGTTCTGAAGAGGCTCTTTCAAGATACTCCTTTGTAAATCCCTTTGTTTTTCACTTTACCCATCAATTTATCTTCAGCATTTTGTTTTACTGATTCAGGTGTTTACACTACATTTTAGACAAAACTAGAACAGAAGAGAATTACCTTTTCCAGATATCTTAAATCACTTAACTACACAAGTTTTATCCACATGCATTTAACATGGCAAACAGTTTTGCACCTGTACTCTAAGACAGTAAAGTATAATTTTAACTGTAGTTGGAAATGTCTGCAACCAGGGATTCCAACAGTGCCTGCTGTGTCAGCCACAGAGAATCTCCATGCTTTCTGTAGCAGCACATGCAGTGAAACTTGCAGCTTAACAGCTTCAGCAAGGACAGTCATCACCTATGTGCAAACTTAATTCATCCTCGCATAAAACTGTTTATGATGAGCAACAAATTATCAGAGTGCATTAAATTTTATAAATGTAATTATTTTTTCAGCATTAAGCAATCAAAAATTCCATTTTCAAGTACTGATACATTCTAGTTTTATGGCAAAATAACACAGATTTAAACTGCCTGATTTCCCTTCTCTCCTTACTCTGATCCAGTTTAGTTCTTCAGTTAGCCATCTTACCACCACCTCACTGCCACCAGGAAGAATCTTTAATTTCCTATTTAGTTAGTTACTGCATGGTCAGAGGTACTCAATAGTGAGCAGAAAAAAAACCTTAAAGCTGAAATAGCACTTCTTATTCCAGGAAAGGGGAAGGGGGAACTTTTATTCAGAAATATGACCGAAGTTCTGATGAAGAATTTCAGATGCCCTTATCTAGAAAAAACTTGGAAAATTAGTCAGCCCCTGAAATGAAGCTACCTTAACAGGCTCAATCTGCAGCACTCCTTAATCTCCAATGACAAATCAGCCTCATTGTCTGTCTTCTTTCACAGAATGGGAGTGCTGGTTTAGGCATTCAGACTCAAGTGAACCCAGCTTCATCCCATGATTAACTCCATTTTCTGTTATGTTCAGAGGTTTCTAAACAAGCCTTTGCTTCCAGCTGAATTACACACTTTGTGAGCATTAACAAGACTAAGGACTTTTCTGTGTTCATTAGTTCCATGATTGCAGTTTGCTTTATGCACAGACAAAAACCTTTTGTTACATACATAGCTGTATGAATTACAGAATTTCAGAAGTCAATTTAATAACCAGCATTTACGGACTTTTAAAATAGGGAGTTTAAACAAACAACAACAAAAAGGTAAGTTTTATCTTCAATACTGGTTTTATTATATCACTACATGTGAGAAAACTCAGAAAACATAACCAAAATGAAAGCTGCAGATGCTCTTAAGAGAACTGCTGAACCTAAAATCATTTTTCAAAAGCCTTCCAATTGACTTGGATAACTATCTTTGAGTTTAACATAACTTTTCTCATGGGGAAAGAGAGGGAAAAAAAAGTATATTCTACTGTAAATTGTAAATGTTGCTTCTGAGAAGAATCTATCTTCAACAGGAATTGAAGCCCACATTAGAAACAAGCAGAGATTGCAGAATCTATCAGATGAGATGCAAACTTGGCAGCTAGCACTTGTTTTTAACATTTGATGAACCAGGAAAGGACTATGGTATCATTCTTAAGGGCAAGTGCTGATGGGCAGTGAAAGAATTTCATACACGAATCAAGACTTCTCTAGTAAAGTTTGTCTTATTCTCAAAAACAACTCAGAGCAGTCTAGAGTTGAATTTTTCATTTCATTGAAGAGGTCTGAGGTCTTCAAGATAAGATTATGCCTTAATACTGACCTTCCAGGCTGCTGTCTCAACAGCCAACCCAGAAAAAGCTGACCTGACCATAGTTTTCCCTACCCAATAACAGCTCTCTGGATTACAGGGATTTTTTTGGGTTTGTTTGCTTTTTATTTCTATTCTGCGCATCTCTCTTTTGCCATTGTGCATGCTACTGGAAGTTGGAGGATCAAGGGATAAACAACTTCCCTGCTCCCCAGAATGAAAAACTTACAAGTACTTACAAGTGGAAATGCCAACAGAGTATTCTTCTTCCAGGAGAACAAATGCTTGATTTATTTTCTAGGATTTTTGTTTTAACAGATTTCCAGCAGTATACTAAGAAAAGGTGAAGAAGAAGAGGAGGAGGAGGAAGAAGATGAAGATGAAGATGAGGAAGAGGAGGAATTAGATGCTACTAAGGAAGTGAGATAACAAAACTGTTTTCTAAGAGTCCATTTTTGTGACTGGGAAAAACAACTTCCCTTTCCATAAAGGCTTTTGTGTGTTAATCAGAAACTGCACAGATGCTGTATTTTTAAAATTCCAACAGGAGCAAGCATTGGCACTAATAACAGGGTGCCAGGCAACAAATAACCAGTTTCAAAGAATGGAGCAAAATCTGCTGAAAATGGACCATTTCATTAGCTAGCAAATGAAGTATTTAAATAGAATCCTGTATTATGTTTGCATTGATGTCATACTGCAGTCATACTTGCTTAAATGTACATGGTAGTGTCCAAAAACTGCACTAAGCTGACAAGGAGTTATGAACTTAAGGGTTGCTTGTAACTTTGCCAATATATTAGCTTATTCTCTAGCTGCACACCTCTTGGATTTATTAATCCCTTAGCTATACCTGTCATAACTGGGTTTATAAATCCTAAAGTAATTGTAGTACTAAAGAAACTAATTTCAGCAACAATTGTTAGATTTCATTTTGTTACCTACCTTGTATGGCAGAAGGCAGGGTGAGGTGTAATATTCTGATTTTCCTCAGGCTTTACTAAAATGACTTTTAATTCCTTCACATATATAGAATGAACATTCACAAATACAGACCTAGCCCAGTATCTACTTTTAATGCTGCTGTGCTTTTAAATAAAAGTGCCTTCATAAAAAAACTAGTTCATATTTTATATAGCTGACATTTATTGTATTAGTTGATATGCCATATATAGTACAAGTTCCATGTGTTTTACTGGTTGATTCTGTTACCAACTCTGCCAAACATAAGAAATTACACATTTTGAATGTCACTTCTTATCCTGTTTGGAGAGGGTGGCTATGCACATTCATTTTTGAATACCATACAGTGTCTGCCAGAAAGCTGCTACCATGTTGTTTATCTCCCATTTTACTATCTGCTACAGAAAGAACACAGTATGAATCTAGAAAACTTGTAACTAGGTAAACAATCTTTAAGTTTTAACCAAATATTCTTTCAGTTACAGAAATAAACCAGGAAGTGCTTTTTCAGTATTGATGCTGCCTTTGTCCATGGATGGAAAGTACACCATGCATGCTTGTTTTGACAGCTCAAAAAACATGTTTTGCCAAAACTTAATGTGATGAAAATGTGATTGACAGTGTCACAATATAGGGTTCTGTTTTAAACCCAGAAAAGAAGTTTTACACCAGAATTACATACTATTGACAAGGAGTAGAATACTAATGACCAAAACTGTAAAGTATCTAGGTAACTAATTCACACCTATTTCAGTGAGTAGGGCACTTCAGTAAATACCGGTACCGTAACACAGTTATGATGATCACCACTTTGCCATCTCATGGTCAGTTATGTAGTCCATCTCCAAAGCAGCTGGTTAACTACATGATTATACCAAGTATTCATATAATACCCATATATGCAAATAGCAATTCTTTCTGTACTGTGACTTGAAAAAGGAATTCTGAATAAAAAAGGAGTGGTTATCAATACCCACCTAAACACCAGTGGCTAGGGTACAGAAATAGGGGTTTTTTTAACTCAGCAGCTTCAAATTCCTTCTCTCCCACCTCACATAAAAAGTTGACTTTAGGAATTAGAGAAAAACTTACAAAAGGAGAAATATGGCGTTGGACAACTTTATCTTGCATAAGTGATGTCTTAAGTTTGCATGTTGGACAGAAATTGTATGACCTCAAAACTACAGGTGAAAAAGCCACAGATTAAAGTATTTTCAAGCCAGAACAGTTTAGAATGTAACTACAGAATTAAATACTACCTGAAGATACTTTTGCAAAAATGTTTCTCATGGCGTAAGCGCTCACTGCCAGGCTGATAGTGCTCCATGTGCTCACGTGCACTTTGGCCTGCCAACACCTCTATGATGCAGGCTGTGCCCATTCTTGCTGGGAGTATTTTGCCACTGCACTGAACGTGCTGGCCCTTCCCTTGGGACGAAGGATTATCTTGTACTCAGACTGCCCTATTTTACAGGTTTCCTGAATGCCCCAAGATGCTTCTGCATGTGATCATTATTGCTAGTTTATGACAAAGACTGTTGTCTTTTAATCACAATTTTTTTTGGACAACAGTAGCAAAAGCAACTTCAAAGTAAGGGTAACTAAGGAAACTAGTAATGTTTTCTATCAACAAACTGCAACATTTCATTTGTTATTCTTTTGTATACGGATGGTATTTAAAAAGGAAAAGCAGTAATTCAAACCATCTAATTATACACTATGTCTGATTGGTCTTTTATACTGGAAGTACAGTGCCTCCAAACCATTAAACATCTGAAGTTATAAAACCTTATTATCAGGAAATGCTGTCTATGCACCCATACCACTTATGTAATGCCTATATACACACACACACCCCCCCATCCCAACTGGGAGGGAAAAACCCCTCCCAACCAATTCATGCTAGCAAGATAACCACTGACCCAGGAATGTTCATATTATTTAACTGATGTACCAGAATCCATTCCCAGTTTCCCTATGCTTCAGATCATCCATGCATACACTGAAGTATGGGGTTTGTCTTTATAGACCTTAAAAAAAAAAACAACACACTTTTTTTCCTATTAATCAGACATTTCAGATTAACCTAGTCATAAACTACTCTGCTTTTAATTAAAGAGAAATTAGCTGTAGGACAAAAAAAAACCCATTTTGAAATACGTTAATTATGAGCTGCCATTATAAGCTTCATGACTTTTTTTTTATGTATGCCCGAGTGGGGGGGAATTTACCATCCCAAAAATTATCAGCAATTTCTTTAATTTTCTTGAGAAAAGTAACACTTTTTCTAGAAGATAATCTCAACTGGGAAAAATTACTACTAGACCTACGCCTATCTTTCCAGGCTCTAAAACCTTTTTTTTCACTAAAAGAATTTATGTATGTATACAACACTACTCTAGAAGCATGGTAAAAAGTTTACCAATTTATTTTCAGGGTTCAAAATCTGTTGTGTGGTAGCCTTTAAAACCAACAAATCATCTAAAGCTGATTAACCGGAGAAGTTAGTGGCATTCACATTTACAACAAACACAGCTGATAATACAGAGGAAAGCTGTAGTAGTAAAGATGATGTTAGCTTACAAAAATAATCACAAATTTTTCAACAGCATGGTTAGATCAGACAAGTTTATTTGACGATCCTTGTAACACATCTTTATTTTCCTTGTGAAGTCTTCTGGATCCTTGATCTCTCTTATAGGAGCTATGAGATAATAGCACCCGTTTGTTGGTTTTTATTTTAATTCCATTTAAATTCAGAGGAGGATTCAGAAAAGTATGCTTCTGAAGCTAATTCCTATCAGACAGCAAAAAAAGGTACCTAACTGTTTAGAATTAGAAAATTTGGCCACATTTAGGTTTCACTGCTCAGAGGAATCTACATATGGACTTGGCATTATCATTCTCATTCAAAATGCATTTTTTCCTAGAACTTAAAACAGGACAAATAATATGCAGAAACAATAAAGAGCTACATTAGCCTTTTAAAAGTTACAGAACAACAACAAAAAAAATCTCTTCATTTTGCTTGCTCCCAGCTTACACGGAAGTTCAGTAATGGTTATGACTTTATGTAAAGTAATTAAGATTTGACCACCAGTAATAGTGATCAGTCACTGGAACAAGCTGCCCAGAGAGGCTTTGGAGTCTCTCTCCTTAGAGAATTAAAAACCCAACAGACAAGGCCTTGAATAACCTGCTCTAGTTGACACTGTTTTGAGAAGAGGGTTGATTGATCTCCAGGTCCCTTCCAACATCAACTGTTCTGTCAGTCTATAGGTTTTTGGTATTGCCCGAGCAAAGGTTAAAGCAAGAAAGTTGCAACTTGGTGATGAAAACTTGTCTTAATTTGAGAGGGGACTAAAACTTCATAAAATTTAGTACTCCGAATACCATCTTGTACAGTCGCTATGTCAACAAAGCCCTTAGCCACACAACCAAAGTTTCCTGCTAAGCCTGAATGTTGAAGATTTAGTTTTTCCTCAAACATGCTAGCTTTCGTTTCTTCCTAAAATTTAAATGTGCTGGTACCAAACCAATCAAACCATACTAAAAACTGACACAAGCATTTATTTTCTTACACAAGACAGTAACATAGCTGGTTGTCAGCTTGGTTGCCAATGACAGATGTTAGTTAAAACTAATCAGAGTTTGACCTGGAATGCATCCAGGCATCACTAGCAAGTTAATATTCATATTACAAGCATGTGGAGATAAAACAAAGACCACTCCAAAAATCTCAGGCTGAAGCTGGAATTCTTGATCTAATTCCAACATTCCATTTTGTGTCTTAAGGTACCTCAGTGAGTGAGGAGAACAAGAAAGCCTATCCAAGTGATTAATACAGCTTTCTGCAGGTTTTGTAAACTACCTATTCACTGCTGTGTTGACAGACCGTAGCAGTACACTCTTTCCAGGGGAAGCAGCCAGCACCATTCTCACCAAGACCCATGTATGCTGAGCATAACAGAGGAGATCATTAACTACACAAGTTTTAAATATAAGACACACATTTAACAGCAATTTCTTTATTATTTTTAAAAAGTTGCAAAGCCAACTAATGTGAACAAGAAGCTCCTTTGTCTTAATAGGAATGCCCGCAAACACATGAAACCGAACAAAACCTCAACAGTTTACACAAAAAAAAAAACCTCAGCCATCTTTCAATTTTAATAAGCTAACCTCAGTAAGAAGTGTTATTTACTAAAGCAGGTTGCACTGAAGTTCTTCCTGTTTGAACTGTTTGTGTGGTTAATCAACCAGCACTTACATTTTTACTTGATGCAAAGTCACGGGACATGGAATTAAAAAAAATTAACTAAAAAAAAAAAAAACCAACAAAAACCAACAAAAAAAAAACCAAAACAAAACAACAAAACAAAAAAAAAAAAAAAAAGAAAAAAAAAGAAAGAAAAAAAACAACCAACAAACAAACAAAGCATTACAACTCATGTCTTTATACCTTGATGTAAGACATTCAGTGTCCTCCAGAATTTCTGGGCTCTTGTCTGCCACAGAAGTAGGCACAATACAGTTCTCATATCTTAACCATACAGATATTTCAACAAAGATCTAAAAAACTGAACTTGGTATTATTTACAACCGTTGATGGAAACCGTTTCTTCTGCAACTTCCAGTAATTAAAAAAAAGATAAAATAACTGTCAATACTGTCAAATCTAGAATATTTTACTCTAGAGCATCTTTTCCTCTTCTACAGCAAGCTCAACTTAACCTTCCGTGGACCAATTGGCCTATCATTCAGTTCATTAATAGCAGCCATAGCTTCCTCATAGTTTGTCATGGCAACGATGGCATCACCCGAAGGTAATCCTTGTTCATTGTACTGTACAGAAACTGACTCTGGTATCACTCTGTAGCCATAGAAAAAATCCAGAATCTCATTAGGAGTAGCTTTAAAAGGTAAGTTTTTCAATCGAATAGGAACAACGCGTTCAGAACCACCACTGAAATTTGGATCCGGCATAAATCTTCCTTCAGGAAAACCTCCCATTTTATTATTCCCAAACTCCATTCTGCCAAAAGGTTCGCTGTCACCACCAAAATCCATGAGAGGTGGTGGACCTCTAAAATCCTTAGGAGGGCACATGAATTCCTCAGGGGGGTGCCTAAATTCCGAAGGATGTCTAAAGTTCCCAGGGGGACCAAATGAATGCATAGGTGGCCCCTGTGGTGGCCCAGATGGTGAACCAATGGGATGGGAAAGCTCACCTCTGTCATATGGATGTGAATGACTCTGCATGTCATTTGGTGCAGACAATGGTACAGTTACACCAAACTTCTGCATCTGGTCTTCAGATATAAGCCTTATTAATACCTCTGTTCCCAAGAATCTTCGACGATTTAGATTTTCTGCTTTCATGGCTTCTTCTTCAGATTTAAACTTCACTAATGCTTCTCCCAGCCCAACTCCTTTGTCATCATAGAGCAAGTAAATATCATCTTCATCAATATCGAACCTTGCAAAGAACTTTTGCACTTCGAGTTTTGACACATCAAAAGGAAAATTCCTTACATAAACACAAATCTTAGGACCAGAATGATCTTCCCGATAACTTTTTTCTGATATTGCCTGTCCAGGATGATCTCTGTCCTGAGATCTTTTCCTCTCACAAGAATCAATTATTTTCAACATTGACTTTCTTGAAATTGGAAAAATATAAACTGGGCGATTGAGAAGAACCTTTCTATGACATTCCAAAGCAGCCTTATAATCTCTCTCACTCCTTAACATCACAAAGGCATCTCTAGTCCTCCTCTGATGCTTATCTGTTAGAAGCTTGATTTGTTTGCTGCATATATCCAGATCAGGAAAAAAATCTCTCAAATCTCTCTTCTCTAAATTAGTTGAAAGATTTCTTAAGTGTATGTAGTACTCCTGGGTGGGAGATGAACGAGAACGTGTTCTTTGTCTCCTTGGTGATCTTGAACGAGAATGCTTCCTTGAATGCATGTAGCCTGAACTTCTTGGAGAACGGTCGTCACATAAGAAGTGATCCATTTCATTTGGCATGTCTACCCTTCCTCCATATTCAACCCACCTTTCCTCTGTAGAGGGGCTAATTTCTATAAACCTCTGACCCATGTATTGTCTATGACGTTTAAGTCCTTCTAAGGCATCACCGGGTGTAGCACATTTTACCAAGCAATCACCATTGTTCAAACCATTGCGATGTTTTATCAGAATCACTCCATCCACATGTATCCCAGACAGGAAAGCACGTACTTCATCTTCTGTTGCAGAGTAAGGAATACCACGTAGAAATAAGTAAAGATCATCTGGGTTAAATGGATGAGAATCCTTTATTGACTGATAGCTTGATTTAGGTATACCTATATCACTGTGTCTTGTGCCATTGGTATGGAAACCAGCCTCCGGATGATTTGGTGGACCATAACCAGGTTTACTTATTCCTTTTGGAAAAGCCGTGACTAAATGTGGAATGTCTCCAACACCTGATGCACCAGAACCATTAGTACCTGTTCTTCTAGAGCCAGACATAGTTTCTCGTCCCCCACGGTCAAATCGTTTCCGGCTCATTTCTATGGTATTCTGCATTTCTGCCTTGCTGCTGAGAAAGAGCTCTATGTGCGAGTCCTTGATAAACCCTCCTGAACAGCTCATGGCACGCCGTGCATCTTCATCTGTCGCAAATATAATAAAAGCCTCCCCAATCTCGCCTCCAATAATATGCACACCTCCATCAGGAATATTCAATCCCAAGAAGAAACGACGAATATCTGCAGGACCCGCAACAACAGGAAGCCCCTGTAAACGGATGACTACAGCCATGCTGAGCTCAACCCACAGCAAAAATCACCTGCAGACAAAAAGGTACACATGATAGCACGTCTTTAGTACTCAGCTGTTACAGTATCTTAACACTTAAGAAGCTAGAGCCTATTAAATCAATGTCCTTGTCTCAATCAAGAGAGAAGGTATCAAAAAACCCACAAGTTCACAAGAACAAGATTAAAACAAGATTCACTGAAAGTTCGTTAGTCAGAACAATTAGCTACTCCACCGGCACACATGCACGAGTCTATCAATATGCCCTATCCTCAGGGCAACAAAATCCACCTCAGTCACTCTTCACCATCCAGGATCCCTAAAGAACATCTAAAGTCTTTCACGGCAGTTGCTGTATGCCAGAGATCTCTGCCCAGTCCTAAGGATCAAAAAAAATCCTGTTTACTTTTATACAGGACACCTGTGTGATCAGAACACAGAAAATACTAGATGCTAAAAGAAGAAAGGAAAAAGGATAACTATGTCACTGAAAAATGAAGTAATTCACCAACAGTGATGACTTCACTGCTTTGACAAGTCGCTCTACCCAGTGATCAGTTCTGTTCAGTAACATGTTTTCTCAGTGTTCAAAAATGTTGTCGCTTTTATGTAGTCAGAGTATTAACTGCAGGAGCCACATGTACTCAGGAGAGCATATCCTATTTCCCAGCCATGAGTCTGTGAGAAAAAAAGGCCGTGTGTGATCTTGTCACAATACTCAGTGAGAAGTGTGAAGCTTTTGGCAGCTTACCTGTTTCTGCTTTGAAGACCTGATAAATTCTGTAAAATCAACTTAACTGTGGAAAGAAAATGAAACATAATTAATGGCTGATATCTGTACTTCGCTTTACATACTGCGCTACACTGCTGTAGCTCATCCAAAGCAGTGGCTAAGACTAAAGCCAAGCATGTAATGAACCCACAATCTGGGATATTATGAAGAACTCCTTCCACATTCCAAGATTCTATGCACTGCATCTCTGTGTTTCCATTTTAGCAGCAAAAGAAATTCAAAATTTAAGTTGACTTCTGGAAATGATGAAAACACGATGAGATTACTTGGTCATCAATTGTTTCACACTGAACTGTTGAAATGAAACAGACTGACAATATATCAAGGGGAAAACTCTCAATTCAATTCTTTTGAATCCTTGAAAGGTGCGTAAGTCCATCTCAAGATTACAGGCCGTGTCCATCCTTCTGAAATCCACCTGTTTTCAAAGTTCACCACAAGAGTATGCTACTCACCAGTCCAGCTCTGCACTTAATGCACACCACGAAGACAATCAAGTGAACAAACAAAAAATCCAACAAGGAGAAACTTCAGAGAGTACTTCAAGTTACAAAGCAAATGTCAGTATTTTCCCTACGTTTACTGCATTTCAAAGAACAAGAATCACTTTAAACAGATCCTGATTTTCAACACTAACATCACAAAATACATAGCACAGTACTATCAGAACAAACACAAGCTGCTCTAGCCAATGACAACATCCCTTTAAACAAGAGCCCAACGCTCCAATGACAAGTGACTGAGAATATCCCTTGTAAAAGCCCTCACTCAATAACAAACCTAAAAGCACTAGATCCTGCTGCCAAGTTATCTATTGATAACAGTAATTATCACTCCATCTGAGCCTAGCAAAACACCAGCAAAGCCCAAATTCTCCCATGGATTCAACTTCACTTCTACATCAGCACTTTGTAAACACAACAAACTGAAAACAACAGCCTGTTCAGTAACTTCACTAAAGACCATCTGTTCTCTAAATTTTTGTGGTGGACTGACCTCAGCCAGCAGCCAAGCACTCCACCCAGCTGACCGTTCACTCCTCATCCCCACCAGTGGGATGGGGAAGAAAATTAGGAAGAGCAAAGTCAAGAAAACTTGTGGTCCAAGATAAAAACTGTTTAACCAGTGAAGAGAAAAAAGAGAAACCAAGATCACTCCCCACCTCCCACAGGCTGACTGATGTCCAGCCTGCTCTGAATAACAATCACCTTGGAAGTCAATAAAAAAGAAAAAAAATCACCCCTCCAAAAAAACCAAAGCAATCAAACAAAAAACTTCTTCCTCTACCTGGTTTTGTTGCTGAGCATGATGTTACATGGCATGGAATATCCCTTTGCCCAGTTTGGATCAGCTGTTCTGGCAATGTCCCCTCCCAGCTTCTTGCCCACTCCCAGCACACTCACTGGGGTGGCAGAGGGGAAGGAGGGGGGGTGGGGGGAGAAAGGAAAAAAAAAAAAAAAAAAGTGTCTTGATGCTGTGCAAGAGCTGTTCAGCCATAGCCAGAACACTGTTGTGTTGCACTTCTGTAGCCACAGATCCCAAACACTGAACCATATGGACTCCTATGAAGAACGTTAATTCCATCCCAGCCAGACCCAGTACACTTTAGAACGTATCTTCTCAACAGATGTGATGGCAATGCCAAAAATCAAGGAGAATTCAAGGGCAGAATTTTCTTATAGGACCTTCATGTCTTGAAAAATAAAATCCGCTGACCTGCTACTTCACGATGTAATTAATCTGTAGGATTTCTGGATTTCACAACTCATTCTTATCCCAATTTTTAAACAGCATTCAGAACAGATGTCCTCGGTATTTCTCCGGTGATGAACGGCAAGTTTTCCAAGATGTATCACGGATACAACATACAACCTTCAGTGGTGAAAACTAGACACAGTGATTCCAGATCATAATGTGGTATTTAAGAAGTCCACAAACAGAAATGCAAATTCAAATGATAAGCTTTTACTGACTGTATATTAAACAACCAAGCATTGGTAGGAAGCATAGACAAGCCATCCAACAAAGTGAATGACCAAAGAGAGTTACTTTTAGGATGCAAGTACCACACAAAACTTAAGACCAATTCATTAACTGAGCAATAACTTCAAAGAGCAAGGATTTAGATAATAGATTGACAACTTCATGCCACCAATTTAAAAGCACAGAAATGCACACACTGTTTTAATATTATAATTGAACCGAGTTAACCAGAAAACAGTACTACACTTGTACTTCCACAGCCTCAACAAATTCCAAATACAATTAAAACTACACTAGAAAAAACACCCCAACAAACATTGTAGGAAATTAATCCTGCACTGGACAAGTAGTTTTTTTTTTTTTCACCACAATCTTGTGAGATTACATAGTCTGCATGCAAGTTGGAACACTCACAGAGATACCCCCAACTATGAACCAGGACCAACACGAGCATAACTGATGGCTCAGAAAGCGATTTCTTATTCTAACCTTCTTCAACAGAAGCCTTAACAGGTGAAGTAAAGCACTGCTCACGACAGTTTTCACATCGCTGAAGGAAGAAGACGCGAGTAAGCTCTGCAGCTGGACCCGCCACACGGCCGGCTTGAGCACGGGGCCGCCTCCGAGAGCTGAGAGCTGGAGAAAGCCAGCGAGGGGCCCCGCTGCCAGCGGCACGGCTCCGGGGCCAGCCCGCCCCGACCCTTACACCGTTCCGGCCGCAGACGGCGCAGCGCAGGCCTGGAAGGGGCGAGCGGGCCGAAGCGCTGGGCCGCGCGATGGGGAACGGGGAGTGAGGGGACCTGGGGGAGGCCACCCCGCCAGAGGCCGCTTCTGGTCCGACCCCGCGGAAAAGCCCGGCCTCCCCACGGCACTGGGACAGGACTGAAGGCAAGCACCGGGCGGGAGAAAGGGCGATGGGCAAGCGGCGGCCCGGGAAACAGCCGCGCAGCGGTTCCGCGAGGGTTGGGCTGCCCGAGAGCCACCTCACGGCGGGAACCCCGCGCCCCTGGTTACACGCGGCGCCCCGGGAAGCCGGGGGCTCTCCCACACGCCATCCACCCACCGGACAGGGCACTAGGACAGGCTCCGCGCCGAGCCCCGCTCCCCGCAGCTCCCGGCACAACACCACCAAGATGGCGTCCCTAGGCGCTCCCCCCCCCCACTCCCCAACACTAAGAGCGGAGGCCCCTCCCCTTCGCCCCCGCGGCTGACCCCGCGCGAGTCCTTCCGGCCGGACAGAGGCGGGGCCAAAGCGCCAGTTACGTAACGCTCGCTCGAGCGGCGCCGCCCAAGGCCGGGGCACCGCGCGCTGGTGCGCGTGCGGGCTGGGGGCCGGAGGCGGCTCCTGCCTGGGGCGGCCTCGCTCGGTTACCGCTGCTTGGCGCCTCAGGCCGCCTGTTTACTGTCTCGTTCTCGGTACTCCCCGTGCCTTCGCAGCGAGAAGGGGCCGGGATGAAGGCGGGCCCAGTGCAGCCCGGCGCCGGCTGGCCCGAGCCTGCAGGCGCCTCAGGCACGAGGAGGAGGATTAGGATTGCACCCGCTGCTTCCCTTCCGGTGGCCCCAGGCGCGGTTTCTGACCTGGCTCGGGGCTGGCACAAGCCCGGGTCTTGGGAGGAAACGCAGGGGGTGGAAGGGGAGAAGGAAGCGTGGGTGTCAGGCCGTGTACAGGAAAGGGGACAGGCAAACGGTGTAAAAAAGACACTGAGGTGCTGGAGTGAGTTCAGGGAAGGGCAACGAAGCTGGTAAAAGGTCTGGAGAAAACGTCTTGGGAGCGCTTGAGGGACCTGGGGTTGTTTAGTCTGGAGGAGGCTGAGAGGAGACCTCACTCTCTACCTGAAGGGAAGTTACAGTGAGGTGGGTGTTGGTCTCTTCTACCAGGTAACCAGTGATAGGACAAAAGGATATGGGCTTAAGTCATGACAGGAGAGGTTTAGGTTGGATATTAGGAAAAATGTGAGTACTGAGAGAGTGGTGAAGCATAGGAACAGGCTGCCCAAAGCACCATCCCTGGGGGTGCTCAAAAAACGTCTAGATGTGGCACTTCAGGACATGGTTTAGAGTTCCTGATAATGTTTGGTAGATGGTTGGAGTTGGTGATCTGGAAGGTCATAATTTCCAACCTTAATGATTCTGTGAAACTACTTTGGTTGTGTATGTGAGGTCATTATTTTACCTTAAGCGTTTATCCCACCTATTACATATTCTGCCCTGTATTTTTAGGCTTATTCCATACTTGTGCCATTTTTGAGAGAGAAAAGGCTGAGTTATTTGTGATAGACTCGCCTAGCAACTTAGCTTTTAAGAACTTGTTGAACCCAGCAGGAGAAAACTGACATGGAATAAGGTGTTCGGTGCAGTAGGCACGCGGGCTTGCAAGCAGTGCTAGGTCAGAGGATCGCAACAGCTAGGGAAGGGGCACACAGCAAAAGGGCAGTGAGGAGTAACAAATCCAGGACATGAAGCGCCCTGCAAAGTTTTGGCAACGCTTGAGGGAATGTGAACAGGACCATCCTGGCTGATGAGAGAGGTAAAGGGACGTACCTTCAACTGTGCATCCGTTCCTCTGCGCGTTGTGTATGTTCACCCTGGTACTGGTTTCCTCTCCGGGGGAAATCATGCACACATATTACACTTGTACTATACATCATGTAACACTTTGAGATGTGGTAACGGAAAGTGCAAACAAGACCTCTGTCTTCTGGGGTGCAGTAAGAAAACTGTGTCCAGCAGGTCGCGGGGGGTTCTCCTTCCCCTCTACTCTGCCCTGGTGAGACCACACCTGGGATACTGTATCCCGTCCTGGGCTCCCCGATCAAAGAGAGACAGGGATATACTGGAGAGAGTCCAGCAGAGGCTGTGAGGATGATGAAGGGACTTGAACATTGCTCTTGCGAAGGGAGGCTGAGAAAACTGGGGCTGTTTAGTCTTGAGACAGCTGAGAGGGGATCTTGCTAATGTTTATAAATATCTGAGCAGTGGGTGTCAAATGGAAGGGTCCAGTCTCTTTTCCGTGGTGCCCAGTAATAGGACATAGAATGATGGGTATAAGCTAGAACAAAGGGAGTTCCACCTCATGAGGAAAAACCTTTCCTGTGAGGGTGACAGAGCAAGAACAGCCTGCCCTGGGAGGTTGTGGAGTCTCCTCTGGATACTTTCAAAACCCGCCTGAATCTGTTCCTGTGTGGCCTGCCCTGGGTGATCCTACCCTGACAGGGAGGTTGGACTCGATGATCTCCAGAGGTCCCTTCCAACCCATAACATTCGGTGACTCTGTGGATTGTTTATTCCCGCTGATCTCAGTTCCGTGTTCTCAAATAAACCAAACAAAACCCCCCTAACCTCCCTTCTCAGCTGCTCCGCCCCGGCCACCCCTCAGCCCTGCTCGGGCTCCCCGCGTTCCCTGCCCTTCTATTGGCGTCACCCTGAATTCCACCCCCCCAGCCCGGGGCTGGTGCCGCACTCGCCCCGCCCGCCTGCCGTGCGAACGCTTCGCCTGTTGCGGCGGGCCCTCGGCGCTTGCCGTAGGGCGGCGGCTGAGCTGCGGCCGTGCGGCGGGAGGCCGCGGGTAGCCATGGCGACGCCGGGGCGCTGGGGCTCCGCCGCGCTGCTCCTCGCGGTGGCGGTGGCGGCGGCGCTGCCGCCCGCCCGCGGCTTCTCCCTCCCGCTGCAGCGGCCCGCCGACTGCGGCGACGCCCGCTACTTCGACATTTCCCGCCTGGCCTGCGGGCCCTGCGGAGCCCACCAGCGACCGAGCGCCGGCGGTGAGCGACCCGGCCCTGCTAGGCGGGGGGCAGGCGGGGCTCTCTGGGCTCTGGGGGCCCTGCGGGGCTGGCGGAGCTGGGGCGACTCCGCGCTGAAATCCGCACCCGACAGCGGGAGATGCACCGTCGAGGCTCGGGTTTTGGCGGTGAAACAGCGGCCCTCCCGGGCAAGTCCTAAAGGGCAGTGAAAAGGGCCAGGATCCTGCAAGGGCAAAAGCAGCCACAGCACAGCTTTGATACCTGTGTCTGAGACGCACCCCACAGAATCTTCCACAAACCTTTTTTTACATATATATATATATATATATAAAATCTTTCTTTCCTCGGGCATTTGTATGGTTATAGTTATTCACATTTTCATCAGTAATGTTCCATGGGACCCTGAATTTCTTCTAAACACTAATGTAACTTGAAACTTCTTGACAAAACTCGCATGCCTTGAGATGCTGAGTATGATGAGATCATCAGGCTGTGTGCATACCAATGCCAAGTCCCATGTGGGAACCTGGAGCATACACAACACACCATGACAGTACCAAACAAAAAATGGAGATGGTAGTCCACTTTCTTGAGGAGACAAGGTGGTATGATAGTGGCCATCTTTTATAAATGCACAGTCCAAGAGAAGTGGGAATTTGTTGTTATGTGTACAGAAACATTTGAGACTTAAAACCCAACAGCATTTCTCTTCAGAACTGGTACCTCAGTCAGATGCAGTGATCTGGATGTCCATGTTCACAACTGCTGTATAAAAGCTGGTCTCTTCTTCCACCATCATTGTAGTATCTTAAAAAAGTTGTTTACTTGCAGAAAATAATGCACTGTAATAGTTTTCAGATCCTCAGTAATGTGAATGTGTAATAAACTATATTAATTATAATTTAAGCTTATTGAACTGTGAACGTAAACTCCCTTTTAGGTTTGAATCTTCCTGTAATTCAGGGGCTTCCAGGACAGATAAACTCCAGGGGGAGGTCGAGGATTTCTCTTTCTCTGCAGCACCTGACTGGAGCAGTGGAGGTGGCTGCCACTCAGCCTGCTGTTTGCATCTTGTCTGAATTCCACTTGGGATTGCACAAGTCTACCCGTGCACTCCTTGGCTGTTGTTGCTGTGGATTCTTCTTTCAGGCAACGTGCCTAAAAATTTAGGTATCATAGCAGTGAATGTCACAAGTCTCTTCACTGATCTAACTGTATCTGGCTTTTTCTTCGTTATCATTGAGTATGAATGGTTGATCATTTTGACAAATATTTCTGTGAAACTGGTCTAATGAGGATGTACTCTAAGGTTATAAAAATTTTCACAGAACTTTACATGGTTTTTACATTCACAGTTCAATAAGCTTAGATAATAATGAATATAGTTTATCAGTGCATAGAATCAATTTTGGTTTGTAGTATGTGTTTAAAGTACAGAGAGAGGTCCACAATAATGAGACAGAAAAGTTTCTGAAAACAAAAGTTGTTGTGCAGTAGCAGATGTGCACTATTGATGTGCCATGAAAGTTGTGTTTCATTTCTTTCTGAGTGTTATGTTCTGTTATTCACTGAAAAACATTCATTGTAAAGCTGTGATCATCTCCATGCACAATTTCAAAAGCTTTGAGTTGAAAATAGCTTTACAAACAATAGTTATATTTTGAAAAACCTTTGCACATAAGCATATTTTGTTTTCAGGACTGGCTTCGTATTCAGGAGATAAAAACTCTACACAAACATTTTGTGCTGGTGTTGTAGAGAGGATGGGCTAAGCATGGCACTGTAGCCAGGGTTAGAGAGAGAGGTGGTATCTGTTATTGGACCAGCTGATACAGTTTAGTTTTTTAAAAAACCCACAAAAACACAAGCTCTGGGTTCGTGTTCTGCCCTGGTATATCAGTTAGTCTAGTAACATTTTCCTAACACATCTTTGTACAAACTGTAATACAAACATTTTTTTTTAAAGCAAGATGATTTTCATCCATATCTCACTCAGGTGTTTTATTTGTCTGTCTACTAACCTATAATAATCTCTTTGAGAACCGTAGCAGTTGTTCTTAGGATTCTGTGAAAAAAAAAAAAAAAGAGTCAGTTTTATATAGATTAAAAGTGCATTTTTTAATTATTTTTTTAAGGTAGTTCATGTGTATGTCAGCCAGGATACAGGATGGTTTCTAGTAATGGTGGCTCCTCCATCATTTGTGAAAAATGCCCAGAAAATATGGTAAGTATTGAACTTTTCATCCTTTGCCATCATAACAATAATAATACTTTCCTTTTCATTTTAAATTTCCTCCTGACTGCAGGTTATTTTTTCAGTAATTTAAAATAATTTTGCATAATAGGCTTTGCTTGGGAATTTTTAAGACTATGCTTATAGGTAGTATTTTTTTTTCCCTTTAGACATGTTTATTACTATTATTTTGCAGGCAATTTTTTATTATAAATTTGACCCCACAGATGAAATATGAGTATTTTAAATGTTTAGTTTCCTTCCACTGCTTTTCTTTTCTGCTTTATACTGTATTATTGTTGCCCGCGGTTTTATAGAATGCCAAAGATGCTTTTCAGCTAATAGGTATCTTATTTGATTTTTTTATATAAATCCTAATATTGTAATATTTAGGCTGTATCCTTTTACTTCAAAATGAGCTGCTGCTATTATGTTACTTTAATTATATATATCTTCACAATTTGGTCAGTTCTTTCTACCTTTCTTGACAAATTAAGCTGTAATTTGGGGTCATATTCACAGCACTGAGACAGAGGCACTGGGCTTAACCGTCTTTTACTGGCTATAGTAAATAGATTAGTAATTTTTCTCCAGCAAAAACAAGTTTTCAGAGTGAAACCCTTCCTGAATACTTCTTTCTCTCCAATAACTATAGAAGAAGTCTCAGGAGACCAGCTTAGTTGCATAAATTAGGTGTTTAATGGCTAATCTAGGTAATTTCCCCTTTCTTTCCGTCTTCTTGCTATGCTAGACAAAAACGTTGAGAAATACCCATTGGTGTTTTCATCATTCTGCTGTTTCTTACTCTTTCCTGCAAAGATAAAATTATGATAGTGGAGAAGGGAATAACGTCAGTATCACCTGAGGATGAGCAACCTTCATTTTCTCCCTGGTTTTGATCTGTAGTGCAGCTACTTCATAGTATAAAATAAGTGTGACTGTGAACTGTTTGGGTATCTACAAAATTCCACACAGTTACAGAACCTGCTTCACTTAAAACTCCTCCATTCCCATTAATTCTGTATATTTATAGGAAACATGTTTATTTATGCATTGTTATCTTTATTGGCTTTTAGGTTTTTTTCCAGTAGACCCTCTATATCTTATTTTAACCTTCCACTTTTCATCAGCTCTTGTCTTCAGTAAACAGTGTTAGCTAATGGGTTCAGAAAAACTGAAGAACACTTATTTTTTTTGTCTGTGTCTCCATAGGAATTACTTTTGCCAGATTGTTTAGCTTTTTTTTTTTTTAAATCTTCAAAAGCTTTATGAAAGTTACCCATGTTGTTATATCTGAACATATTTTCTAGTTAATAACATCTGGATCAAGCCTTCGTCTTTGGGTGACAAATACTTTTGAAAGTTGTAATAGTTCTACATTTTATTTCAGAGCGGAGTTACTCAAGATGGGTGGAATTGTATTATTTGCCCTAAAGGCCTGACTTCAGAAGGAAAATGTAAATGCCTTAATAATGAAATATTAGGTAAGAAATGTATACAAGTTAAAAGGTACAAGTGCTTGTTTTAGATATTTGAGTTTCTTAAGATGTGTTCTTCTGTTAAGAAATTTAACATATGCTTACATATCTAATGTAAAAATTCAACATTTCTCTTCATCTTAAACCTCATTCCTGAAAGACAACAGATAAATCTGTACCACTGCTCATTGCAACAAAAATTACTGTGCAAATATTAAAAAACAAGATACTAATGTATCACTTCTTTTGAGCTGGTTGGCACTGGGTGGAGGCATTAAAATTGGAATAAAAACAATGTCAGTATAGAAAAAGAAAAAACAATGAAATGTTTTGAAATACATGAAGCATGCATACTCCACAGCAGAGAAGATGTATGTGTAGGTGGAGCAGAATAGCCTGAGCAAGCAAAGCAAATGACTGGGTTTTAATATCTGTGGATTTCATACCTCCCTGAGACATGGGCCTGTATCTGTGATTTCCTACAACGTTTCCCTCCATCTGTGCTCTCACCAGATGCGCTCTTAATACTTGCAGATGAATTGCAATGGACAGAGGAAATTAATTTTACTGTTAACTTTAGTGTCTGTGTTAGCTGTATTTTTGCTTATTTTGCATGTAAAAATCTAGGAGCAAAGTGTAGTTTTCATCAAGGATGTGAAACAAAAAATCTCTTGGGAGCTCTGCTTTTCCTTATTTTCAAACACACAAAAAGGAAAAAACTTTCACTGTGCCTCTAATTCTTCAAATAACTATTACTGATTTCTGCTTTGGTTACATTTCTAACAGAGTGTACTGGCCAATCACTGTTTTCCAGGTCATTAATTTAACACTTTCCTAGAAAGCTGTAAAAAAAAGTTAATATCTTCCCTTAAACTTCATGAGAGTTACAAAATACATTCCAAGACTTTATGGTAAAATATTGAGAGCAAAGCTGATTCTGTAATTTAATATGCAGAAAGAACATTAGTATTGTAATTCTTTTGATACCCTTTGTACCTCTTTTTTTTTAAAAATATATATAACTAGATTTGAGATTTCTTGCCAAATTATTTACTTGCTGGAAGATGCAGGTTCTGAAACTTTGTGACATTTACATGAATCATTTCAGATGAAAATGCAAAATATTTTTTTTTCCTGTAATTTGTAAACTTGGTGTTTTGAGTTTTATCTTTGCAGTGAAGGCTTGATTTGAAATTCGGTTCAGAATAAATACCAAAGCAACAGCAGCACTGGACATGAAATACTGCCTTTCTCGCTCAAACTAAACTGCATGTGCAGCTGTAAACAATGCACGTGTACAGAAATGAAGGTGCATTTTCAGTGGATCTTATTTACAAATTGTGCTCTTGATTTTTCTTAAAAATAAGATCTTTGCATTTTTTTTGCATCTCCATAGAGACTTTATTTTTTCTCACTGTTGTTAACCTGTGTGACATACCGTGCAGCATGCAATTTTGTCACAGTTGCTTTTCTTTTCCACTTAGTGGAAAGAAGTATTGATGGCCTGCTGCTTAACGAAGCCTTGTGCGTACTTTGTAACGGAAGTGAGCAATCCTTCTCGGCTTCAGATGAGTCAGGACAGAGGTGAATAATCTTTGCCTTTTGTGATGATGAGTTTGAATGTGTCACGTTCTGTTTAAATGGAATATTCCTGAGGAACAGCCTGTATCTTTCAGGTGACAGTTTTAAAAGCAGTGAATTGGAAATCCTGAACAGCAAACTGTTTTGTGTTCACTGAAGTCCTTATATCACCAGCAGCTTAGTTGTTTGTGTGTTTTGCTTTAGTGTGACTAAAAAATGGGGTTTAGATTCGAAACAGAATTCTTATTTTCATAATTGACTGTTTAATTTCTCTTCTACATTGCTGACAGTAGAACCAAATCAGTAATGTTTGGGGGATTTGGGTTTGAACTAGTGAAGATGACAGTGTTATGAGGCATGCTCTGTAATCAGCTGTCACTAAGTGCTAAATCTCATACTTTACTACAATTTAAGCACATTCTTCATGTTTGTGATCCATAGGTGTGTAAGATGTGAACAGACATTCATCAATGTAAACAAGTCTTGTGACTGCAGCAGCCCAAACATTTTGGTAAGTAGAAGAATGCTTACTGTATTGAAGCTCAGAAAAAAGAGAAGTTGACAAGTGTATAAATTTCCATTTTGTGATTTATTTTTTTTTCTTTTTCCCCAGACTGGGGGATTGTGTTTCAGTGCTAGTGAAAGCTTACCCCCAAAGGGAGTTGCGACTGTTCGG
This sequence comes from Todiramphus chloris collaris, assembly GCA_025345505.1. Lineage (NCBI taxonomy): Eukaryota > Metazoa > Chordata > Aves > Coraciiformes > Alcedinidae > Todiramphus > Todiramphus chloris. The sequence goes on from JANVCC010000072.1 coordinate 1,208,977, forward strand.
TTTGGACAGCTAGTAAGTGTGTTTATTCTAAACATTTTCAAGCTATCTCATTATTTGGTTTCAGTAAGTATTTTAAATTCCATTTCTGAAAAACAAAGGTAGTGGTTTGTTATCTGATCACAGTGATTGCAAGGAAATTTGCACATAGATAGAGTGCAGACATGTAGACGGACAAGTATTGTTCTTTTCTACTATGTTTAAGACATTCATTCCCTCTTGGAAACTGAAAAAGGGAATTTACATTAATTTAGATTCCAGACAAGTAGCATGTGGTCTGTGGTATCAGTTGTATGTATTTAAAACTCACTCTTGTATCAAAAAATCCATGCTGAAGAGTTCTGAGGGCCCGTGGGCTTCCCCCCCCCCCCATATGTAAAACTGGTATTCATAAAAAACATTTGAAAAAAGATACAAAGATTGAAAGGACATTTTTGTTAGATGTTTAGAGATGATGGAAGAAAATGGACACCTATGAAATTTGAGAATGTGTATGGCATTTTTGGAACTCCTTGAATTGGGTAATGCATGAAAATGTTTTGTTGAGAAGAATGAAGGTGTTTTCATTGTTTTAGCTAAAGAACCTTTATTAGTTGTGAAATCTGCTTGAAGTTACATCCATTTTCCTAGTAGTTCTCAATTCAGAAAATGCTGTGTGGCAAATAAATGTAGTTAGTTCTTAAATGTATTAATATGAAAGGCTACTGCTTGAAAGTAAGCAAAAAGCAGTCTTCAGTTTTCCTGATAGCAAATATTGTTCTTGCTTTCTGAAAATGCCATCTTCTTAAATAGTTTTTCATTAAAAACATGTTTTTTTCTGTTGCTTACAGTATGTACAAAAACTATTTTTGGTTCAGATATAAGTAGTTATAAAAAGCAAGTTGTGAAATAATTAGTCACTTTTGGTCCTGAGTTAAATTTATCACCTAGTCAACACCTTACCCTTGGCATCATTAGTACTTCCCTTGCACAGTAAAGAAAACTCCTTTGTCACGGAATCCAAATTCAAAACTTAAATATTGCAGCTCTTGTTCTGTTTATTTTGTCTAATCTAGTGAAGTGAAATAAATTACTGCATTATGGTTGTGCGTTGAACTGAGCTGGTTTAATTGAGACATTTAGACAGGACAGAAAGCTCTTACTAAAACCAGCTAGCATCTTTTACCTGATACAGTTCTCCAGACTGTTATGTTATGGATAAGATGTTCAGAACAAAGACAGTGAAGCAGTTCCTTATGCACAGGGTATAACACTGACATCAGCATGGTTCCTGAAAAACCTGCAGTCTTCAGCCTCTGCCTGTTGGGTGAGTTTCATTAACGTTTGCAGTTTGCCTTTTCTTACAGAAGTGATCCTCTGCATAAAAGCACACATTTTTGGAAGTTACCTTGCTTATTTTTAAAGATGACATTTTGAGATGGCAGCAGATAAGAAAGAAATTTATATACAGAATGTTTAGAAAGAATATTGAGCACTAGCCATGTTAATGCAAGTCTCCAGGGTTGGAATCTTCGCAAGGTGAATGGTACTATGGTTGAAGAAGAAATCCTGCAATAGTCAGTAGAGATATGAGCAGTTATTAAGTATGTCCAGTGAAGGATCACATAGAAAATTAGCTTCTTACATCTTTAGTATTGATTGTCAGCTGGTCTTTTTGCCATATTTAGCTTTCAGTTATTCATTCTGGTTTGTGATGGAGAAGGTTTACCATAGAACCATCCTTTTTAGCTCTACTTTGCTTTATGTATGCAAGCGTTACTTACGATTGTGTTGCTCTGGGTGGAAGAGTGGCTGCAGTAATAGAATCATGCACACTTGTGAATGAGATGTGCTCTGCCTCCTTTTTATCAACTCTGTTATCACACATCCTTATTTCCCTTCCCTGTTCCTCTCCTCAAAATCAGATTTTAACTTCTCAGGCCCTACTTTTCCTCCCAATCTGTCACAAGCCAAAGGGCGACCTGGCCTACAGGTGTGTAAAGATCATAACACTGGATTTACAGAATTCTGTGATACACAATCACACGGAGTCTTTATTTCCTACATTCATTTATTACAGATTACTACAAATTACTGTTAGGAAAGTGAGTATACTTGTGATTAATAAAGTATATATGTATTCCAATGGTAGTAGCACTCAATAGTGGCAGCAAGCATATACTGCAATATTACAGGTAACTACAAAATTGTCACTAGTAAAGCAGCAAATACGGTTATGATCAGTTACCTATGTATACATATTATTCAAAATAGTACCAGCAGAGTGCTTACCAGACCTCTTCCAGCAGTGGGGCCTCAAAAATGATGACAGATGAAGTCTTGCTTCAAAGATGATCTGCATCACAAAGTCTGGAGTCAGCCAAGCATCCTCAGCAATGGTCTGATAACTTGCAAGGAGAGCTCATCAAAATGTTTGTGCAGGGGGAGTTTGGGTGTGGGTGTGAGAGAGACACACACTGACAGGGACAGATTCACCCTCCATTTTGGGTAAAAAACCCAAGTAATTGCTATATTGAAGAGATACAGGGTGATGTAGGACACCATCACCTGGGATAGCCAATAGATGAAAATGTTTTATATTCTCTCAGAACATTTTTTATTTTTCCAGACTGTTTTTCTGCTCTTTCAGCCAGAACAGCCAATAACAGTTGCCGAATTCCTACTTTCTCATAATGTTTTCCCTTTTTGCAGAACTGTTTTTCAGCTTTCCAGATGAAAAGTTGCTGTGGCAGTTCCTTGGTTTTGTGCTTATCAATGGTATCTCAGGATGTCTCTGGTGCTTAGCTGCTGCACTTCACAAGGACGTTCCTGGCTCGCAGGCCTCATTCCCAGGCTGGCAGGCCTTATCCCTGTCAGTATTTCAGCAGACTTCTGTGCTGTATTTTCCCAGAGCACCTTTGTGGCTGCTCCCATCACCATCTCATACACACAGCTCTGAGATGTATTCTACTCATCCCATTCTTTTTTTTGCAAACTGAGACAACCCTCATTACTTAAAGAAGTGTTTGCTGTTTGGTTGCCTCAGCCTGCTCAGCTCTTCAGCCTGAATGCAAGGTGCAACTGCTGATCTGACCCACACAAAGGCAATAGGTGGTGGCAAGTTAATACTAATGCAGTGATCACTGCCAGGCATCACTTCTTCCTATCACATGGCAATTGTTTGTGTACCAAAATTGAAAAATGGAATAAATACAACATAATTTAGGAACAGCAGACTAGAGAAAGTATTAAAACTGAAAAGAAGATATTTGTATGACATGCAACTGTAGCAGTCAGTCTTAGGTCCTTGATGGAGTCATTTTTGTAATGCAGCCTCAGTGGCATTGAACGTTTTGATTCTTACTTTGTTTTCTAAATGCAGGTTTTCTCATCTCTGTCCCATCATACCATCCAGCTGATGGAACTAAAATAAACTGAAAGAGGGAGAGCATTGAGTTAACGCTGCCATCTGCAGACCTATAGAAATACGGAATCTGGATAGCTAGGAGAAAATGTTTGGTGTTAACAAAATGAAATTACTTTCATGTAAAAAGGAGGGCTTGGGAGTGGCTTGTTAAATAGAACATTCATTTTATGCCTGCCCTACCAAAAGGAGGGGTGAATAAATACTTTGTTGTGTTATTGTGTTTCTCCACTGCAGTTGTACTCTAATCTAACAGCATGCCAAGCTCTTGGAAATATGTGTGTGATGAATATGAACTCACTGAGTTCTTCAAGTACTGATGCCTGCAGTTTATTTCAGTATATTTATGTCAATACAGCAAGGCTAGGTGTTGTTCATTCAATAACCTTCTGGTAAGTTGCCTTTTCTATAACTTTCTGTCTTTAATAGTGTTTTATGGAAATTATTATTCTAAGTGTTCTTTGATACAAAACAGTATGTTTCTTTAGAGAAAACAATGTAATTGTTTTCAGGAGGCATAATCTTCCATGGCTGTATTATGGTGATCAACCAGGATTAGCATCCCAGGTGCTCGAGGCAAATCACTTCCCTACAGTCTTCAGTTTTAAAGAAACAGATAAGGTAGGTATTGGACACAGGGAAGCAGACATTAGGATAAGGACATAATCACATAAAGAGGTTTAGATTTAATACCGATATGGCTCTACTATAGATAATTTTTAAGCAGTAAGTGTAACAAAACCCAGGGTGAGATCTTATAGAAGAGAAAGGTGACATTTGTATTAAAAATCTTATGGTAAGATGACTAGTGGCTTAAATTCAGTCTCACACATTTCTTTGCTCACGCTCTCATACCCACGTTCTCATAAGGCCAAGATGCGTCTGACAAGGAGCAATTGTGTGTGACACAAGGAGCAAGGGATGCCAGCTATTAAGTCCTCATTGTGTCCCCAGGGTTTTTCTGGATTGGCAGTGATGCCAATTAGACAACTCTTTTACACCCCTTAGGAGTTAATAGTTGTTTAGGCATTGTCCTTTGCTTCAGAGCCTTGTTTACTTCAATCTCCATAAATCTGAGGCAGAGTTGGTCTTTGTCTTTTTTCCTTCTTTGAAATACATACATCCTTTTGTCAGTTTTCCTGGTGAGCTAATTGGAAAAAAAGGGGTACCTCTGACACGCTCTAACTTTGCTGCCATTCTCCTGCCTCCAAAGTGCAGGGTCTTTTGCTGGCAAGTTGTGTGTGCTGTGGTTTTATCACAACACATGTCTCAGCTTGATTGCTGAGAACAGTGTTCTACATTATTGCTATGTGGTGTTTAATGCTTGCTTTCTGTTGTTCCTGATGCTTACACAAATGTTCCTATCCCTAGTTCATTTATATCAACCTTAATATTTCTGTTACAAATCTCTACAGGGTGAGTTGCATCAGAGATGGATTCAGTCTCTTCCTACAGTGACTGGGGGGGGGGGGGGGGGGGGGGGGGAAGAAAAAAGAAAGGGGGGAAAAACACTCATTTCAATGTTAAGAAAGCCAGTTATCTGTTCCTGGAGGGATGGCCTACTTAAGTAGCTTGTTAACTGATAGCTTGAAGAAAGAATCAAACAGTAAAATGTTTTATTTTATAAACTCATTGTAAAATTAGAATACCTGAATTAATTTATTCAAATTAATCTAGTCACAGAAAGTAAGTAGTGCTAGTGATAAACTCTTGGTTAATTATGTAGTTTATCTTAAGTTTTCTTACTGTCTCAAGAGTAAAATAATGGTCTTTTCCAGCCATGTTCTATAAGGTCGTCTTTTAAATTTAAAATGTTGCAATGCAGCAGTTGTTTCAACAACAAAAATCTCACTGTTTTTCCTAACACTGAAGGTCCTGAAAGCCCTCAAGATCCCAGCCTGGTAAATTTTAGAAATCTGCAGTAGGTTCTGATTAGTTTAGGGGATGTCTATCTCTGTAGAAGTTCCTTTGGAACTTTTTCCACATCACCAGTGAAGCTGTAGAAGAATGGTAAAGTATGTTTTTTAAAAAAAAGTGAACTACCAAAAACAAGATTAAAACCATAAAATCAGTGGGGGGGTGGGAAGTGAAGCATTATGCTGTAAATTTTAGGGAAGCATCAAAAAATGAGACAGTAATCACTAAAATGTGTATATCCACTCTATGGCAGTGTCATTGTTTCTCTTTTTTCATCATCAGGATGTAAAGCTGCGATTTATTGCAGCCTCATTTGATGCAGCAGGAAACTTTCTCAAATGGCTAAGTTTGGAAGGAGGCATCTTACAGGTATGTTTGATTTTAATTACCTTTTGTTGATACCATAACATTCTGCTTGCCTTTAGCCAAATTTAAGACAAAAGACAACAGTTTGGTTACTACACTAGTGACAGTTCATAAGATAATAATAGAGCTAGATTAGGGAAAATAGACCATGAATCTTGCTCACAATAATGTCTACACAATCAAAAGTATAAATTGAGCAACATTGCCTCATCCATTAGACCAGTGTAAATTTGGAATATTGGAAAGCTCTGAAGAACAGTCCTAGTCTTCTAAAACCAACAGTGGTCAACAGCTGTCTGAATATGAGCCAGCAGTGTGCCCAGCTGGCCCAGAAGGCTTGTACAAAAAATAGCGTGGCCAGCACAAGTGATTGTCTTCCTGTACTCCACACTGGTGAGGCCACACCTTGAATACTGGGTTCAGTTTGGGGCCTCTCACTACAAGAAAGACATTGAGATGCTGGAGTGTGTCCAGAGAAGAGCAACAAAGGTGGTGAAGGGTCTAGAGAAGAAGTCTCATGAGGGTCAGCTGAGGGAACTGGGTTTGTTTATTCTGGAGAAAAGGAGGCTCAGGGGAGACCTTAGCACTTTTTACAACTACCTGAAAGGAGGTTGTAGCAAGGTAGGGGTTGGTCTCTTTGCCCAGGTAACCAGCAATAGATCAGACATTAGGAAAAATTTCTTCCCCAAAAGGATGGACAAGAACTGGAACAGGCTGCCCAGGGAAGTGGTTAAGTGACCATCCCTAGAGGTATTTAAAAGACATGTAGATGTGATGCTTAAGGACATGGTTTAGCGGTGGACTTGCAAGTGTTTAGGTTAACAGTTGGATTCTTAATTTCTTTTCTAACCTAAATAATTCTATGATTTTGTCCCTTTCTTCCATTCAGCATAGAGGTACCCATGTACAGAAAATTTATTAGCCCTCTTTCTCCTGTATAGAGAAGTGTGTTCTTTAGCACTCAGTCCACCTGTGTTTATAGATGATTCTATGAGCTTGTCCCTGTTAGAAGCTGTCACCTGTTTGCACACATTATGGGAATGCCAAGCAAATCAGCGGTTATGTCACTGTCAAGAGAGGTAGGAAGACAGATATACAGTCCAATTTTCCTTCAATTATCTTGGCATTTTTTGTTGGCTCATTTCTTTTATTTTTAAATATAAAATGTACACTTTGCCCAGCATCTGCCTGGCTTTTACCTAACAGAAAGTTCTAAAAGCTTGCTGGGAGACTTTCCGTAGAAGTGGGGAACACTGGCTAGAAGATTCACAGTACCCTTGGACACACTACCCTCAGATTTCAGTGGCACGCACACATTCTACTTCAACAGTACCGTGCTGCATAGATAGGGTGTGAAAAACACAACTAAGCAGCAAGTAGAAAGTGCAATTGTGATTAGCCTAACAGCAGAAATGAGCAGCTGCAGAACATGTAACAGAATAGAGTTTGTTTAGCGGTCCAGTGGTGATCCAGGCACTCTTAGCAGTTCCCTAGAAAGGCCACAATAGGACACTAGCAAGAACAATTGTGAATTGTGTGTCCCTTTTTGTAGATTGTTCATGTCACTCTTGGAGCATGTCACTTCAAATGCTCCAGTATCTACAGAAGAGTAGCTGACATTCAGGATTGGATTAGTGACCGCTCTTTCTTTTGTTATTGTCTCAGAATGAGCTGTCTTGCTTCTGCCTCTCAACTTTGAAGGAAAACTGTTGTCTGAGAAAATAGCTTACTAAGGCAGTTGCTGTGCATAGAAAATTGTATATTCTGACATAGATTTTAAGGTTGGGACACATTAATTTCATAAATGCAGAGCTTTTAATAGATATCAGAAATCAATGGGAGAAGAATAGCTTTTCCATTCAAAGCCTCTTTTAATGTAATGGATTGTGTGTGATAATGACACACAAGTCCTAAAGCAATCACAATGCATAAGTGTAGCAATTCTCAGAATTTCAACTGCACACTAATAGAATTGTGTTCTATGTAAATTCAGACTTGATTTTCATTAGGGGAAAATGCCTATGCCCTCCACTAAGTGCCATGCTTACTTAGAATTTGGCACGCTTTTCTGGGTTCTACTTTGAATGGCTGGTTCTTTGCAGAAAATGTAAAGGTTACGTTGAAAAAGGGAAAAAAAAAATCAGCTGTTTGCCATAATTTTGATCCTCGGACAATGTTAGTTTAATAGAAAGGGAGCAATATGAATGTGGTGTTCTTTCCTTATAGGATTTTTGGATTTAGCAGAAATCACTAATAAAGTCTGAGGCAGCATGTTTCATTGAACATTCAGTCCACAAAAAAATTATTCTTGCCTGGTTGGTTGCTGCTGTCCACAGATTGCAGTTTCAGTGATGGAATTGAGGAATGTTACACAAATACATATAACCTAAACCAGCATTTTAAGAATATCAATATTAGTACAAAAAATAATCATGTTTACTCTTCAAAATCAATTCCTCTCTTCTTAAAAAATAAAAAAAATATCTTTTGTGAGAGCTGTGAATACATAAACTGCTTGGGGTACGTGTAAATATTTAATGTGAGAAAACGATACCTTTGAATCAACCTAATTATCAACCTGTAATTGTGTTTTGTTCAGCTGTGTCCTGATACCCAAACTAAGTTGAATGCAGCTTATGCATTTGGAACATCTTACCAGCAAAGTGTAAGTAAGAAATAAAATGCTATTCTAAATTTTGAATTAAGGTGCTTTATTTGTCATCAGTAATTCAGTGCACGTTGAAGACCTCTGGAGTTTAGCCATAAGCTGCAACATGAACTTTTCTTGTGAAACTGTTGCATATTTTAATTTCTTTATTATTGGGCAAAATAAATGTCTTTTTTTTTTTAAATTATTTAACTATGCATTACAAAACTTGTTTTGCACATAGAATAATCAAAATAATTGAACTGGCATTTGCATTAGTGAAGTGACTGACTTATCAGTGGAAGAACACAATGCCTGAATTCTGACAGTCATATACTTTGTGTCGTAACTTCTAATTTTCCTGCCTCAGTCTTTGGCCAGGTTTCATATGGAAAGAAGGCATATGCCTGTATGTTGACCTCATTAGGTCTTTAATGGATACCCTGATTGCAGTGAAGTCAATAAAGAGATCGAAGGCAAGTTTTAGTTGAACAGATGACTCATCAGAGGCAAGAGATTCTTTAGCTGTCTTAACTATGGAAAAAACTATTGGAGTTTTCACCAGGATGTGGAGAGGGGGTAGACCACTTGAACTTGTGTATGCTAGGATGCCACAGCCATGGTTCTGCCAGCTGATAAACCTTCATTAATTTTTGTCACTGAAATGTGAAATGTGGAGGTGGTAGTCTCTTTGGCAGGGAGGTGGAGAAATAACATCTTTATTTTTATAAATCTTCATGTGTGTGCACAGCATTTAATATTAATATATCCATTAATATTATTTATTAACTTATCTTCATTAAAAACCATTCCCCGCATTATGTGTTGCAGTGTAAAAGTATATATATTTGGGTGGCTTGAAAGTCTTGTAGTGTAATAGCTGTCAAAGCTTTAGTCCTTAAAAACTAAAGTCTTTACCAAATAATGTTGACAAACCTTTTAAAATATTTTTCCTCTTTCATATTGTTTAATGTCGTTTAGTCCATATTGCAGTACAGACAGAATGGAAGCTTGTTTTCTATTTAGGATCACTGAACTAGTCAAGCATGGCTACTCTTGTTTTGTACTTTTAAAAATCTGACTTGTTTGATCTATTGAGTCTGTAGAACCTGTTGTTAACTATTAACAGTTAATATTACTGGCTTTCAGTACAAACACCAATAAATACCAACTTACTGAATACTTTTAATGGCATTATTTTCATGGATTGTATGCATCAGTTTTGGGGTTTTTTTGGTATGGCTTTGGAGAAAACATGGTTGGCATGTTATATGAATATTTAAAGACTGCATGCTTGTTCACATACACAGTAAACTGCCTACTTTCCCCTACAATTTGTTCACACAAAGACATTGCCCAGGGCTGTGTCCAGATGGCTTTTGAATGTCTCCAAGGATGGAGACTCCACAGTCTCCCTGGGCAGTCTGTGCTGGTGCTTGGTCACCTTCGCAGTGAGAAAGTGTTTCCTGATGTTCAGAAGGAACCTCCTGTGTTTCAGTCTGTGCCCATTGCCTCTGGTCTTGTCACTGGGCATCACTGAAAAGATCCTGGCTCTGTCTTGTGCACGCTTTCTGCAGATATTTGTACACATTGATAAGATCCCCCCAGAGCCTTCTTGTCTCTAGGCAAAGCAGTCCTAGCTCTCTCAGCCTTTCCTCGTAGGAGAGATGCTCCAGACCCTTCACCATCTTAGTGGCTCATGCTGGACTATACCAAGTAGCTCCATTTCTCTCTTGTACTGATGAGCTCAGAACCATACACAATACTCCATGGTTTCAGCATTTATGTTTCTTGACTTTAATGTTTATGCTGTTTGTAATTTTGTGTGAAATTTGCTAGGATATTTTTTCCTCATCTGTTGAAATATGTTAGCAGAGCTTCATTCTCCACAGTAGTTCTTCCAGTCAATCGCAGTCATTTCCAAGAGACTTTTATAAAACCATTACTACTTTGTAATTGCTTGCAAGTAGATGGAGTGCCTTGTCTTTTGTGAAGCAGTGGGACAGATTCCACAATAATTTTGTAGAGGAAGAATCCACAATTTGATAAAATTATTAAATGGCTGAAGTGATCCTTTTATTTTAAACTTTTTTTTTTTTTTTGGTAGTGCAAAATTTCAGTTTCCAAGATTTTATTGGATTATGCTAATCCAGTATTTTATGACCTATTCCTTGAATACAATGGTGACAATGGACAAGAATATCTTTGGGCCGTACCAGTTTTAAACTTGAATCTTCAATACAGTGAAATGTTTATTAATCAAGGTAAGACTGTCATAGTAGCATTTCTGTAAATTCAAATAATCTTAATATAATTTGTATGAATTCCTGTTACTGAGTTGTTTTTAAAGTTAACACAACACACCATAACATTTTCCTGGTTTACGAACTGAAAATTTTGTGGACAAATTCTGCTGGTGTTAAGTTCAAGTTTGGGTGCATACATTGGCCCAAACAACAATATGCACAAAGTAATCTAATTTCGTTATGTTTTTGTTTAATTTGAAAATAAACGGGTTTACATCCTGACTACATATATATTGCATATATTACACAGCTGTATGTATCGTTTCTAGTAGATTTCATTCCTTTTGTGTGTTGAATTGTTTTTTTAAATATTATGTGACTGTCATGTGTTTTCAAAGGAAGTAATATGAACAACTGGCTTTTGACTCGGCGATTTTTTTTGGTGGATGCACTAAGTGGAAAAGAGAATGACTTGGGAAAACTGCCAAGAGTAATTCGGGTTGCTAGCAAAATAACAATAAGGTGATTAATTGCATATATTATATAGTACAGAGAAAATAAAGCAAATTTTGTCCAGTCTTAGAAGAAAGTTGGTTTAATATGTTATTTCTAATATGGTATGTGCTGCTTTTTCCATTGCATACTTGGAAATAGCAAGAGTTTCCATAGTTTGTTGTGATGAACGAGTAAGAAAAAAATACTATTGACTTGTGGGGGTTAAAAATCCTGTGGTTAGTTCCCAGGTGTGATGGATCAGACTACACACAATGCAGGCATTCAGTCACCTCTTAGTCACCACTTAGAAACAGACCTAAAAACTCCTCTCTTCATTCTTTATGTGTCTGTTGCTGACTATACAAGGATGCTAATTCATACTCCAAATTCTTTTTTTGCAGTATTTTTGCAAACTCTTGCCTATTCTGTTACACAATCCAGAATAGGCTTGTAGTCATTTAACTGAAATTGTGAGACTGCCTGTTAAGAGTCATTACTAATGGTTAATCTCAAAAGGAATATGTTTTAGAAGAACTCTTTTTTCTTCTTCTTTGTGTAATGTCTTCCTCTGCGATGACTGTCTGAAAATTGAGATCTCTTTTTTTCCTTTAGCTCTTCTTCACAATTTACTAGTTAAAAAGGCTGCTGAGTAACACTAAGTACTGATCCATACAAGTAATAATCTTAATTTAGCATATTAACTCCATTTGCTGAGAATTACATACTGCATTATTTCAAAAAATAAGGATTAGCTTGTGTATCTTAGGAGAATCCTCTTCTACCCTCCATCTGAAAAAAGTATAATGCCTGAAATTAAAAATACACATAGAAAAGGCCATTCTGTAATGTTTTGAGAAAAGTTACCTTCTGGAGTTAGCTTCAGTTGCAGTTATAGTAATGTGGGCAGCAGGTAAGGATTGATTCGGGTATTTTCTTACAAATAAACAATCCTTACCAGCTTTTTGCTTTTATATATTTGTGAACATGCCTTTGTACAGCCTGGTTGCTTTTAAAATGTGAATTGGGTTTGAAACTCATATTTTATTGTTCATTTAGTGTTCTCTTATTAGTCCAAGTTTCAATGAACACTTTCTAAGCAACTCATCCATTTCCTGTATTAAAAATGATGCTCTGTATTTCTGCAGTATTCGTCTGGTGTCCCATACTCAGAGAGGAACTATCTACCCTCCTCTAATGACTATTGCTTACACAGATGTGCTTGTTCAAAACCCTGAAACCAAGAGTGTGATGGTGAGATCTTTGTACTATCTTTATCCAACTGATTTATTAAGCATACTTTTAGTTCTGTTAGAATTCCAGTTGAGTGAACACTTTTGGGAGGGCTATAAAAATCTAATAAACAGTTTCTATTTCTGTCCTATTTTGAAGTTGCAAGTTTTCACTAAAACAATGCTTTTAAAACAAAGTGGTTAAAAGTCTTTTCTTTTTATTTTTTCTTGAGTCTTTTTTTAACTTAAAATACTTGGAATTTTACAGTCAGTTGTATAATGCTAAATTAGGCTGTAGTTCAAATAAAATGATGTGCACAGAAAATAACAGGAAAAGTGCTCTTTATGCAATGAACTGAAAGCCTCAGTCTATGCAATAAATTGAATAAATTTAAAGCAATGCATTAAGAGGAGGTTGTTATAACACAGATATTTCAGGTCTCTTATAGTTTTAAGTTAAAATGCTGGTAATACATATAACACATCCTTCGGTGTTTTGGCTGCTGTGTATTATTTTACAGCACACCTCTAAGAATTAAAGTTAAATAATCCAAACGTGATTAGCCAGAGGGGTTGGAGGTCATTTTGGGAGATCATTCTCTGCTGAAAGCCACTAAATTCTGAAGATGCAGAAAGGGCATTTCCTACTTGTCCTTCTGCCTGCCAATGATGGGAAGCAGCTCAAATTTCCTACTCTGTGCCTTGTTTTCTTCTTAGATCACACTGCTTTAAGAAGTGAAAATGTTGAGCTTAATACAGGAAAAATATTGTTCCACTATAGAAAAAAAAAAAACCCCAACATTTTCTGCTTATCAGTCTTCAACAGTTCAGGCTTCTAGTACAAATAAGCATGTAGCTAGAAATTTCTGGTGCTAGAGCCATTCCTTGCATTCCATGTTTGCTGCCTGAAGGAAAAAAGAGACAGGGAATTAGGATAGAAAAATCGGACAGACATTTCTTCCCCGCCTAAATGATCCCTTTAACCACAGAAACTGTTTTTTAGAAAGTAATTCCTTCAAATGGTGATGGCAGGAACAACTGTTTTCGGTTTCTCTGTTTCCTGTTACACTATTTCACCATTGCAGCTACATCTGATCTACTTAGGTGTTGGCAATTTTGGATGTCTTGTTACATTTAACAAATTTTATGCAAGTGAAAATGTACATTGAATTTCATTCCAAGTTCTATAAACATTGAGCTTCTAGTAACTGAGCATATTTAGACTTAAATCCAAGTAAGATGATAGAATGAGCTCTGACAGGAGCAAATATTTCAAGAAGCTAAGGTAGGGGGAGGAGGGATTGGTTGGGGGGGGGGGGGGAGTATCCTTATTTTTTAAACTGAATTAAAAGTGCGATTCATTATAATGCTTGTGTTAACTTTAGCCCTGGAGTGACAAAGTCTCAGGCTAGAATGTCATGAAACCAAGAGAAACATTTTTTCTTCCTTGTACAAATCTTTCAGACCAAAGTCAAAATAGCACTTATGTTAGATAGATAGTTAAGATAAAGGGAGAAGATTTGATGCTGCATAACAATTTTTATTTCATTTCACCTGGAAAAAAAAGTTTGGTGTCTGAGCTATGTAAGAGCTCACTTTATGATTTTGCATATTGATGTAATTACATTAAAGTTGCTTACAGTCAACACTAATAAAAGGGAAAATATCAAACCACGGGTGTCTCCTTTCAGAAGGAAAACAATATGCACATTTGAAAAGCTGATATTTAGGTAGAGCTAGTAATGTACAGATAGCAGGTATCCATCCCCAGCATTGCTCTGGGTAAAATCTACACTAAGCAGAGCATGTCTGGTACTAAGCCTGACACTGCAGCACACCAGGACAGATGCATGCAGTAAAAAAAAAGATAGATGTTGTTCTTGTATAGTAGATTCCTAGATGGGAATGCCCACCAACAAATATGTGGAAACTACCGCTGTCTATAATGATTGTAGCATTTCAGAATTTCCATGTCTATTTGCTTAATATTCAGGTTTCCTTCGCCATCAGTTATGAGATGAATCAGTCAGAGGCTCAGATTCAGACGGATGTAAGTTGTATTTCCCTTTAATTTGTTGATACAATGATTTACTTCTGTGTTTTTTAGAAATACCTGCAAATAATTTTTCATTCTCTTCAGATCGCATTGGGTGTGTTGGGTGGGCTCGCAGTATTATGGTCCCTTCTCAAGACTGCAGCCTGGAAGAGACGTACGGGAAGCTCTATAATTGACTTGCAGGTATAAATAGCTGGCAACCTAAAAAGGGACACATCTTCCTGTCTTTAAGGGAGACCTTTGCTATCATTCCCTGTGATAACACCTATTTTGTTCCTTAAGGTAGCTCAAATAATTTGTAGCCTAGCTGCATAGAAGTGTGACCTGGAGTTAGGCTCACTTGGGGAAGTAGGATTTTTATACTTTTTTTTTTTTTTTTTTGATTCTGATGTTGTCCTTTGAGAAATACTTTTGATAAAAATAAAGGTATTTGCAGAGCTATTCTGATCAATTGAGTGGCCTAGTTTTCAGATTAATTCTTTGAACAAAGACTAGCATTTAGGAGCTTCGGATATTGAATATACCAAAAATATATGACCACAGTAGAAAAATCTTATTCCAGGGTACTTTTCAGTACTTTTCAGTAGTTTTCAGTACTACACTTTCCTGTAGTGTGACCTGCATAACATTTCATGTGAATGTATACATGCATTGCTTAGTCAGTTTTACAGATTTACAGTGTGTTTTTATAATTGCAGACAGTTTTGAAGTTCTTACTGTTTTATGCTGGAGACCTTGCCAACGTTTTCTTTATCATCACAGTGGGCACAGGGATTTATTGGCTTGTGTTCTTCAAAGTAAGTGTTCTTCCAGATTTGAGTGTTATGAAAGCCAATCAATATTGCATATATTTTTATGCAAAAATTCATTTTCTTTCTTTCTTTTTTTTTTTTTTTTTTTTTTTTGTAAAAATTTTTTTTTTTTTTTTTTTTTTTTTTTTTTTTTTCCTTTCTGGTCAGACTACTGAGGCAAGTTCTATAGCATACTCTGCTTTGCATGCTTAAATTGTTGTGTTCACCTCCTTCTTTTCTGTAGGATTCATTGTACTTGTAGTCTGCTTAATAGTCACTTAAAATATTTTACAAAGATAAAATGATTGTACATTAAAATTTTATCTTTTTCTGCAAAATGTTATTCACTCTTAAGCACCTAGTGTGTTGTTACATATGCCATCCATACTATTTCAATGTAAGTTCTTGATTTTAGGCTCAGCAGTTTGTCTCTGTCCTTTTACCACTTCCATCTCAAGAAGAAGACTTTGTTACGTACATCGCATGTGCATTTAGTTTAAAGGTAAATATTTTTTTCCTCGGACATTAAAGACATTTTAACATATGCTTCTGTATATTTTCAGTAGGCTGGTTTTTAAATATCTTCTACAATTCATTTTAGTGTAGACATATTATTTTAGTTTAAGAATTAAGTCATTTTTCCAGATATATTTTTTTTGTGTAGTCTTCGTAGGGGAACAAATGTCTAAGGAAGATGGTCTATGGAAAATCATTCTTTCAAGGATAAAGGTTTAAAGAAATCCAAATAAAGAATCAAGTGCTTTTTTTTAAAGCAGAATATAAGTGCTGTCAGTTCCTGCTTAAAAAGAAGGCAGATTAAAATAATTATGTTCAAACATACTTGTAGAATTCAGAGATCAGTATTCTGTCTTTGTGGGAGTACATAAAGTGTATACATCAAAGTATCTTACTAATTATGGGTAGTATATTGAATTGGAATTCATAATACAGGTTCATATATTATGGGAAAATAGTAATTTTTTTTAATTTGTAACTTTGCTGTAGTTTCTTCATAATTTTGGACATCATCATATGACTTAATATTACTTCAAGCTGTTACATTAAAACCAAAAGTATCAAAAGTTGATAAAGTTGAAGTCTCTAGTCAATATATTACTTGGTATGGTTAATGAATGGCATGTGTAATGATATGTGCAGTCTTTGTCTATATGCTGGTTCTGTCCTCACTTGTTATATTTCTCCTTTTTCTTCTTAGGCTCTGCAATTCTTACAATTGCTGGTGTCACAACTTAGTGTAGATATTTTCTTTATTGACTGGGAGAGACCCAAGGGCAAAGTTCTTAAAGCGATTGAAGGTAACTCTCACAGCTTTGGATAAATTTGGCTATTACTTTCAAGTATTAAATTTCAGAGCTTTATTGTATGTATTCATTTTAGGTGAAGGTGTTACTAAAAGTGCTGCTGCACCTGTGAGCATATGGAGGACATATTTTATAGCAAATGAATGGAATGAAATTCAGACAGTGAGGAAGATAAATCCCCTCTTTCAAGTGCTTGCAGTTCTTTTTTTTCTGGAGGTATTATTACTACAGTCATTATTGTTATTAATTTTTTATGATTCACAACCAGAGTGTAACATAAGGGTCTGTATTTTAATTCTTGCATTCTCAAAGGTAATAGTGGATGACCTTCGAGTTCATTTGAAAACGTGAAATGAAAATGTTGATAAATTTTTGTCATATGTATGTATGTATGTATAGGTCATTGCAATATTTCATTAAGGAAGACTTAAAAAAACCCAGCCCAACATTTAATTACCTTAGAGACCTCTGTTAGTTTTGTCTGGGTTTTTTTAAGGTAATGAGTTACCCTGAATGGCTTAAGAGACTGATAAATCTGTGCACACGATTCTTTATTTGCCTACAGCTCCCTCCTGCCACAGTCTACACCTTTATTTCTGGTTTCGTATTTATCTGAACAGAGCTTCCTTCCTGTTCATTTTATGTAGTGACCTTTTATAAAGCAGGAAATTAAATGTACCAGTTCTGTTCCTGATGACATAACACAAGTGAGTATGCCTTCAGTTACAGCTTAAGGATATGTGAGAAACTGCTGTAGCTTTTCAGAAGCATTTTGGTTTGTTTGTTCCTTCTGTAGTTTGGCAAGTATTTTTATTTTGAGAAGCATTCTTGAAGCGTGTAGTGTCTATGTAGTTATTTATGTGAGGTTCTTTTACATATTTCTAATACTTTTATTCATTTTGTGTTTCTGTTTCTAAATTTCCTGGTTTTGTTTAGATGACATACAGTCAAAAAACCCAAACAAAACAAAAACCACAAACAAACAAACAACTTACCTCATTCACTGCAGCAATATAGGCTTCTGGTATTACTAGAAGGGAGAGGCTACTCTTAGTAGAGGACGATTAACATCTTGCTGTATAACTCCTGCTATGAATTTCCCTCTGGAGAGTCACTTTCTTGCCACTGATGGTGGAGGAAATAATGAAAAATACCCAAGTAGGCTAAAATTGGTATTTGTGAAAACCTCAGATAATCTTTATAACTTTTATTGTCGTGCTGGAGTTTGGAATGTGGCTTCCCAGGAAGTATAATGCACAGGGTATATAGAGCAGTCAGCTGCTCTTCAAAACCTGTCTTGTTGGGTTAGCAATTTAGATAAAGTGACTGTTCAGTTCTCACTAATCACAGTGACAGGATGTACAGTAGTAGAAAACAAGCCAGGAAAAATAATACTTGGAGGACATTGGAAAGCATAGAAGGAGTCTCCCTCCCCTCAGGCCTCATGTCTGGCTCCAGAGCAGCCGGTGGTTGGCACTGGTCTCTGTGGCAGTGTTGACTACATGGCTAGTGCAGATAGCACCCTGGCAGCAAACTCAGCTTGTCCATACTGCACTGGGTCTGGCTGCGATGGATTTGGTTTTCTTCATAGCAGTCCATAGGGTGCTGTGCTTTGGATTTGCTGCTAATGCACCAGTGTTGCTGAGCAGTGCTTGCATAGTGCCAAGCAGATAGACAAGGGCTGCACAAGAAGCTGGGAGGAGAACACAACCAGGACAGCTGACCCCAGCTGACCAAAGATGCATTCCACACCATATACTGTCTTGCTCAGCAATAAAAATGAAGGGCAGGGATTTTCTGGGGACTGATTGTGCATCGGCTGACTTTTGGGAGGTCATTAGTGAATGCCTGTAAATCACTTGTCACAGAGGCTTTTTCACCTTCGTCCCTGCTTTATGCCTCTTAAACTGTCTTTATCTTGACCCACAAATTTTATTGCTTTCTTTTTTTCTGTTCCTCGTCCTTCTGTACTGGGGGTCAGTCCACCACAAAGATGTTCCTGGTACAGCTTCAGTTCTGAATGATTTTCAGAGAATTTTTACCTCTTAAGTGTTTCAAGTGTTTCTCTCTTCTTTTTGTTTAAAAATGTTTTCTAGATCATTTATTTAAAATAGATTCAGCCATAAAGACAGCGGAGGGAAATACATTTCTGTTCAATAAAAATGAGTTTCTTACAGTTGCAAAACAGATAAAAAAAATATTTGAACACTGGAACATATAGGACCAGAAAGATGAAATTTGGCAGAAATATTATCCCTATGCAGTCTAACAGTAGAACCTTTTGAAGCTTTTCAGTAAAAATCAATGTTGACATTTTGTGAGTTTTAGCTGCATATGGTTTTGAATTTATGTATCAACACATATCTGTACAGTTTATTGTTTTAATTGTGTTTCTCAGTAACAACACTGGATCATGCAACTGGACTTTATCATAATGAACATGCTACTATTTCCAGGTCCATTTTTCCTATCCTTTTTTTCTTACTTCCTATTATGGTGGAACCAACAGGATGGTAATTAATACTATTCATTGCTTCATGTTGTTTTATTGACCTTCTTACCTCTTCAGGTGGTGGGATTTTCAAACCTGGCTTTAATGGATTCTTCTTCCAGTCTTACAAGAAGCAGTGAGAGTTACATGGCTCCTTGGAGCCGCATTTTAAGATTTGGTGTGTCTGCTGCACTCTGGCTCACCATTGCCTTCTTACAAGTATGTGAAACACGTGACATACTGAATTACCATTTTCAGGGTGGTTCTTGGAAGGTAGAATATATCACTAGGCATCCACACTACCTATCATAGCATTTGGTATAGTCTTAACTGTTAGATTTGATCTACAATTTTAGTTGCTTTAGCATGGGACACATTTAGAACTCAAAATTTATCTTCTGAGCTATGAGACAGTCTATGAGACTAGTCTGAATTTTAATCCTCTCCGTTATGTAATTTAATTGTTTTAAACAATGTTAAAACATCTCCAAGTTCTAAATGAAAAGCAGGTTATTGTTGCAACTGTACTTCATAGAGGAAGGATGTTAATCCCATTTTGTAGACTCCAGTGCTGTGGTGGCCTCTACAGAATTCTGTAATTTGTGGGTGTTAAACTGTGAAGTTAACTGCTTAATAAAGGAAAATGCGATGAACTAATGAAAGAAAATTTGGTTGATTTATTTCAGGTTATATTTTTTTCTGTGTTCTACGAAAGATTTGTTGAAGATAAGATAAGGCAATTTGTTGATTTATGTTGCATGAGCAATGTAAGTATTTCTTGTCTCATTTGTACAGTGATGTTTTTTATAGAATAATACATAAGATAGTTTTAAGAATATTAAATGATATTTATTTGTTTAATTTAATCACAGATTTCTGTCTAACAGCCAAAGTCAAGGTTTCTTTCAGTTCACTTTATTGGTGCTTCCACAGAAATATTTCAGTTAAACTTTAGTTGGAAGAAGATTCTGGAACTATAAGTATCAATATGTTCCTCTAGATGTGTGATTTTTAGGTTGTTTTCTGAAGTTCAGATGGTTTCATCTGCTCGTACAGAATCACAGTGTAACAAATTATGACAGAAATGAGGTGTGGGACCATTTGCTGCTCTGCTCTCTATGGTTTTTCTTTGTAATACCTTGTTTACAGAAACAGCTGTCTTGGTTTTATTTAATATGTTTATGTTCAGTTTCTGCTCCTATCTTGTGGTTGTCCCTGAACCACTGAACTTCCTGGTGTCCCTCTTGAACAGTTACACCTTTTTCATGCATTTTCACTTACATCTGAACTACTTCTCTTCCTTAGTTTTAAGTATTGGCCTTGAAGCTTTGTAGTGCAGGAATTCCTTATTAACCAAAGGAGAGAGCAGTCAGAACGCGTTGGATTAGCTAATTTGTCCAGAATTTTGTAAAAATACAGAGATTAACACCTTTTTATCTGCCTTTCCAGCCTTGGGTATTCCTCTTCTGCAAAACACCCATGCTGTGCATGGGTTGTAGAGAGAGTTAATTTGATATATTTTTTAATCTGATATATTGTATCATACCGAATGAAATTCTATTAAATGCAGTCTCCTAGGAGTCAAACTAGATTCAGGAATATGTATGATATATCACAGAAATAACTTCTGAATCAAAATAAAAAGCAGGTAACCTTGCTTAAATTTTCTGGCCCTGTGGAATTCAGTAGTGCTCCTTGCTGTCGATAAACTAAACCTGAGGCTGCTGTGTGTTTCTAGTTAAACGTAGATTAAAACTAGTCAATAAAAGAGTCATTAAATATTTTTCTGTTATATTTCTTTTGGTACCTGCCTGCTTTGTATTTGTAGAAGGGCTGGTCTTGCTGACATGCTCCATGAATTCAGAAGTTCCAAAATAAGGCGGTGATGTTTAATTAAAGTATTATTCTCTTCCCCCATGTCTTTCAGATTTCCGTGTTTCTCTTGTCACACAGCTGCTTTGGTTATTATATCCACGGTCGCTCAGTGCACGGACATGCAGATACCAATATGGAGGAAATGAACATGAACCTAAAGAGAGAAGCAGTAAGGAATAGTATTAATTAGTACACCTGCTCTAATTATTTATTTTATTGAAGAAAACCCCATGCCTTTGCATTATGGATCTGCATTGTGCATTCCATTACACCAAGTTACAATATATAAAAGATACCAGTTGTTGGTGTGTAAATATATGACTCAGTAGTCCTTTTAACTAGCTCTTCATCTTTCCTCTTCTTCACTACCTCTTCTTCTCTGTTCCTAATTCAGATTTCATAGATACAAAATTCCCATTTTCCTGAAAAGTTTTTTCATGTGTTTGTGAACCTTCTTTCTGATACTGAAGCTTTTCATAAGCTCATGGCCACACTCAAAACGACGCATGCCAAAAAGCTTCACAAAGGGACAAATCTGAAAAACTCCTAATAAAGAAACATCTGCTCTTTCAAGACACTTTAATCCATCTTCTCCTGTGGTGATATAACCTGTTCTTTACAGAAATTAATTTGAATAAGTACTTTTTTCTAATTTCTCCTGTGTTGTATCTTTGCTGCAAGATCAGACAAATCTAAAATGTCTAATACAAGACTGGAGCACTTTGCACTAAATGTCACGATAACTTGCATCTGTGTAGGAATAAGTAGAAAGGAAATACCTTAGATAAAAGATCTTTTTATTTCAGTGATAAGTGAACAGAACAAAAAAACCATAATCATGTGAAATTTGAATCTCAAACATTGAAATGTAGCTTTCTATTTTCTTGGGGGTTTTGAGACTTACTAAATGTGACTTGACAATCACATGGAACAGAATCAGGAATCTAATGTTCAAAAAAAGCATGTAGAATGGAGAATAATGATAAACATAAAAGAAAAGGCTTCAGAGTGAATGTCAAAAGATGTATTAGAAAGTAATGAACTGAGCACAGGTGAAAAGGGGAATATGACTTTGTGACACCAGGGGTCAGGATTTCATGTCCTAATAAAATCTTGCTGTAATAAGAGTGCGGTGGATTCAAGTATTTAGAGCTATTAAGTACTGTGTGTACATCAAAGAGAGGAAAGTAAAAGCTTTTGACATTTTTTGGTCACTTTTTGGACATGAATACCATTAATTTACAATTGCTTTAATTGCACAGGAAAATCTATGTAGTCAGAGAGGTTTGTTACCAAACACCGATGGCCAGACCTTTCAGATTTCCATTTCAAGAAGAATGCGACTGCACTATGACAGGATTCATGAGACCCTGACAAGAGTAAGTGAGAGATACATATTCTGTAAATGTTATCTTAAAGATGTACATTTTACAGTGACATCATGGTCATGTTATATTTCAGAAACACGGTCCTGCAAGGCTCTTGGACTCATCTGCAAATACTTTTGAACAAAGCACAAGGGCATACAACACCATGAACAAATTCCTCAGTTCTTTTATTGATCACGTATGTATATTGGCATTCCTGTATCAAGGAAAACATAATTCTATTAAGTAGAGACAAAAAATTGTAAATCTGAAAGACCATAATTTCTCTTTAAGAGTATGTGTTGAAAGACTTGCTGTTAAAGACTTTATGGCAGCTGGAACAGTACTTCATTCAAAGGAAAAATGGGAGTACTGTCCAGCAGTGCAGCCTGCTCTTAAAAATGACAAATCCTTTTTTTTATGGACTTATTTTTGTCTTGGAATAGGCTGGTGCTCTTTTTCATTCACAAAGGTCTAAGTAGCTGTACTTCACTTTGCAATAAGTACTTCTTTGAAATGATAAACCAAGAAGTATTGTTTTTCCTTTTCTTACAGGTTCATAAAGAAATGGATTATATTGTTAAAGATAAGTTGCTGCTTGAAAAGATTCTTGGCATGGAGTTCATGGAACCAATAGAGAAAAGTATTTTTTACAACGGTAAAAAGTTTTGTGACTTGGTATTTACTATTATAAGTATGTAAGTTCCTGTGTAGATTTATTTCCCAGGATTTACAATCTAAACTGGACCTTACAGCTGGAGGGGTCATGAAATGACAGCTTGTGAAGGAGATAACTAAGAGAAGTTCATTGTGCTAAAGAAATCCTGTTTATAATTTGTCACTCCATTGCAATGCTGCTTCTGTTAGGTGAAAGGATACTGAACAGAGACATGCACGTGTTTCTGAAGCGCTCCTTTGACTTGCTATCTCAATCCAATATCCACTTTGTAAATGGAAAGAAGACCCACAATATTTGATTAGCTCCAGGCTATTTTCTTCTTTTATAGAGAAGCAAATCTCTTATGAAACAACTAATAGTACAGAAAGACAATTCCTTTAAAGAGGATATTGATCACAATGAGGATGTTTCAGTGGAATACTTGATGTTAATACACCACTCATCTTTGCAGACTCCAGTAAATAATTTGGGCTCTTGAATAATTTATTTTGAAGCTTTTTAAGCATTGCCAGTACTTACAGCAAAACTGTGTATTCCAGCAGAAACAGGGATGACACCAGTTCTGATTCTGGTCCCTGGAGCTATGCAAAATCAGTCAGACCTGGGTTCTCCAGTGCATCATCCTGAATCCCAAGCCCATGCTAAAACTAGCCATAAGTATTTCCAGTGACCAGTACATGGGTGAAAGTTCTTGACCATATTTCAACCTAGGTTCCTAAACTGGAATCACTGGAAGATTGATGCTGTGAAACACCACAGAAACTTAGCCCTGATACCAGTCTGCTTCCTCAGTCCCCAAGCTGTACAGAATCCATCAAAAAATTATCTTTGAAAACCTGAGTTCAGACCCTGATTCTACTTCTAACCATAAACACGGCCATCACCTGCATGAAAACTAAACATTAACTAGCGATCCAAGGTGAGGCCAGCCCTTGTTTTGAGTCCACGTACCTGTCTCTCCAGCCTCACTGTTCAGAAACTCCAAACCTTACCAGAACCATCATCCAATCCATAGATTCTACCAGATGACCATTATACATCCTAAATATGTCATTTTTTTCTTGTATAACAGCAATCTGCAGATTACGTCACTGAGCTGTGCAGAACTTTTCCTGCTCTGTGACACTGGGGCTGCAAAAGCTGAAGCCCAATTTGAATCCCAGACCTTGCTGTATGATTGGGAATGCAGCACATGCTTTCAAACTATCCATGGTTGTAGTCTGATATTTCTGCTCATTCTAGATGTCTGAGCTACACCTAATTCATTAAAGACTTGGGCTGTCCTTCCCTGTCATAGTGGAACACTGTCTTTAGTAATAAATGTTGCCAGGTAGCCAGTATCTACTTTGCAACTGTAACTAGGACTGTCTTCAGCCTGAGCCTGTGATTCCACACTTGCAGTGTCAGTCATTCCAAAGCCTTATTCTAAACCCCAGGTCTACTCAGCCATAAATATCATCAGATATGCAATGTCTGAGTTAGAATGAGGTGAGTAAGCTGTAGATGGTATCTCAAAATGGTGCAGTATTCAACAAAGGTTTGGTCTTTTGACTGCCATTGTTTCAAAGTTCATAATCATAAAGCATTATTATTTGATAGTTCAGACTGCCATGGTTCCCAGAAGTGTAGATACAAATCAGGATTCCATGGCAGTAGAACATGCAGAATTTGTAGGGAAAATAGGCTGTTTCCAGTAAAGCTTTAGACATTTTTCTGGAAAAGTAGAAAGAGGGAAAAGAATCTGTTTACAGTAGTTGTTTAAGTGTTCTTTCCTGTTTTGGAAGTGGTGCTTTTTGATGAAATGAAGAAGTGGTGTTCTAGACTACATGGGCTATAAAAGCTATTTTATACTTAAAAGACAGGTTTTTTGTGAAACTTTTAACCAATGAATAAAGATAATGTTAAGCTCTGAACCTCTTTCTAAGTAAGGCTTTAAGCATATGGGTTTATTATGTTGTTGAGTTGGGGCCAGAGTTAACACTTGCTAAAAATTTCAGTGACAAGGAAGTTGTACCTGCTTCTGGTTCAAAGCAGCTTTTTTTAAACACTCTGACTGAGATTTCAGAAGTGAATGAAGTTGCACATGGGCTTTTCCTATTGTATTCCATCAGTATTAAGCCAATTTTATAAGTGAAAAGGTCTGTACTGTTTTGCTTAAATAGAACAAAATATCTAGCTCTTATGATGCCACAGAGTGCCATAAGTAGCTCTTGCTCAGACTTTCCTTTTTCTTATCAGCCTTCTCGGCATGGAGCTGATGAACTCTACAACTTGGTGCTTCACAGAAATAGTAGTTTTTCAAAAATTCTTTTCTTTCTGTAGATGAAGGACACTCTTTCAGTGATGTTCTCTATTATGGCAATGAGACAACACTGCTCATCTTTGATATCCTGTTTTTCTCCATTGTGGATCTGGCTTCCCAAAGTTTTGTCCTGGCAGCTATTTTAACATATTTGCAACAAGAGGTAAATTTCAATTTAAGAACGAAGTAGTGTGGTTTTAAATATGGGTTAGTATGGAAGTTTATATAATTATATAGTTTATATAGATAAAGCAGTAAGTTAGCCATATGCAGTGACAGAGGATAATACTGAAAGCTTATAAAATAATGGGTTTTGGGGTTTTTTTTGGTCAAATAGGCTTGTGAGTATTTAATTTTAGTTATGTGCCTGTCATGAATAAAGAGACTACAAATAGCTTTCAATAAAAAACACAAATATCTGTTAAAATTAATCACACAATTATATTTCAGGGTGGAAAGATCCTGGAAAATGTTTCAAAAATGCTAAAGGGATTTAAGCACCTAATTCACCCATCAAGTTACTATATTATGTTAGCTATTGAAACATATTGTTTGAAGTATTTCTTTGTTAATACATTTGTTTCTATAATGTTCTTAGATGTTTAGGTTTATTCGTAATACACTTGGGCAGAAGAATTTGGCATCCAAAACCTTGGTGGATGAAAGATTTCTCATTTAATTAAGAAGATGAAAAACATTGTGGAAGAGTTAATCATGGAAATGATGTCCATGATCAAAGTATCTCTGACCTGAAGATTGATTGTAGTGCAACGCAATGGGTTTGAAATAGATCATTTTTTGTATTGTGTGCTATTAAGCTTTATTTTTGTGTATTTACACATTTTTTTTTTAGTTGTGAACACTAAGTCATAGACATTTAAAAGGGAAGGTACATGAAAATAAGACAGAAGTAAACTTACTGTTGTTATTAAAATAAAATGGCTTTTGGTAAAATACGGACTGCTCACTTTGAGGCAATAATTTGAGCATGCTGGTTGGCAAGAGAAGTTGTCACGTCTGTAAGTTTTCTGAAAATCCCTTAAATCTTTTTTCTCTCTTTTATGTATTTTGAGGTATAATGTTTATCAAGCATATTTTCAGTTTTACACAGGACAGGATTTGTTCTGAATTAAGTTACTATTTCAAGAGGACTTTTTAAAGGTCACTTATTTACAGCAACTCCAACTTGAAATTTTATCTTTACTGTGTCATTGTTTTATACTTTTCCTCTTGGAGTTTATAATTGTTTTTCTTGCGTGTGGACTACACATGACAAAGTTTCCTTGTCTTTAAGATACAGTAGTGTCACAGTGATGCAGGAAAACACATTAGTTACGACAGAGCAGAGGAGATGGTTATAGGTATTTGGGGTTTGTTCCTTATCTTCTGTCATCTGATGCGAAGCAGCCAGGGAAATACAGTAATTCTTCTGTGCTGTTTCTACAAGAGTGAAATAGAAACAGTTGTTCTTATCTTTTTAGAAGTGTTTTCACAGGTGCCTATATATATGCTCATGTACCTCTCTCTCAACTACCTGGCTTTATTATCTTTAGATATAACACAGAGACTAAATCATTTTACCATCATTATATTTTTGGAATTTAAGCAGGTTAATAGTTATATCAACACTCATTAAAGTGTTAAGGGAGATTATGAACAGCCTTCAAAACATCTTAAAATGAGGCATCTACCTCCCATTCTCCCCTCTGAAAAGTCTCCCTACCTTTGTAAAATTATGTTTTTCAGTAAACGGTTAAACATGAATAGTGTTTGCTCTTTTCATAGCTGTTACTTCTCTTTAGATGGTTCAGCAAAGGACTTTCACCAGCTAAAGGTCAAGGTTAGCATGCTTATTCCAAAACAGAGACTGAGGACACAGTTAGTTGGACCTAGCAGATTTCCAACGCGGACGTGCTTATCTGAGTTGAAGTAGCATTGTACTTCAGGTGTTTCTTGGCTTCACAAAGAGGAATATGTTCTCATGTTCATGCCATGTCATATCATGTCATGATACTAACCTTACAGGAACAGGGCCAGAAATCTCAGGGTGACAATTGCTCTAATTCATTTGCTTTTGCTAGTCCAAAATAGTTGTTGTTAACTGATAGGTGTCTGCCAGTAAGGCTGTAACAAGGCAAATAACTGAAGAGTTGATCTTCAGCAGGATCCCCGTTTATTTTTATGCAGTTTAGTTTCCATGTCATGTTTTCCTTACTTTTGTCTGCTTATGTGCACAGTTCTTACTTTGTTGGGGCATACTATGCCTCAAAAAGAAGGTGTGAATGCAAAACTTCCAACGGAGTGAAATGCCCACTATAGATAAAATAAAGGTGGTTGTCTTTGTAGTGAGTGTAATAATTAAAGTGGTCATCAGGTTCTGGATCTGCTAAAACAGCCAAAAATCGTATTTCCACTGAACATCACGACTGTCTGACTTGGTTAGTTGTGAAGTTTCTGTCATATTTCTTGTCAGTGCTGTGCTGGGTGCCAAAGCTATAAACTGAGCTAAGGAGCCATATGAACAGTGGTCTGCAGTAGGGCATTTCCCAGGCAAGGCTGGGCACACAGGGTATCTGTTTCTTTGCTCACTAGCTTTGCTTAGCTTAACTAAACTTAACTAAACTGTCCAAATCTTACAAGTCCTACTGAAATGCCAGCTTACAACAGGAAATAAAATCTTCCTCATGTGACTGTATTTGTTCAAGATGACTAATGTGTGACCAAAGGGGTGCAGAAAGGTGCTGTGGTCCATAAGTGAGCAGGTACGACCCTAAGGAGTAACCCTAACACGGGTCTTTCCTTGCTGTCCAGCATCAGTACAGCGCATCGCTGGTGCTGGTAACAGACACAAGCTTTTGCACTGTGTGAATCCTGATGATGTGCTCTTAGTCATGAAGTTATTCTAGGGAACAGAACCACACATCAAACATACCTCCTCCAGAGTGGTCTGATGTATGGCCAACTTCAATCAGACTGACTAAAACGTAGTACCAGACCCGTGTCAAGCAAGGAGTGTCTGGAAGCAAAGGGAAGATGCGACTGTGCCACCTCTAGACAGAGATGTGTGCCTGTTAGTGTGGTACCAGCAGAAATGGAGATTTTTCAGCCTGTGGGCTCTCGCTTCTCTACCCTCTTCTCAGTGCTTTTGCTAACCAGGCACTCCTTGCCATGAAAAAATTGTGCTTTGAGTTTGCTTTAGATACGCCTTTAATTATCCGCTGCTCAGGAGGGCGTTTGAAAGCTCTAATGACCTTGCAATTTGCAAAAACTACTGCTGAAGGCAGCTTTTGTTACAGATAAATGTTAAACTCATCTAGAAATGCCCCGTCAGAACAGTACGGTCACTTGGCCCCCTCTTTCTCCTTGGTGCGCACACTACTCAGTCGTGTTTTATTTTTCCAGGTCATTTGTCTAAACTGTTAATATGTCAAACACAGTCAGCCTGCACGACTTAGGAAATGATTACAGGAGTCAAAAGCTTCAGGAATCCATAGCAGCTTTCCATCAGTGAACAACTTGAAACAAGTTGACTGTGCTTTTGCTTTGTTTTCCTATTGCTTGATATTTGTTCAAGAAACAGCTCTTGTGATTTTATTTCCAACTTAATGTTTTCCCTTTTTTTAATTAATACACAGCCACAGTATGTTTTTCTTGTGATGAGTGTATTTCAAGTTTCTGAATGTTTTTATTCAGTCATATGACATTTCAACCTCTCCTGTCTGTCCCTCCAAGCAATAAAAATATTTTCAAGGATTGAAGAAGGGTTTCCTTGCATGCGTTAAATCAGTTGACCCAAGTGTACAACACACTTGTCCAACACACTTTTTGCTGCGGCGTGGGCAGCCAAGCCACATGCGGGGCGCTCTGGTTTCTGTCTGAAGGGGAGTGTGTGAGCAGTAGGTGACTAGAGGAGAGTGATGCTGTGATATGCTCCTATGAAAATCACGAGGAACCTGGGATGGTGGGAAGAGGTGACTATCAAACCTCTCAAAACTGGTCTCCCTCAACACTGCCTGCTTTTCCCTGCATCTCTTCTTTTGTCTAGCCAGGATCCCAGCCCTTTTCTCCTGTACCTTTTCACCATTGAAAAGCACTGTCTCTCCTGTGCCTCAAGCTGGTGCCTCCAGGTGATGCCTGCCACAGCCTCCTACTTCTCCCTGCCACCTTCAGCTGGTCCTGCCCCTGCCCTCCTTCCTGCAGGTGTGGGAGCAGGGCTCTGTGATGGGGCAGGCGCTGTCTGTCCCCGGTTCTCTGGGAAAAAGGGGAGCAAAACCTGGCAGCCAGAGGCCAAGAGAAGGTGGCCTTTGCAGGAGAATGCTGCCAAGCTGGGTGTCAATGAATGGTGTGCCAAGGTGTGCCTCGGGGTAGCCGCACAGATTCTTTGTGAAGAAGAATGAAAATCCAAACGTATTAGAAATCAGTTTAAAAGCGTTAACTCCCAACTTCTGTGTACGCCTGAAAGGAAGGAGTGAAACCAAGGCACTGGTTTTTGAGCACTAGCTTCCTCCAGCTTTGCCGCTCTTTATTGTCCACATCCCATCTCCACCCCAGCACTCCCAGTTTCCTTGTGTGACTCTTACTGCACCACAGCAGACAGATGGCACCTGCCACAGCTGGCTTGGGAAAGCCACCATCTCCCCTGGCTGCCAAAGGGAGTGAGGCTGTGGATGTCACCCTGCAGGCAGGACGGCCAACGCACTGCCAGCTCCTGCAGGTAGGAGTGTGGAAGTGGTTCTTTGCTCTGGTGCCCATGAGGTGGGACCTGGATCCACAGTTTGGGCTGGGGATCATGGAGCTTGAAGGACATTCCCCAGGAAACCCCACAGGAGATGCATTTGCCTCTCTGTAAGATGAATGTTTCCACCTTACTCTGGTAGACCTTCAGTAAACCTTGATGGTCTGGAGCCCTGACCATCTGTATCCCTCTCAGATCCATACCGCTTTACGGATCTACTGGTGCTACTCAAGACTTGTCACCTAGTTTTCCCCAGTGAGCTCTGTCACAGAGGAGTAGCTGTAAGCCTGGCAGCCTGGGAGAGGTGAGGAAGCCCTTGGGGTTCATTAGGCAATAGTCAATGTGCAAAGCTCACCTGGGCAACAGCTCTGCAGTTTGCTGGCTCTGCAGAGACGAGGCAGCGCTGCTTTAGCTGACATTGAGAATTTCCCTTTGAACATTCAAAACTGTTCTTTTTTTATCCTGTGAAAGCTGAGCCCACACCAGAAAATCTCCTCACAACCTGTGGTGTTCGTGGTGTCAGATACAGAGGCTATATCTAAGCAGAGAGAAGGAAACACTTGCAGAGCACTAAAGCAGCTATGCCTAGAAAACACGTTAACAATGACAAGGCAGCTCTAGATGGGTGCCTTCTGTGGTTGGAGTGGGGTGGTTTTTTGCATCAGTGCCTGCTCTTACAGCAGATACTGAATTTCCATTTTACAGCTCTGCGTCAGCGTGGCAGAAAGGCTCGTGCAGTGTGGAAGAAACTGGAATGAGAAAATATACCTGTAACCCATGGGCTCTATGACCTTTTCTCCCTGGTTTACAAGGGTGGGAAAATAATCCCCTTCAAATCATGCAAAAAATGTCTTGTTCTTCCTGAAAGTGCTGAACAGAGATATTTGCTTTTGTCTTTATCTGATCCCTGGGTGTATTGTGTCTGCCTGAGCTGGAGTTCATTTCCCCAGAGCAGCCCTCCCAGCACCCTGCTTTGCACTGGGAGCTGGAAAGGTGCCCATCACCCTGGGTTGTGGCTGCTGCTGGGCAGGGCTGGCACTGCACCGAGGCTGCTCTGCCAGCGTTCCCCCTGCAGTGGGGTGGGGGGACAAGACCCTGGGAGGGGACACAGTGGGACAGCCCAAAGGGGTATTCCATACCGTGTGGTGTCAGCCTCACAATAAAAGCTAGAAAAAGGAGGAGGGGGACAGGGCATCTGCTTGACCTCCAGAGTAATCACTGCATGTTTGGAGCCCTGCGTCCTGAAAAGGGGCCAGACATCACCTGCTGATGGGCAGTAGAGAATAAATCTTTGTTTTCTTTTGCTTCCACGCACAGCTTTGCTTTGCTTTTCATTAAACTGCCTTTGTCTTAACCCACGAGTTTCATCTTATTTTCTTCCCCCTGGTTCAGCTGAGGGGAGGGGGAGTGATAGAGAAGCTTGGTGGGCATTGGCATTCAGCGAAGGTCAAACCACCACACCAAGACAAGAAGAGCTGCATTGACCTCCCTCCCAAGCAACGAGCTCGGTATCTCCTGGAGCCTTGCCTGATCCCCCTTCCTGTCCGTGCCCCACTGGGGACAGTTGAGCTGGGACAAATGGATTTTGCTCTGTTTCCCCTGAGTCCTTTCCATGCACCATGATGGAGCTGCTGGGCCAGCTTGGGGGCCAGAACCTCCCTCCATAGCCTCTCAGAGTATGGATCCAGGCACTGGCTTCGGGGCACAGCCCCAGGCTGCCACCCCGCTGGCACTGGCCCTTCTCCTCACCTCTTCATTTCCAGGTCCTCCTGGGCCTGCAGAGCCAAACCCCCAGAAATCCTAGCAAGGGGATGCAGGAGTTATGCTGATATCTTTATGTTTAATAACAGCTCTGCTGAAGGCTCAGTATTTATCCTGGAAGGTTGGAGCAGAGATAATGCTGGGAGAGGGACGTCTCAGCTGTTCATTTCTCCTAAAAGTGTACAGGCAGAGAAAGAGAGAGAGAAAGAGAGAGAGAGGAAGGAAGGAAGGAAGGAAGGAAGGAAGGAAGGAAGGAAGGAAGG
>JANVCC010000072.1:1240928-1287686 GCA_025345505.1 Todiramphus chloris collaris
GAAGGAAGGAAGGAAGGAAGGAAGGAAGGAAGGAAGGAAGGAAGGAATTCAGCTGTCCTGTTTTCACAGACAGCTGCAGCTCTCATTCCTAATGCCAATCTCACTACATGTTGTTTCTCTTTGATGGCATCCTGCCTCTGCATTTGCAGAGAGCCCCCCAGCATGCTGTTTGGAAGGCAAAGCACTGAATGCCTTTGAAGTCTGGAAATTCTGTGATGGGTCCCAGGGCTTTGTGAGCATGGTGATGGCAAAGAGCCAGGTCTGAGCCTTGTGAATCGGGACCATCTGGTCTAGCAACAGAAAGAGCAGGACCCTGCAGCGATTCTGCCTGGTTTGTCTTTGTCTGCAGCTGCAACAGCCCTGTTGTACAGGCTGGTGTCATGGAGGGTTGGCTGCTGTCAGCGGGGAAGTTTTGCTTCCTCACCACAAATACTGTGACCAAACCGCAATTTCCTCGACCTGTTCTGCTGCGTAGAGCCAGCACGATTCTCCAGTGGCTTCTTTCTGACAGCGTACAGAATGCAGAGCAATGCTTGGATGGCACACTTCTTGGAAGGAATGCTCATTGCCCATGCTCCTCAGGTGTCGAGCCAGAAGAGGCTGAGGTAATGGAGCCTCTCTTGGTGGTGTCATGCAGTGCTCTGGATTCCCCTGACCCAGCCCTCCCTATTCCCCATCACTCGTCAGCAAGGACAACGCTGTAGCAACCATTACCAGGGACTGGCTGAGACTCATAAAGATGCAATTAAGTAGCAGACTCATTTAAATGTATCTAGATGGAGAAACAGAAAGGAGAGATCCTCTCTGGGGAATGGCTTTTCTTTCCTCAGGCTTTCAGCTGTCTCAGCTTCGCCTTTCTCTCCAGCAGCGTTTGGCTGCGGCTTCAACTGGGAGAGCTTGATTTCAGCTTGAGTGCAGCAGGTCAAAGCATCAGTTAATAGAATCTGGGAAGGTTTGAAGTCATTGCCATGCCACCAGTGGTTATAAAAGCTGAGCTGGAAACAGCAGTGTATAATTAGAGGAGGTGACTGTTTTCACACCCTGTCCCCGGGTATATGCTGGAGTGCAAAATCCTCGCTGCTTTTCACAGCCCTCATCAGTCTCTCAGCTCAGGGCTGGTATAGGGAGCCTGGAAGAAGAGCGAGCCAGCTCTGTGGATGCCTATGGTGGGTCATAAGCACCCCTAGAAATCATCTCAGAGCCAGGAACATGTGGATCTAAAAGGGAAAGCAGCTTGGAGAGTTTTCATGTCACCAGGAGCCCTGGCAGGGTTTACTGCCCCACAGGGCCAGGATGGTGCTGGTGGCACCAGGTGAGGAGAAGAACAAGTGGAGGAGCCATGTCTGGGAAGAGGCGCCTGGGGCAGAGAGGCACCCAGAGGCACCAGAACAAAGCACAGGATCAGCTCAGGTCCCCCAGCTCTTCTGGCTGGTTTTCTGCACTGTGCAGGAGATCCAAGCTGTGTGCTCCTGCTCTGCAGCCCCTCTGCCGTGAGAAGAGCATGCAGTAGAGGGGAGTGCTGAGCATGTGGCATCACCACCCCCCCTGCCTGCCTGTGATCTGCCCGCCTGACATGTGCTGGGCTGGGTCAAGAGTGAAGGACCAAAGCCAAGGCAGCATGGCACACTCAGCCGTTATCACCCGGTGATAATGATGCTTTATCACATGATTTTGTATTCAGACCTTACCGAGTTCCCCTGTCCCACCAAATATGGCATTTCTTGAGAAAGGTGCCTGGCTGCTGCCGTCTTCAAGGTTTTCCTTGTGTCACAGAGGCTCAGGAGACACATGATACAACGTGACTAAGACCTACTGGTCTGGTTTCTGGAGACTAGACCCACTGACATTCCTGTTTGATCCCTGGGCTCCCTTCTGGTTGTGTGGCCGGGTGCTTGGCTACCTGTGTGTGCCCAGCCAAGGGAGCCTCACGTGCTTCCCCAGGGAGCCCTGGGATCTCTGCAGTCACCCCTAGAGTGAAGGAGGGGCCTTTGGTGAACCACCAAACCTCCAATTTCATAAACAATCATAGAACCATAGAATGTTTTGGGTTGGGAGGGACTTTTCAAGATCATCAGGTCCAAACCCCCTGCCCCAGGCAGGAACAGAAACCAGTAGAGGGGATGTGCATTTAAATAATAAAATACTTCCCAGCCTGCTGGGTAGGTTTGTCACTGACAAGCCTAAAACTCATCCTGGAGATGTCCTGAGGACTCGTCTCTTCCTCCCCAGGTTCATGGCCTCAGCCCAGGTCACCCCACAGGACTGGAGGCATCCCCCCAGCATGTGCCCTGGTAGCCTCAGGGCAAGCTGCATGTTGCAGGATTTTCCCAGGAGAAGTGTCAGAAGCCCTGTGGATGGCTGGGGACAAAGCCTGATCCCTTGAAACAAGCTGTCTGCTGTGGAGAAAAGCTTCTTTTTCATCCCCAAGACTCCGTGGGAGCTGCCCCCTCCCCTGTGTCCCTGATGGTTGCTGCTGGCAGACAGCCAGGACCAGAAAGGGCACTGGGGGTCCCTGGCACGCACAAAGCAAACTCTCTGTGGGAACCCCTGCACCACCAGCGAGGTGGGGAGTGGAGAGCCCTTTCCTGCAGGGCTCCTGACGGCAGCTCTCAGTGCCCCCAAAGTGCACCGAGCCACCTCTGCAAACAAATCTGATGGCTCCCAGCAGAGTGACCACACTGGCAGCCTAAAAGTGATCTTCCCTGGCCCTCAGGAGTTTGTAACCATTAGCCCAGGGGCCAGCGGGGGCCAGTTACCCTGCTGCTCCCAAGGCATTGCTCGAGAGTTTAAAGGAAGGCTGCAAGCAATCATAAAGCTGTCCCAAAGCTCACATCCCCCTCCAAGGTCTGCTGATGCCACAGGTCTCTGTCTCCCCCGTTGCCAAGGATTGGTTTTAGGTGGAGGAAAGGGGAACTCGCCCTGTTTGGTTTGCCTGGCGATGCTGGTGCCTGTAAATACTTCCCCCACCTCCGAAAAAAAGCCATGCCCTCTGGTTTCCTCCTTGCCACCCCATAGCACGGGCTTTTGAACAGTTTACTCCCAAGATGTTTATTTCTGGGGGGAGCAGGGGAAGCTGTGCATGCTCCCGACGAACGAGTTCAATTTTCCTCGGGGTTTAGACACGGGTCACGAAGACCGTGCTCTCCCTCTTGTTTGCTCAGCCCCAGAGCTGTATTGACTTAAGAATATTGTCTTGCCGGTGACCTGGTAGAAAATTTAGATTTCTTTCGTAACTGGGGAGAAAAGGGAGCCTCTCAGTGCAGGCCTTTCCCGGCAGTGGCAGGGGTTTGTGCTGGGCTGCCCGCAGCCTGGCTGCCCAGGCGGGCAGCTGTGCCCAGTACCGCCGCTGGGAGCTGCACCAGCCGGGCCAGGGCAGACGGGAAGGCTCTGGGAAAGCAGGCAGCAACGCAGCGGGTAGCTCCCCGTTTGTCTCTGCCTCAGCGTGCAGGGTCAGACAAGACACAGCCTCAGAGGAGTTATTTTGGGAGGCTGAGCCAGTGCCCTGGCACCCCCCAAAGCACGGCCGAGAGCTGGCAAGGGCCATTTCACCACAGCTGCCAGGTCTGGGAGTGTGTGAAAAAGCAGGACAGAAGACACACGTCTGGAAGCTGTGAGGGCCGAGGGTGGAAGGGTGTGTTTTCTGGCACCCCTGCTTCTCTCCTGCTGCTGCTCCCAGCACCCCTGCACCGCCCACCCCGCTCCGAAACAGCCCTTTTGGCATCACGGCAGCGCACCGGGATCAAACCCATCACGCAGCAGCAGCTCTGCTCTCCAGCCAAGCTCTGCTCAGCAGGAAACTCCTCCTCACCGCTGCAGGAAGAGGAGCTGATGAAGCTCTGTGCTGATGAAGCTCTGTGCTGATGAAGCTCTGTGCTGATGAAGCTCTGTGCCGCTGGCCCAGTGCCTGAGGGACAAGGAGCAGCTGACATGCCACTCTTGGACACGGCGCTGGAGGCTGCTTCGCTGTTGCCCCCAACCCCTCTCTCCTCCTAAAGCCACAAATGCACTCTTTCATCCTCTCTTAGGCCTTTTCCCCACCTTATGCATCTGCCTACCCCAAACGTGACATCCCTGCCTACCACCATACTGCAGGACACTTACTATTAAATATAGAATATATACACACAGCATAAATATATTATAAGAAATAAGACTATAAAACTTCCCCCTGACAGGAAGTGACCTTAAATATTCACTGTTTTATTTGTTATCATGAATTTTTTTATGTCTCGTTGCTTCAGCCCTCTCCATGCTGTGTCTTTGGTGTCTCTTATTCTTGTGCCTGTCTCAGGTCCTCCTGCTCTCCCAGCCGAGCGAGGAGTTAAAGGGGCAAAAGGACAGAACTGGTGATTCCAATGGAGAAAGCGTGGTCCTAATTAAACCAACTCTCCCCATAATTATCGTAAGTTAATGTAGGTTTCATAACGTTATGCTTACAATCATCTGAGTTAAAGCTGTTATATTGTCACACATATATTTTACATATATGGTCCATATGGAATAATATGCAAATTGCTTTGGGGCCATCAGCTTCTTATCACTGCCATCTACAGCAGATGAGATTTACTCAGGAAATACGAATTGAGGCACAATAGCAAACCACCAAACCCCTGGTTATTTGAGATCAGTTCTGATCAGAAACACACTTCAGAAAACCATCTGCTGGGGCCATGTACCCACCCACATATCCATTGCCCCTTTACCTTTGCGGTCAGCTCAGGGCTTAAAATCACGTTTTTCTCATCCCTAGCACAGCCAAGCATAAATAGGCAGCTTGTTTTTCTGCTCTGGTGGGTACGTTGGTGCTGAGCATCAGCCCCCAGGGTGCAGGGTCAGTGCCCGGCTGGCACCTGCGCGGAGATCGCAGGAGGCAGAGCGGCCCGCGCGGCTGCAGCCTCGTCGCCGCTGCTGCCAGGAGATCAAACGGGCTTGCGACGCCGTCGATAAAGAAACCAGAAGCTGCTCTGGAGATGCACGAGCCCTGGTAGCCCCCGTTGCAGCAAGGGGCAGAGAAGGGCAGGGCCAGGCCCTTCCAGCAGCTGGCTGCAGGAGGTGTGAAGGAGGCCCTGCTGCTCACCTCTGGGACTGGCCCAGTCTGAGGGCAGCTCATGGGCCCTGGACGGGTGTGAGCCGAGCAGGGACGGGCTCTCTGGGCACATGGGCTCAGAGCTCGCTGGCCTGGGCAACACTGGCCACTGCAGCTCCACAGGGCAGCAACATACACCCTACTGCTGGTGGGACCTTCCCATCAAAACAGCAGGTCTTCATCAGCAAATACCGGTCTATCAAAACCAGCAGGCTTTGGACCAGTTTCTAATGAACTTCTGAGAGAAAAGAAACACTTTTTTTTTCAGGACTTTCCTCATTCCTTCCTGGTTTCTTAAGCTGTAAAGCTGCCCAGGACTGAAGTATCTGTGGCAGCAGGGGGCTCCAAATATTTCAGACTTGCTATTTTCCAGGGCTGGGAGGCCTGGAAACGCCCAGCAGGAACAGGGTTTATTGCTCCCTGCAGCACAGGACAGGGCCTGGCATCCTGGAGGATGCCATCTCACACCAAGCATATTAGGGTTCCTGGATGCATTAAAGAGGACTTGAATAATACAAAAGGAAATTCCTGGGGGGAAAAAAAAAAAAAAAAGGAGATTTACAGGAACACCAAACCCTAAACAACCAAACTAAACCCCAGGACTTCCATCCAGCTCTCATACATGTCTACATGCTTATCCAAACTCCTTTTTGGAACTGGACATCTGCTTTGTGGTCTCTAAGGAACAAACCCACCACCATCCTCCCACCCCTGGGAAATGTGAGTGCTTGGGGGTTGTA
Organism: Todiramphus chloris collaris; assembly: GCA_025345505.1. Taxonomy (NCBI): domain Eukaryota; kingdom Metazoa; phylum Chordata; class Aves; order Coraciiformes; family Alcedinidae; genus Todiramphus; species Todiramphus chloris. The sequence goes on from JANVCC010000072.1 coordinate 1,246,755, forward strand.
ACTCTCCATCCTTTCCTCTCACTTGTTGCGGGAACTGCAGGTTTTCCTATGGACTTTTTATGGGAAGATGCATTTCCCATCAGTGCTGGCTTCACGATATTGAGGGCACACAATTTGTCCCTGTAGCCAGGTGCTTATCTCTCCCGTGTTTGACATGTATAAGAGTTATCTGCTGAGGATTTCCAAGGTGTCGTAATAACAGGTGTTGCTTTTCTTACCTACAACAGAATGAAATTGCCTGCACGAGACCCAGAGACAGGGCAGAATAAGAGAGGTACCGCTTCAGCTGCAGCTACCGTAGTTCTTTCCTTCTGAGTAGACCTTTCCTTCTACCACCCAGAGCAAAAACTGGATGTCCAATTGCGCAAGTCTTTTTAAATTGCTGGAAGGACTACTCTGCACAGTCCAAGGACGTTTCGTGGGCCCACAGCCCTCATTTCTTACCCACACCAAGCTGTCCAGATGTTCTACCATCACACCCAGTCTGCAGGACCCAAGCTACAAGTGACATTCATGCCCAGGGGCATCTTGCAGATACCTAGCTCTGACAGACACACTTTCCAGACCCCAGAAGAGACAAGGCACACACTTATAACACTCTAACATGCTTCCGTTGCTTTTTCTGGTTGATTACACAGGATCATAGGATGGTAGGGGGTGGAAGGGACCTCTGGAGATCATCTAGCCTGCTGCTAAAGCACGTTGGCCTAGATAAGGTCACACAGAAATGCACCCAGGCGGGTTACCTGTGGTTAAGGGTTTGCTTAGTTATAAGCAGTGGCTTGAATTCCTCATTAACCAACATACCAGACACCCACATGTTCCTCCTCCAAAGGCCTGGTTTAGCTTCACCCACTGCAGATGTGAGCAAAGCTGCCAAGGTGGTGCAAAAGCCCCCTAGCTGAGAGCAGAGAAGGTGCCCCAGAGCTCCCGCAGCATCTGAGGAAGAACACTCCATACAGCTCATTTCTCTCACCTGTGGAAAGTAAAAGGAGTAAGTGACATGAGGAACAACAGACAAGAGAGTGTGAGGAAATACGAGGGGCTTGTGATGCCTTCTGATATCAAAACTATCCTGGCCTGATGCAGCACCCTATCTATCCGCTGCCATTACCCGACTGCCAGGCCTATCTGTTGCATTAGTTCATTGAAAGCAGCTGCCAGCAAGGCTGTTGCATTGTGCATTCGGCAGAACCAGCCAGAAATCCTCGCCACGTTCAGCATGGCACCTTGCTTTGCTCCATCAGAACTATATGCAGCTCAGATGACCCTGCCACGCTCTGTAAACAGGTGGCCACCCCCTCAGAATGGGCACAAATACGATGTTTAGCAGAGGGTAGGATACAATAAATGGAGAGACAAACCCTTTTGTTCGAGGAATGGCCCATCCTTTTCCCATCCTGATGGGCACGGACTTACTGACAGAGACACATGACTTATCAGTCCTTCACCTCTTTCTCTTTGCTTGTCTGATTTCGCCACGTTTGCTGCTGGCAGAGCGAGTTCTGCACTTGGCCACTCACATTGAGATGAACGGCACTGTGCACAGACACCCGAGCAGGGAACATGCCCCACTGCTCTGGTGACTCGCAGCTCCGGCTCCACTTCACTCTTAGCCTCCTCTGATTTTCACTGCAGGAAACCTTGGGCACTCCTTCCACTGCTTTGGTTTTAATTAAAAATTTGGATTTAATCCCACTCATTATTTGGAAGAACTTGGGTAGCTTTAACTGAGCTAAAAGTGCATTTATCCCTTTAAAATATATATATTTTTTAATCATATGACCTCTCATCTTCTAATTACTCCATCAAGACTTGAAAAATTACAGATTTCCTGCAGCCCGTGTTTCAGATGAGGGCTCAATGCCAGTTTGCCATGGGAGATTAAATACAAAGCAAGGAAGAAAGAGGGAATGCAGTCCTGCGTGTTCGATACAGAAGCTGACCGTGCCGTTTCAAGGCATTTCTCAGAGAAAGCAATGCAAACTGATCTGGAAAGGCAAGCCCAGCTGCAGGCTGAGAGAATTCAGCATTAACTGCAGCAATGATCTAGCTCTCTCTCTTAACTGAACTTTATCAGAAAAACAGAAACATCCTTAATATTCCTAGGACAAACCAGGCATGGATCCAAAAATATTTTACCTCTGAGTAACTGGGGAAATGAGAACTGAGCTTTTCTAACGTGCATTCTACTCCAGTGACTCACCAAGTGGCTCAGCCCCCCGGCGTAAGGCATCCTTGCATGGTGATCCATCAGCAGCACTGCTCTGCCCAGCACACGCAGTCACAGGTCACGGGCTGCAAGTAAACTGAGGATTTATTTCACTATGGGTATGAAACACATATTTCATGATGTCCTCTGTGTGGATGTGACACGCATATAATCTTAGAGAGCTCAATTTTAATATTGGAGCATGGTAAATGCTGGTTTTCCTTAATGTTTTATCAGTGTTGCGTCAAATGTGTTTAAAACAAAGGCCCGCTCACGTCAGTTTAAGGTGGTTTGTCCCAAATGGCCAGCGGATCCCTTCCGTGAGGTACACACATACCTTATTCCTATCTGGGGAAAAAAAATCAGGAAAATGTTTAGAGGACAAAGGTTGGCCCTGCCCTGCCTGTGTCTTGTTCCCTGGGTGCTGTGGATGTGCCCTCCCGTGCACTGTCTCAAGAGAATAAAGCGTATTTACTGTCACTGTTGTAGTAAAGAAGGGACGCTGATTTGTTAGCGAGTCCCGTGGCACACACACCTTTAAGCTCAAAAGACACAGCTTGATAACAGAGCAGGGCCAAGAGAAGGGACAGACCTGCTTCCATTGCTCCTCTGCGCTTCTCCCCGGGAGCCGGTCGCTGCCTTCCCAGCCCTCTGACTCCTCTCTGGGCAGATTCATCTCCCTGAACCAGCAGTAGCTAACATGATGAGAAAAAAATGGGTAGTTCTCTCTTCCCAGCTTTGGGAGTCACATTGTCCCAGCAAAGGGTCCACAGAGCGTGATGGCCAGCGCAAGGAAGGAGGCTGGGCTGCGGGTGGGGAATGTGGACAGCAGAAGGCAGTTGCTGAGCGAGGATGGACCAGTGCGGCTGTGTTGAGTCTCAGCCCTGCTGCCCTCTCTGACACACGAGCAGTGGCAGCCTGGCTCACCGGTCAGCACGGGGCAGCCCCAGATGTGCCAGAGTCCTGGCCCGTAGGGTGGTACAACCCAGCTCCCAGTCTGCTGTGTAATGACCCAGAAGCCTGAAAGAAACCCTCCCGAATCATTAACAATTATCCATGTGTCATTTCTGATGTGTTTAGCAAACAGCTCATGGAGACAAGTTGTTCTGACAGTAAGACAGACGCCTTGTCATTCCTCATCTAGAGGAGAAGACGTTTGCTTTTCAGTAGCTATCACATGAAGTCCTTGATGATTCCTGCTTACCAGCCACCACCTTGAGAGCTGATCCAAACCACATGGAGGTCATGTTAAGACTGCTGACCCCAGTCACATCGGGACCAGTTTTTTTTCATCAAAAGAAGTGCCAGTGCGACGCAGTTCTTTACATGCAATATATCCTTTGTAAAGGAAAGCCATGCACGTACCTGCTGACTTCATGGCACTTTTGCAATTCATCAGAATGCCAAACTAAATTTCAAGGACTAAGCTGGAGTTACGCACGGCAGGTTGGCAGGCTGGGTGCACAAAGTGCCACGTCGCTGAGATGTTTTGGTGAAAACAAGAGAAGGGAAAATGTCCATCCTCCCACATTTGTATTTTTAAATGAATGAGCAAGATCCTTCGTGGTTAAGGACAGAGATGGAAATGTGTCTTTCCTTGTACCAAAGCAAGAAGAGTGAGATAAGAACCCAGAATTACAATAGACCTAATTTCTGAACTTGGCTGTAACTATGGCAACCTTCATTCACAGCATTTAACGGAGAGTATAGAAAAATAGCGCACTCGGCAAGCCTGAATGAATTATCTACATCACTGGCTTGCAAACGTTTCAGAGATGGGATCTTTGTACAACAATGAAACTTTCTGAGGAGTTTGTATTTGCAGAAATGGTTTGGTATTGCCTCTGCATGTCCTGTTGGTGTTGACTGCAGGGACATGTCTTTCCAGACTGTCCAGATGTTAAGGGAGACATTTCAAGATGACAGGCAGAGTTAAAAAAAAAAAAAGAGGTGAAATCAAGAATAAAGCATGAACAGTAATTCTAATTCAATCTCCTGTAATCATGTATTTCGCTTTTCCTTGATTGTATAAAATCAAAAGGTGGCACTGGGTCAGATACTTCACTTAAAAGTGTGATTTTCCCTCCCACCTCCATTGACATCAGCAGCCTCAGCTCACTGTGCTCCCCTACGTGACCGTGAATACGGGAGTAGTGTGGTATTAACAGAAAACAAACCAAAACAGAAGTAGTGGATCAATACGGTGACATTTCCACCCTGCATCCAGCTCCTCTGGTGTTCTGGGCTGACAGAGAGAGGCTTCGCTCACTGGCTGCTCCCTGGCACGTGGCACAAGCCTGTCACTCAGCCCTGCCTTCATACAGAGTTTTTCTCTTCTTCTGGTGCAGAACGTGGCTGTAGCTGACAGAGGACAAAACTAAAGGAAGAAAAGAATTTCCCAACACCAAATACAAACTCTTTCCTCTTTATATATTTGATGTCACTGCCTGGTTTGAGGCAGTGAATGAGCTTTTACTTGCTAGCTATTGGTGACCAAAAGAAGAATGCTCTCGATCCTGTATTTACTTTGATACTCGCTATCCCAATGCATCATATTGAAGCAATCACACCATAGCTGTATTTGACATGCACTTAACTTATTCCTTAGCCACACAAGGCTGGTTAGTGGTGCTTGGGCACAAGAAAGGATTTTCTAGTTCACAGAGATGGGCAGATTTCTGGAAGGACTCTTATCACTGAAGCACTAACGGGGTCAGGGACATGTGGCTTCCCAACATCACAGTACACCTTACGATTTGGCCTCGGTAGCCAGGCCAGCCAGGCTTGGATGTGGTCACAAAACACAAGGTGGAGGTGGCAAGATGCCTGGCAGAATTCCGATTGCCACGGGCATGCTAAAATCCTGAAAACACGAGGGTCTGGCACTGCGAGTGCTGCAAAACATGGCCTTAAGGAATGACCCTGGAGAATGGCACGCTGTGAGAAGAGACTCAGTCACACCGTGGTCCCTTTGCCCTCGCTCAAATTTCCCTTGTTTCATATACAAGATCCCTGTTTGCAGAAGGGTTGCCATTACTGGTTACACTGGTTACACACATGCGGGGGGGCATTTGAGACCCAGAGGTTTCTCTATTCTCACAGGTCATCCTTAAGCATTTGAAACTAGACTCCTTTTTTTTTTTTCTTTCTTTCTTTATTTGGGGAAGACCTGGCAGCAAACCAACATTTTTAAACTTTTCTCTCCTGACATGACTGGAATGTCTGGTTGTGATTTTTCCATAGCAAGCATTGCAGCCTGATTGCTGGGTGGCAAGTCCCAAGCCTTTGAGCACAAGCTGGGCAAAGGGAGTGCACTCCCTGCGCACGTGGGAGCCCTTCCACTGCCTGGAAGCAGTTCCGAGCTGTCGCCGGTGCGGATTTGCTAATCAAAACTCAGTGCAGCTGAAGGACACAGCACGCTGACCTTTACTACAGCCTGGGAACACTGCAGCAGCCTGAAGTGACTCTCGAGAGCTGCTCCCACTGCTTGGCTTGGCTAAGACGCTTTGCCAGCACTGGTTGGGATACTGCGCCCCTGAACAAAGCACCTTTTAAACGTGTACTTCTCAGAGAGAGGGGAGGAATTATCTCTGATTCAACAGGGCTTTCAGATACCCTTTCCAGCTGACTACAGTGGCTTCCTTCAGTTGCGTGGGATTCAAATTAGAAGTTAATGAAAACTAAGGCACTTCTCATTTCTCCTGAGGTGCTTTTGCTCTCTTATTTAGATGGAGGAGAAAAAATAAGTCAGAAGAAAATTGCTCCTTGTTCGACAAAGGGCGCAGGGACTCTGAGAACTGCCTGCCAGCACATCCCTGCATCACCACCATTGCTGTCAGTCCAGATCAGCCCTGCTGGTTTTCCAAGGGTGTGTTATAGCCACCTCCCCCGCGGAAAGTATCACTACCTTTGATGCACACCCTTTGTCTTCTCAGGAAATGACCAAACGGCCTCAAAAAAAGCTGACAATCGGAGAGTTGTAGAAATTACAGACTCAGGTTTGGCAGGGAGCGTCACATTCGCAGCTGTACTGCCTGCCTGCCAGGAGTCCTCTGCCTGCAGAACATGCCGTCTTCCAGTTGCTCGACCTGAGATATTACAAGAGGATAAGGGGAGTGTCAGAGAAGCGAACAGACTTTCTCTTTGCAGCTTTCTCTTGCTTGGTTTGAGAGTTCTTTGGAGGAGAGAGAGGTTGTTGACAGTTTCCTGGAGGTGGCAGATTCAAGCAGTGGTTTCCAGACTCCCTCCCAATAACGTGGGAGAAACGTACAAACCGTTGGAGCGTAGGTATTTTACCCACTGGCACATAAAAATACAAAACACGAGGAGTTGGATCTAGGAAAATCACCGGGATTTTTTTTTTCACTAATATCTTCAAACCCTTACAGCTTCTTAGCCCCTGGTCTCCCTTATTCCAGCTCTCCAGCTTTTGATCCTAACAATAACCTTCAGTCATGATGCTGGTACCGGGTAGACTGCAATAGACTCAGGTGTTACTCTTTATTCAATTCCTTTATATAAAAAGACCCATACAAGTTTTTGTTTTTCTGAAGATAGCAAAAGGCAGGCAGGCAAACAGCGAAGAGCCCACCCGTGCTCATATTCAAGTCTTTTTCAGGAAGCCCTTTGCCCCAGTGTTCTCTTTCCTTCCAGTGTCGTGTCCCTGAACTCAACTTACAGCGCCCTTTGTATTACTATCCTTTTTTCTTTTTTTTTTTTTCCCCCTCTCTTACGTGTACATGTGTGACTCCACAAGTCATGGCTTAACCACTCTCTGTCCATGGCATTCAGCAGTGCTCTGTACCACTAGCCTGTATGGCACATGCTATTACTTTTTTTTTGTGATACCAATGCAATACTTTAGCAAGTGGATTGTGCTGCTTTGGTTTGCAGTGATCAGAGGCATTTAACTGCTTCCTCGTGGCAAACCATTTTAATGTGGTTTTTTTCTCATCTCATAGTTTTATCTTACTATTTTCAACAAGAGTCGGCGTGATCACAGGCTGATTACATTTTGCTGCGTTAAAATGGAAGCACATTACAATTGCATATGTGGAACTTTGCAGATGGCCCAAATTATGTTGCTGTAGCTGCATGGGCTGATGGAGAGCACAAAAAATCACTCCCAGGGTGTGGCTCTGCATTCTCTCCTGCTCCTTGGGCCCAGAGGCTGCTGCCTGCCCTGTTCTGCCTGCTGAGTGATCTCTGGAGCTGTGCTGCTCCAAAATGATTCACGTTTAAAAGCGTTTTCTTGGGCAGTTCCAAACACTTCCACTTTAATGTACGGCTGGACACACTCTTGCATGGGTGGTGACTTGGAGCTCAAGGATGCCCTTCGACTGTGGATTTAATGTTTCCTGCTGAGAACAAACGGTAATGGAGATCAATTGCTGGGAGCCCTGATGAGAACGAAGTCTGTGCCTGTGATGCCAATTGAATTGAATGCATTTGTTTTCTGAGGATTGCCAGTAAATATTTTATTCATTGTCTTGTGTGTGAATGAATGGTTCTATCAGCAACAAGTATAAAAGAAAGAGGAATATTATGTGCTACTGCAGTTTGCTAAGGAAACAGTAATACTGACTTGAAGTCAGCAAGCCCTTGATAACCAAAGCTGTAATTTAAAACGTAAATGCCTTTCTGAGCTCAGCTATTCGAAGTTGGATAGAGACCAGTATGTGTCAGTTTTTAAATAACTCATTCCCATGACCTTTGCAACTCACTACCTTACACAACAGTGCAAAAAAAGAGCCTCATACACATGACTCAGGCTGCCCTAGGCTTGCTGGAATTTAAGAAGGCAGCCTACATAACATCTTCACAAGCAAGAGGAAAATCAAAGACAGATTATATAACACTCAGCCAAACTGAGCAAACCTCTGCAGTTATACCAAGCTGTGGGCTGGGGAGATGCATCTCAAGTTTAAAGAAATTTTAAAGAAACAGCCTGATAAGGCTGTTGTGCAGCTCCAGGGTTTAGTAGCAATGCTGGTAGAAGAAATAATCCTTCCTCTCAAAATACTACTCTCAACCACTTTCTTAGCTTGCAATCTGGACGTGCTCCAGGACATTTGAAACACATTGAGTAAAATGATCACGGGGAAAGAGTAAGGTGCCTGGACTGCTAGCTTGCAAGGACAAAACTCATCCACAGGAAACATGTCCCGTGAGCTGCTGCCAGCCGTCAGTGTAGCAGTCCCCTTACGCTCACTGAATGTCTTCTCCGTGCTCCCAGACTCTTCCTCAGAGGCATAGTCCGTCTGTAGGGAAACCGGTGATCTTGCACCACCTGAATGGCCTGTGCCACCGGGACATCACTGATCTGTGCAACCGAATGTGCAGGATATTTGGATTAACAAAGTAGACCCAGCTCTGGGCTGGGATCCAGCAGCAAGGCAGGCACCCAGCTGACAACCCAGGGCAAAACTGGAGTGGAGATCCTTAAATGACCTTCTAAAAACCTCCCCAGGACAAGAAGGACACCCATAAAAGCAGGCCTGATGGAAATGGTCAGAGTCAAGCTTGCTTTGTTGCTGAAAAGCTTGGCACAGGAGCACAGCTTTGTTCTGATGGGACTGACAGGCCCTCTCAGAGGCCATAAACCAAGCTCCAGCTTCTCCTTTAAGATGTAACGTTGCTCCTTCTGGTTTCTATCGTACCTCGTGGCTAACACTTAGTCCCTGTTAGACACTGGTGTAGTTTTCAGTCCACAGCGCCTGTTTTTGCAGACGGGTACTGTTACTGTCTGGCTGTAGGTCAGCTGAGGTGAGGGCACCCCTTTGCCCTGCAGAGAAGGCTGTTCCCTGACTCACATAGGAATCCACCACTCCTTGGCTCAGAGGCACCAGCTGGGACTCTGTAACCTTCTGCTCAAAGAACCTGCTTGGAAGAACAGGGTAATTTACTGGATCTAGCCCTAGGACTTCAGATCTTTTAAAATTATTATATTACTTATATATTAGTTATATTACACTTTCAGTTATTGATCTGTGGCTAGACCCACGCTAAGTCCTTTCCAAGCCACCGGGAAGTATTTCCCTTGTTTTGAGAAGCACACTGTCTAGGGACAGGCAGACAAATCAGACTGAAGGTAAGAGGACAGAAAAAAAGATATTTTTGGTTTGTTGTTTAAAAATATAAAATAAACATCCCATATAAAGCAAACAGTAAATATTTATGCAGGTGGGTTCTCTGAGATAATAATTCTATTTATTAACCAAGGAAAACAGTAACCTAACTGACCTTTCTTCTACAGAAAAAAAAATAGCAAATACTTACATTCTTTCATTAAATACAAATTCCAAAACCCAAAGGATATGGGTGAATCTTATTTTCCCAGCATTTAGGCAAGGGTAAACTGCAGGAAAATAAATAGGAATGAGAAGGAGGTCACTTTTGCCTGTTATTCTTTCTAAACTTCTTTGTTACAAGTGGAAATTGGACCTGATCTAACCCTAGGCGATGAGACAATGAAGACACTGGTTCAGAGTCTGTTCTTGGTTCTAGATTAAAATCTCTAGTTTTGTCTTCCATAACTACTTTCCACTCCAAAGTACACCCTCATACTAAGAAGATGACACCAGAACTCCTAGCCGTTGGCACTGGCTGCTCTCCCTCACTGCTGGGGAAATGACTGTCCTTTAGCATTCACATCTGCCCAGCAAGATCTCAACTCAAATCATCCAGCTGTTTCTACAGGCCGTCCATCGGCTGTCCACCTCTTGACTCCAGTGATCTCCAGTAAAGACCAAAGGCTGTGTACAATTACCAGTCTCTGAACGATCTTTCTTTTCAGAAGTATCATGTACAATAACATGAAACCATGCTTTCACTGCTCCACCAGTATTAGGCAAACAGTATTTCATTTGTTGCAAAGTATAAACTATTCTCTTTCTGGAAAAAGGCAGGCAGATGCCCCTCCCCACCCAACTGTCATCTCCACCACTAAATGTTTTGCACGGCAGCCACCGCAGCTGCCAGGATAGTTACTTTTTTAAAGGACTGTAACAAAGAAATTTGGAAAATGCACTTGATGAGCTACAGCTGGAAAATGCATCAGTCCCTTCAGAGCCGAGAGAATTGTTGGAGCCAACCTCCTGATACCCTAAAACTGCTTCTTCCTAGCACTGACACTGATGATGTTGTAAGGATCATTCTTGAAGCTTGCAAAAAAAAAAAAAAAAAAAAAAAAAACAACTTTTCAATAACATTTTACTACAGCATTTCATTTACTTTATCGAGTTGTGAGAATTCTGTAGTCATCAAACTGGATACCAAATCCTGAAAGAGCATCCCAGGTGAAGGGTGCAAGTTAGTGCACAACTCCTACCAAATGCAAAAAATGCATTGAATTCTCTCCTGATGAGATTAAGGAATATAAATAGGATGGTGCAAAGAAGTCCTGAGGAGCAAGAGGCAACAGATAAAAGCTGAATGAGGGAAATTCTGATAAACTACAAGGAATAAATCTTCACAATTAAAGTGTTGAAGCACTGGAACTGGGTCCCAGGCAGGCCAGGGCATCTCAGTCCTCAGAGATGTCTAAAATGGGGCTGGAGAGATGAGTCGTGTGTCTCAGCGCTGCTGGTTCACTCTATACTCTTAAGAGATGTTTCTCTAACATCCCCTTTTGCAGTGCTAGTTGTAAAAGGTCAGACACGTTGACCGTACCCAGGAACCCAGCAGTGCTGCGGGAGGACAAATGCATCACCCAGAGCAAACACTCCCCGAGAGGGCAGCGGGACACCTGAGCGTACAACCGGAGCCTTTCTTTGAAGCCCACTGAAGAGCACGGGCTGTCGCTGTCTGCAGGTTCTCCGTCTGCTTCGAGCTCTATTGACACAGTTATTTTTGCCACGTAATGCTCCTGATTTCTGCTATGAATAAATGACTGCTCTGTGGCACAGCAGACTTACCTTGCTGTCGTTGCTTCCACAATGCTTTCAGGAAAGGAGATAGTTTAGCCTTGTCCTGTTCTTCCTGTTTATTCAGTACATGGCATATTTTCCCCCTTACCTTACCCTTTCTTAGGCTTTTCTGTCTGTTTTCAAAACTTGCATGTCTATTTATCATTTTTTTCCTGCCCCAGGTTGGTATGGCAGCGTGCCAGGCAGAGGAGTTTGATCTGTGCACACAATTTTGAGACGGGTTTTCTGAGTGACTGCTCTTTTCAGCAGCCACAGGAGCATTCCTGAAACACTGTGTGCAAAGATACCATAAAAATGTTAAGCAGTCAGGGGATACACAGCCAACTGAAGTGTCACCCCGTGTCCCTGAACTGGTTTTCAGTAGAACTGCACCAAGAAAAGAAAAAAACAACAACCATTAAGGCACGAGAAATTCTTGATAAACCCCTGACTGCAAATGAGAAGGGATTTTGCTGAACCGGCCTGGGGTTTCTCCGGGAGCGTGCACACAAAGCTCTCGGGTAACTCCCGCAGCGCTTGAGCTGCAGCGACAGTGCCCAGCTGCGGTGGTTCTGCAATGCAGAGTTACCCACAGCAGGGACTGATGGTCTTTTGTTACGCTCAGATGCTAATCCAGCCAGGGAAACAGGGACTTCTCATTCCTTGAAGCAGTTACAGGTAATTGCTTTGCCGTTGATCTTTGATGTAAAATGTTAAACATGGAACAACGTGGTTTTATTCATTAAAATAATTTTGTATTCTTTAGGATCAGCAAAAATGGACTGTTGCTCAAAGTGCACAAAAGGGTCTTGGCAGCAGCAAGATGAAGAAAAGGGTAACCTAAATTTCCAGTAAGATTGCAACATCCAGCTTCTGGCACACCAGAAAACTCACATCAGCTTGAGGAGCAAAATGCCAGCCAAGTTTTAGTACTTTGTCTTTCATGTGTGGGATTTATAGGTGGTTCCTGAGGCCAAATTCTCTTCTCACTCCGTATTTTAAAATTTAAATCCTGCATTATGTTCAAAGAGCTATGTGGTGTCAACAGGATACTGTGAGACAGGGCACCATAGCTTCCAATACCAGCTCTAAAAGTAGCTCCTCTCCTGGCCTTAAATCAGGAAAAGAGGAACAAAATAAACGGGGAGCTATAACACTTTCAATTTCACAGCTTGTTATGTGTCACAAGGTGTTCTGAAGACCGAAAATGCTAAATGACAAGCATTTTGTGGTTTGTTTTTGTTTTTTCTCAATAGACAACTCTAAACGGCCACATTCTCTTCAGAGGTCAAACATCCTGGCCTGGATTAGAAACTGTGAGCAGCAGGAGCAGGGAGGTGATTGTCCCCCTGTGCTCAGCACTGGGGAGGCCTCACCTCGAGTGCTGTGTCCAGTTTGGGGCACCTCAGGACAAGAGAGATCTCGAGGCGTTGGAGTGGGTGCAGAGGAGGCAACGAAGCTGGGCAAGGGGCTGGAGAAGAGATCATTTGAGGAGCGTTTGAAGGAGCTGGGTCTGTTTAGTTTGAGGAAGAGGAGGCTGAGGGGAGACCTCACCACTCTCTACAACTCCCTGAAAGGACATTGTAGAGAGGCTGGTGCTGGGCTCTTCTCTCAGGTGATTAGGGACAGAACCAGAGGGAATGGCCTCAAGCTGAAACAAGGTAGGTTTAGACTGGACACTAGGAAAAAATTCTTCATGGAAAGGGTAGTGAAAGATTGGAATGGGCTGCCCAGGGAGGGGGTTGAGTCCCCATCCCTGGGTGTGTTTAAACATCGCTTGGATGTGGTGTTGGGGGACATGGTCTAGGGGTGAACTTGTAGAGTAGGGCTGATGGTTGGACACGGTGATCCCAAGGGGCTTTTCCAACCTGAGTGATTCTGTGATTCTGTGAATCAACTCTACAAACCCCATCCTTCCAATCAGCAACAGGAGGTGATCAGTTGGTGACTTCTCCCCAATCCATTTCTGTGTATCTCCTCGTACAAAGGTCACTCAGATACACCCAGGCACAGGTCTGTCTTCCCACAGCCTTTCACCCTCTGATGGGGGAAGGGGATGCCGTAATTGTGCCACCTCACGTAGCCTTGAAGGATATTTCTAAATTGGGGTGCTCTACAGTCACTCTTGCTGCAGGTAGAAAATGATGTAAATGGTGCTTTTTACAGCACACGCTGCACATCTATTTCTAACCATGTGCCGCCATTAAAAAGGAAGGTAAAATATTCACTTCCATGCTGTTTAATGAAGTCTTTAATGTACAATGGTGTCTGTCAGATGCTTTTTTAAAAATTCTATTCCAAAATAAGCCACAAAGAGAAGATGATGGTGTACTGTTCTGGATAAACAAACAAATGCCATGAAAGTCACCCAGAATACCAATAAAAGAACATTTTAATACTTTGTTGCTTTCAGCTGCTACTGTGGAAGACTCACATTTTTAAGGATGGCATCATTTCTTCTTTCCAGCAGGTTTTCATGTGGAGAGTCACAGGGAGTACTTTCCAGTCTCCTCTATCCCAGGTAGACCTCTTCAGACTCCTGGGCGCTAAGCGCTGATTTTCCTTCGCTTCCTCTACTGGTTTCAGTATACAGCTGTATGCATGATAAAGGTCATAAAGATGCAAGGATAGTCAAAATCTATGTTTCACTAGAGCTGCTAGAGGAATACTAAATTGCAACACTCCACAGGCTAGCCAAACATCAGCTGCCAACAAAACACAGCAAAGAGGGCATCCTGGCCGCCCTGAAAATAGAAAGGCACGAGAGCACATGCATCTATAAGCAGAGAAAGAGATGATCAAGGAAATCAAACCATTGTCGCAGTTATATACTTTATGTATACAAAAATTTACATGCAGAATAAGGCTGAATCAAAGTATGTCAAAAGCATATGCAAAATTGAACATTGCCCTGAAGAATGGGGCTGGGATCGTAGAAAGAAAGGAAAGAGGGGAGGCTGCTGCACTGGTAGGAAAGACAGGTGCTGCTCTTGTGGGGAAGGGCTCTTCCTTCTCGGTGGCCATTGCTCTCTAACCACTTTTTGTTGGCAGTGGCGGCAGCAAACGTGGCTTTCTCAGGAACGCCGGGCAGAGAGGTCCCCGGTTGTTTGCACTCCACGGCAGCCCGCTTTGCCTGGAGTGATTCTGATGAAGACAAACCACCAGGGAACAAACACACACGGTGAAAAGGAAAAAAACAAAAGCAAGCAGAAACCCCTTGTGTTGCAGTACAGGCTTCAGAGTTAACGTGCTTTGTGACCGCTAAAGGCACTTCACGAACATTTTGCCATTTTCCGTCTCCTTAACAGGTAGAAGCTCAATGACTCCGACTCCTGATGAAAGGAACGCGGGGGGCAGGCTGTGACAACGGTGACCGTGTAGCACGGCCGCGCTTGTAGGGCAATGAGCTACCAACGCTACCACGGCTTTCCGTTCAGCTCCGACTTCATGCCGGGCAGGAGGCCGGGGTCAGCGCTCCTGTAAATCACCGTTAATCACCGGTAACATCCTCCGGGGGTTGCTGCCAGCCGCAGGCACAGCAGCCCCGTCCTCTGCCTCTGGACGCGGGGTGCCGCAGGGCAGCCCGCCCTCGCCGCGCCTCGGCCACCCGTCCTGCCTGCCTCCCACCCTGCCTCAGGAGCGCGGCGGGGCGCGTCCCCTCACCGAGGGGCAGCTTCGGCCCGCTACCGCGGCGAGAAGGCGGAGGCAGGAGAGCTGAGGGGCGGCGGGGGCTGACGGGGAACGGAGGCTGAGGGGCGGCGGGGGGCTGACGGGGAGCGGAGGCTGAGGGGCGGCGGGGGGCTGACGGGGAGCGGGTGCTCAGAAACGGCGCGGGGCTGACGGGGGGGGGGGGGGGGGGGGGGGGGGGGCGGTGACCTCTCCCCTCGGGCACACCCCGCGGGGGCGGGAGCATCGCGCCGGCACCGCATTCGCAGCTTCCCGCCCCTGCGCAATGCGCGCGCACGCAAGAACCAACCCGCCCCCCGCCGCCGCCGAGCCTCCGCGTCACGTGCCCTCCTTGCCCTCCCCGGCAGCCAATGGGCCGCGCGCCGCGGGCCCCGGGGCCTTTATAAGGCGCCGCGCAGGACGACATCTGCGAGCGCGAGGCGGTTGCGGCGGCCGTTGGCGGTTCCGGGAGCCGCGGGTGCGTACGCGGGTCTCCGGCTGCCGGAGCCGCTCCCCTGTTCCGCTCGGGGGGCCGAGCTGAGCCATCCGGGAAGGGGGCCAGGTCTGTGCCCGCGAGGCCCGGGGAGGAAGAGGAGGGGGTCGCGCCGGGGGCGGGCGGCTGGGAGGGGAGGGGCGGCCATGTCGGGGCCGCGCGGCGCCTGAGGGGGTAGCGGTCTCTGCCGCGGCGACGCCCAGCGTCCGGCGGGCGGGCCCTGCCTGTGGCGAGCGGGAGCGGTGCCGCTTCTCTGCCGGAAGGGAGAAGGGGGCCGGCGGGTGGGCGCTGGCCGCCGAGCTGTCGGTGGGGCTGCTCCGGGCGCGTCGCGGCGGGGCTGGCTCGCTCCCATCGCCCGGCGGGCGGGAGGCGGCAGCGCGGCTGGTGCCTGTGTGCGCGTCCTCTCTGTCGTTCCTACTGCGTGTCGGAGCTCTCCGTCTCCTCTAACAAACTCTCTGCCTTGCTTCTCCCCCGCACCCCCCTCCCGGGCTTCTGCTTTGTGGATGTTGGCGGCTTCTTGTTGTGACAGGAGAATGTGTGTGTGTCCCGGGCCCAGGCGGATCGGTATGTATCTCGCACCGGTACGCGCTGGGCTCGGGGGACGGATGGGACCCGGGGAAGGCACTGCTAGGCTGGGCTGTGTCCGAGGGCTGAGACCTGGCCGGAGAGAAGGATGAACGGTTCTGCTTGTCTTGAATGTTTCTTGTTCCTCTTTTCCGCCCTCTCCAACAGGCTAATTCATTCAGGTCTGTCAGCGGCTGAAGGGCACTTGGGGTGTTTTTATTTGAAGCCATGGATGTCTTTGGCACAGTCAAGGCAGGTGTTTTGGAGCAGCCTATCCGGGCATCATCATTTGGCCTTAATAGCACAGTTGTAACAAGTACTTATTAAAGTGAGGGGTAACATTTTCTGAATTTTTTTTTTCAGAGTAGTACTACACAAACCTGTAAACTGACCATCTGACTCATTATTGGCTATATTATATTGGTAGACTGAAAAGTAAGATTTTTATGGCCTTCTGGGCTTGGAGAGGTATTTAATACTGATTTGATTGTAATCTCTTGATGAATCTTGATTGGATTTTAAAATTTCTACTTAATCTCTTTTTCTTCTCTGCTGTCTTTTGATCAGCCATAATGAACTTGGGATGCCAAATTAATTGTTTAAGGGCTAGTTGGAGTGTCTGGTTATATTTGGGGCATCCATGTTGTGGGAATAAGTGGGAGAGACTTAGAATAATTTAATTTCAGGTTTGCAAGCGTGAGTAAGTAAGTCATAAAATCCATCTGGGTTGTATATGAAACAGTTATCTTAAGATGGCATGGATCTTTAAGTGATACAGGCTGTGGAAAATTTGATGCTGACTTCATACTGCTTCATTTTGTATTTCATGTGATATTTAATAAACCGATGATTAAAAATCAGCACTGTATCGTCTGGTGGCACTGCAGAGCCCCTCTAACAGTAATACACTTTTCTTTGTGGTGGACTAACAGCAAAACCATCAGAACAATTGCTGTGGCACCATGTAAGGGTCAGTACTGAACAGAAATGCTTAGCCAGGAGAACATGGTTCAGTTAGAGTCTAATGGGAGACCAGTGTTGAACCTGAGGTCGTGTTGTAGGCCAGGCACGGTTCTGTAGAACCTTGAGGCTACTGTTCTGTAAGCACAATTGTTGCTTTTCAAATGTCATATAAGGAAATATACATAACTGTTACCAAAATAGCTTCCTTAAAATTAGAAGGCAGTGAATAAATGTTAAAATCTATATTTGGAGTTGCTGTGTACTTCAGTCATGCTCTATGCACGTGAAGCTTGGGCTAGAGAAATAGACTTTCTGGGAAGCAAATGGCTAATGTAAATTTAGTACGCATTTGGAAGCTCAAACCAATACACTGCTGCTGAGTGTCTGTACAGCTGGCTGTGACCCACAGGGCTACAACCAGAGCTCTTCCTGGTATCTGAACAACAGAATACTGGACAGTTCAGTCTTCATAGCTGTCAGTGGGAGCCCTGGGAGAGGCCAATGGACAAAAATTCATGTCAATCTCAGTTGAGACTGATAGTCACTAATACTAGGAAGCCAGTGGAGTGGTATGAAGATGAATGCTGCTTTGCTTTCAGCCCTTGGGTATCTTGTAACAGAAAGAAGCTCCAATCCTGGTTACTCAAAACAAGCAGGCTTGGAGGGAGGACTGACTTGCTTCCTTCTCTTGCAACGCAGAATGGGGTGAAGCTTCATGTCTTTCCAGATGCTTCTCAGCTGGCCCAGGTGATCAGAATCCTGTATCAGAAGCTATGGAAAGCTTACAGAATTAGGGTGATTGCAGAATGAAGTTCCTCCTATGTCGCATGATCTTTTAGACTGAGTACTGGGGCTTACTGCATATTCTATAGTAGTTGTCTCATCTGAGATACTGATATGTCTGCTTGGCTTAAAGGTAATCTGTTTAGTGACTGAAGCACCTTGCACAGCACAGCAGTGTCCAGTTTTTCAGCAGAACTAAATCTGAGGTACACTGGTGCTGACAGACTAGCACTTATGACTGTAGTAAGCATGGTGTAAGAGAATTTGCAATGGTCTTTTCTAAGAAGCAGCTTTTATGATGAGACTTGGTCACAAAAGTTGGAAAGGGAAAACTGAATTCCCCATAACTGCGTACTTCACACAAGGCACAGTTCAACTTTTTTCTATTATTGAATTGTTTTCTCAAGTGTGATGTTGTAAAGGCTTTCTGATAATGAAGCATAGTGAATAAGAAATTTAAGAGGCTCTCACGCTAATGGGGTGATTGGGTATTTAAATAGGGACTAGGAAGAATATGTTAGAATAATCTTTCTAAAGAGGAATCACATTATAAGGGAAGTGCTGTGGGGGTTTTTGAGATGTGGCAAAAAGTAGTAGAATACTTTTTTACTAAACTTAATAGTTTGACACTGAATTAGCTTTGGGCTATTGTGCAGGGTTCTTTTTGCATGGAAGCAAACACAGCTCATGTAGTCCTTCAACTGAGCAGCTTTTTAAAGCAATTTATACTCCTAAAATTTGGTGAGGTAGATCAGCAGCTAGTAGGAGATGCCTCTGCTTTTTACCTGCTGTATTTTTACCTGATAAGATGGGAAATTGCTCCACAGACCGCTTGTGGCCATTTAATCTGTGCACCATGGTGTCACAAGTTTGAAGTTTTACACGTGAAAGGTAGGAGAAGAAACAATCTGCTGCTGACTTGTGATTGTCTAAAGAATATCTGCTGTCTGCGACCTGCTGCTTGCTTTTGTTTAAACCATCTTCATCTTAAACCCAGTTGTATGTCATCTCAGAATCTTACTGTTAGATGTTTTACCTCTTCAGCTTAATAAAAGACAGTTTTTGTCCCTGTCAGCTGGGAAACCAGCAAGAAAGCAAATTTCCATAAGTCTTGTAGAAGGTGGCAATACTGTAGAGTGCTCCATGCTAAATGTCTTAGGGTTTGCTTAAAGCTGCACTGTATGTCTGGGTGATGTTTTCACTCCCTGCCTGCTACCTGAGCAGGTCTAAGAACTGAAGTATGTCAAACTTCAGCATGGCATAAGTTGTAGCTCAATGTAGCATCTGTAAACAAGTGTTTCTTAAGGCCTGTGAAATTATGAACTCCATATAATAATCAACTTTTTAGTGGCTGTAAATGTTATAGCAGAGTTCTGGGGGGGGGGGGGGATAAACCTGTTAGCTGTGTCCCTAAGCATAGTTGTTCTCTTGTCTTTCAGCAATTCCAGTCCGAAGCTCCAGGCTACCGTTGTTGTCTGATGCCATGCCAGCACCAGCTCATCTGTTCCCATTGATTCGTAACTGTGAGATTAGCAGAATATGCAGTACTGTGTGTTACTGCCACCATAAACATCTCTGTTGTTTATCATCTCATTTTGCTCACAGTCACTTCAGATATGCACCTCAGAAGAAATTTGCAGCACTTTGTAGGCCAAAGGAAGACTTTAATCACTTTATTCACATGAGGGATTATGCTTCGACACCACAAAGATTTTACCTCACTCCTCCACAGGTCAACAGCATTCTGAAGGCAAATGAATACAGTTTCAAAGTCCCAGAATTTGATGGTAAAAATGTAAGCTCTGTCCTTGGATTTGATAGCAACCAATTGCCTGCTAATGCTCCAATAGAAGACCGGAGGAGTGCTGCCACTTGCTTACAGTCAAGAGGAATGCTTCTGGGTGTGTTTGATGGCCACGCAGGTTGCGCTTGTGCTCAAGCTGTCAGTGAAAGACTGTTCTACTACATTGCTGTCTCTTTGTTACCTCACGAGACTTTACTTGAAATAGAGAATGCTGTGGAAAGTGGCAGAGCTCTGTTGCCCATTTTACAGTGGCACAAGCATCCCAATGATTACTTCAGCAAAGAAGCTTCGAAGCTTTACTTCAACAGCCTAAGAACTTACTGGCAGGAGCTCATTGATCTCAACAGTGGAGAGACTACCGATGTTAAAGAAGCTTTAATTAATGCTTTTAAGAGGCTTGATAATGATATTTCTTTGGAAGCCCAAGTAGGAGATCCAAATTCTTTTCTCAATTACCTAGTACTGCGAGTAGCATTTTCTGGGGCAACTGCTTGTGTGGCTCATGTGGATGGTGTTGACTTGCACATTGCAAACACAGGTGATAGTAGGGCAATGCTTGGCGTTCAGGAAGAAGATGGATCCTGGTCTGCAGTTAACCTGTCCTATGACCACAATGCACAAAATGAACATGAAGTGGAACGTGTGAAAATGGAGCATCCCAAGTCTGAAGAGAAAAGCCTTGTGAAACAAGATCGTCTCTTAGGTCTCCTGATGCCTTTCAGAGCTTTTGGTGATGTGAAGTTTAAATGGAGTATTGAACTACAGAAGAGGGTGGTAGAATCGGGCCCAGATCAGCTGAATGACAATGAATATACAAAGTTTATTCCTCCAAACTATCACACTCCCCCATACCTCACAGCTGAGCCAGAAGTCATATATCACAAATTACGGCCACAGGATAAGTTCCTGGTTTTGGCCACAGATGGGCTGTGGGAGACAATGCACAGGCAAGATGTGGCTAGAATTGTAGGGGAGTACCTCACTGGTGTTCACCACCAACAGCCAATCGCTGTTGGTGGCTATAAGGTAACTTTGGGACAGATGCATGGTCTCCTAACTGAAAGGAGGGCAAGAATCTCTTCAGTATTTGAAGACCAGAATGCAGCGACTCACCTGATACGCCACGCAGTGGGTAACAATGAGTTTGGCACTGTGGATCATGAACGTCTCTCCAAGATGCTTAGTCTTCCAGAAGAGCTGGCTCGAATGTATAGAGATGACATGACAATTATCGTAGTGCAGTTCAACTCGCATGTTATAGGTGCATGTCAAGATGAGGAACTGTGAATCCAATGTTGTGCACTAGTTACCAAAGTTGTAACAATGGCCAGTATGAGCAGCAAATAAAAACCAACTACACCACAATAATCCCCCCCCCCGAATCCTTCAGCAAACAAATTGGTTGCTTGCTACATTCAGCATATCTATTGTTCCTGCCTTCCCCCAGAGCTCTAAATACATGGGAAGTGCCATTGACATAATACAAACTCGAAGAGGATATCACAGCTTGGTGAAAGGGTTTTGTAATTATTTTGCACTATCAATTCCAATGAATGCTGCTAGAACAATGTCTTGATTTTGGCAGACTTGGATGAGGGAGGGAATGAGGATAAGCAACTATCAAAGATCTGGCTGTCAAAGAAACAAAGCCTGTTTATAAAGATCTATAAATATCTATGCGGTATCTTAAAGATGAGTAAAAAGGAGTATTGTTGACTTCTTACAGGGCTAATTCTTGTGAAGTAGATATGGTTACTTGTGAATATATTGTCTACTGTTTCTTCTAAGTAGAAGGTCACTTCAAGTCAGTCTTCAGTGTAACAAAGTTGTCTCACTTTCATATAGACAATGTCATTCACTTCAGAATATTTGTCTAAGTGTTGACTTCCAATGCCAGGTCTAAGCCATAATCAATACCTGAGATTCTGTTACAGCTTAATCATATCATATACATGGTGACTTCTAAACTTACTGTGCATTAATAGTTTCTTGGCTGTGTGTTTCTGCACAACTTGTAGGGCAATAATACATTACAACATGCAGGAAGATACCAGATAACTTTGCAGAGAACTTCAGCTTGCAGAATGAAAAAATCTTTCAGACTTTTCAGAAAGTCAGTATTGTTGGTCAAGACTGTTGGCTTTCTTAAAGGTCATGTCCTTTATGGACTGCACCCCTGTCTCTGATGTTACTTATCTGGTAAATACATTTTCACCTGAAAAGGTCAGGAAATCCTTGCTACCCTTTGTGGCTTTGTAATTTGCACTCATTTTCACTTTGGCTGTTTCAAATGATCACACATTGGATGTCTTGCACTTGAACTAATTTTTGTAAGTCAAGTTAAAACTACAAATTAAGTACAGCTTGTAAATAGTTTTATTTGGGAAACTAATTGGCATGCATGTGTATGTTTAATGGCTTTTTCTATCAACTTTATTAGCAGCTCTGTTTCTGGACAGCTGTTGTGTGCATGTTCTTACAGTCCAGAATGTTACCACAGAGCAAACTCTGAAATGGATCTCTCTGGGTTGTAATGATTGCATTTGAGCTTCAGTTTGGCTATAACTTGTGTGCATATAGTTGTCGGGCTTCTAGCTGTAAAGTAGGGACTGACAATTGTTCTGGAGAACAATGATAGGTCAGCTTTTTCACTTTTCTGAGGTGTTTCAGTTAAAATATCTCCCTAGACTAGCTTATTTTGGTCAATTGAGTAATGTGACACTTTCTACTAAGTACAAATATTACCAATTAATGCTACTGTTACATAGGGTACACTTAGTTTGAACAATCTGTGCTATAGTAAACATTGGCTTCTCAAGCTCACAAATGCTATGTGTACTTAGTGTCCTGCAGCTTTAATGTCTGTTTCTTTATCCAGCCTTAAATACCAGGATCAATGCTGCTGTTAAGTTAGATACCTAAGTTCACATTCAAGATGTGCACAACCCTTTTTTATTTGAAGGGAAAAGGGGAACTCTGAAATGCTTAGACAAGTACTGGCTGTTGACATTGCTTCTGTATGTTGTCTTTTGGTGACTATGTCATTAGCTAGGTCAATAGACTTCAAGTTCTATCATTCAAACGCAGTGTGTACTGAAGCTGTTGCAGTATTTAACTTTCTTACTTTTTTACTGTTAAAGCTGTATTATGTGTATTGATGTATTTAACCTATGGATTATTGATATGAATTTGGTACAAGTCGTAGTGAGAAATGAAAATTGGTCCCATGGATACAACTTTTATTGAGGAAAAGCTGCTTTTTGTAGTAAAGATACATATGTATGGGGTCAGACAAAATATTTATGTATTGCTTGGAGACTTGCTCAGTATATATGCAGTGAACAGAAGCAGCATAACTGCCTGCTGAACAGGTGATCTGAACAAACACCCTTTAACAGATTCCAATAAAATGATCAATCATGCAGAAATCCATGTGTGTTGGATTGATATAGAATGTGGTAACTACTCTGCTAGGGCTGAAGCTTATGAATTACTTGTACTTCAGAATTGTGTTCTGTTGTGTAGTCCCTGTTACCAATAGACCAGATGGCCTAACAAAGCAAAGTATAAATGGAAATGGACTGAAAATAGGACTTCAGAGCTCTAAAATGCCAGTGAGGCTTGAACCCCTTCATCAGGTGTGCTGGTGCTGCCGCCGCCTGGCAACAAACTCAACTATCACTCAAGTGTCAGTATCACTGCCTCAGTTCTCAATGTCATGATTACCTTCAGAGGCAGTGCAGCAGATAAAGCAGCATAATTTGAGGTTAAGTTGTGGGCTGTACCCTATATAAAGCAATACAATATGTTGTGGGCTATCTGAAATGCTTATGTGCAGATTGAAATGGCGTAAGAATGAATCAATGCTAAACTGAAATAGAAACAGCTCTTCTGCCCCAGGCAGAGGTTGTGTTGTGTGTCCAGTGTCTTCCAAACTTGTTAGACTGCAGAAAGTACTGCTGCTTTATCTATGTATCTTTGGGGGGCGTGCTGTTGGTACTCTTCCAAGTGAGGATTTCATAGCTGCAAATATGGCTGAAAGAAAAAGGATGGCTGAATCTGACAGTCAACACAAGCCTTCAAATTCCCCTTTAAATCTTTAAAACTGTTCTAGATTAACACATCAGTAGAAGTGTTTAATAGTAATACTAGGCAAGAGAGGAGTGGGAGATCCTAGTCTATGCTTCCAACTTAAGACTGTTAACTCTGTTCCCTTGCGTTCAGTATCTGTGCATTATATTTGCTTTTGACAGTATTTTACAACTACTGTTGTGAAAACTTCCCTTTTCTCTCTTTGCCTTCTGTATGCATGACTCAGCGAGTGCAGAACTTACTAAAATATTTTCCCTTGCTGCTAAGTTCCTCATTGCAAGGCAGAGTTTTGCATGTAGCAGGCTCTAAAAAAGCATGATGTACAGCAAGATGTGTGTAGTCTCATCATGAAATGTTTATAATTAAAATCTTAAACTTAGTTCCCTGTACTTAGAAGAATTTTGCAGTGAGAGGATGCCTGGCAACTGTTTCTGCAAGTGCTCTGCACAGTGTCTCAGCGGCTCTGCCTCAGTAGGAAGATGTTTGTAATGACATTACCTGGCATAGCCTGACAACTCAGGTTTCTGGTTCAAGCTTTCTGTGGTGTCCTAAGTTCCCTGCTGTAGACCACTGGGATCCTGACTGCCAATAAATGTGCCATCTGACTTGCACCAGTGACCATTATGTGACTGCTGAACACTCATCAATGCTGCTATGTGGAGTCCAGAGCAATGCTAGCACAAGGCGTGGGGATGCCAAGGGAGTTGGCCTTTTAGCTGATGTTTGATCCTCTATGTTAGAAACCTGTGCAGTTCCTGATTCTTATTCTATAAATAGAAATGAAATCTGTGGAGTTGGAAGACCTGGTGAAAACACCCTGGCTTTACTTTTGAGAAGCTTAGAATGAAACAGATCTGTGGGTAGAAAGGGAAGTAGCTTTCTTCCAGGTGGCCAAACGACACACTGCAGCTGATGTTGCTATCTTGCTCTATGTATGATGGAGAAGCTACGTTTATCTTACGGTAAGTCTGAAGTGTCCATCTCCAGATGTCATCTGTCCTCCTAAGAGGTGCTTCAGGTGTGATAGCATTCCCCAAGCACTGTTTGGTAGATGTGTTTTTTCATGGTCAGAGGCTTAAGTATAGAAGTTAAGGAGATATTTCATTGTTGTGTCTTTGGTCCTGTGTTAAAACAAACGTGCTTGAAATGAAGCATTAGAATGAATGCATTGGTGGTTTCTTGTGCTAGGTTAACTGTTTTGTCCTTTTGAATAAAAACAGGGAAAAAGTTCTCCTTTGCAAAGAGCTTTTAGTTTAGGATCTTGCCCCTTGCTTTAAGTTGTGTTCAAGGGTGAATGGAGTATGCATTAATGTCTATTCAGTCTAGACAAACTCATTGCTAGAAAAATGTTTTAGTTTAGTGTTAACCTAATTTACCAAACCTTGATTAGGGAGTTATTTCTTTTAGTTTACTGTTAATTACAGCCTGCAGTTTAACATGAATAACTGTATCATGTTCTATCATAAAATATCTGTGCAGTGGAGGAAACACATTGGCTCACTTTACTTTTCTCCTATCCCAACTAGTATGGTATTAAACGTTACTGAAGACAGATTTTAAGTGCTGTCTTGTCAAGACCAAAACTTGGAATTAGTTCCTGAGTTGCTCTTACTCTTGGAAGTAAGGGGGGGATGGATGCTAAAAAATAGACTGAATATTGTGAATAATGCATCCTTTAAATGGACAAACTGGTTTGAATTCTGGTCCATTTATTTGGTGTCCCATCCATGTAAATGTTGAACCACAACCTATGTCAGATGTACGTGCTGTGGTGTTTTTCTGTGAGGGGCTGGGGGGGAAGGAAGGTGAAGAACCAACAAAGCGTGTGTTATCTTGGGGTTCCTAGTCTATGTAATAGGTTGTAAGGATTGCAGGGGATGCTTTAAGCAGCAGGCTGTTTGCTATCATTGTCATGGATCTTTGAACAGAATAAATACTCTTTATTCATAGACTTTCTGTTTAGGAAATCCTACTTAATACAACTTGACAATGCCAAACTATTTTTATATAGCATCATGAGTAAAATAAGTTTTAATGTCCTAATATCTGTACTGGAGGGTAGTATTTGATATTGCCTCACATCTTAATTGCAAAATGAATCCAGTTAGGTCTGTCACATGATGCTGACAGACAGGAAAAACACTAATGAAAAACAGGGAACTCATTGATGGTAACAGGAAAGCACCCTGTGAGCTGACACAACCTTGTATTAAGCTCAGTTTCATTCAAAGGCTCTTGATGTTAATGAAATGAGTTAGCTCCCTATGGCTTTGGTGTGTGTCAGAACTGTTGCAAGACCTATAGTCACTGATTCTGTAGGTCTTTCCTGTTGCCCATCTCTAGTACTTACTGGCCCACTGTTGTGGTTTAACAGCTGGGCTAATATAAGAATACTGTTTTCCAGGGTTTTATGGATGATGCTAATTGATGAAAACAGTTAATGGTCACTGGTCAGTGTTTCCAGTTTTGGTCAGCTGGGAGAGGGTGAAGGATGCTTCCCCAATAGCAGCCTCTTCTAGAGTGGGAGAAGGTAGATCTTTATTGATCTCTCAACAGAATCTAGCTGCTGTACAGAAGACCTAGTTATAATATGACAGTGCTTGACAGGGATGTATTATTCCTGCTAAGAAGCGAGGTTTATTACTCTGCACAGTATGCAATACCAGAACAGCTCTGCCACTTTCCTACTCTGGAAGTAGTTTGGGCGTCCCTGCAAATCTCAGTGTTTTCCTGTGTATACATGTGGGCAGATACAGCCTTCTCCTAATTCACCTCCGCTTGGCTGCTGCTGTCTGTGCCTGCGTGCTGCGTGTTGAAGCTGCTGTTACAGGGGGAGCAGTACTCAGTGCATGCTGGGGAGTCTCAAGCCCTATTCAGCACCCCCACGCCTACATTAAACACCTATATTAAACTCCACTGAGTTTAGGCACCTTGTTAGCATAGAGGCAGCTCCATTTAGGTGGTGTCTGGAGGTAAATCTTAACCATCCTTTCCAATGGCTTCAATGATACAGTGGTTTTGCAGGGTTTTTTTTGCATCTGTCACTTCTGCATAATGACTATATCCAGTTTTTAACTGTTATACCTAATGTAATAGCAAATAGCACTATTCTGAGGGCCTTTTCTTACCCTTTGGTCTTTAGGTGAATGGAAGTGCATCTCAAAGCCTTTTGTTTTGGCCTACACAGGTAGTATGTAGGGTGTTGGCTGTTGTGAATTATGACATGTTTCTGTTATCCCAAGGGCTCCCCTTATTTTCCCTGTTACCTAGTCCTGCCAGTGTTTAACAGTTGAGTGAGCAAGGTAAGGCTTCCTTGTAACCTCTAAAGCCTGCATTTGCAAGTGTTCAGCATTCCTTTTACTTAACTGAGTAGGAACCTATAAACCAGCGCTTCTAACACAACTGATCAAAAGAATCTGTTCTATGCATTTGACTACAAAGCTCAACTGTGAGAGCAGCTCTGTAGAAAAGATGATCAAGGACTTTACACAGTTTATCTGAAAAAGAAACAAATCCCTCAATTATGGAGAAAATGCCTTTTAATCAAAATAGTCCAGCTTCTAAAAAACCTAAAACATTAGTAGTAAAGGAGAAACCCCTAACTGTAGTTGATAGTACAGAAGGGAGGAGAGTCTTCTAGTAGGCAGCTCTGCAGGATATTAATGTGGCAATGGAAGGCAGACTTCTGTCAAACCGAGCTGGTGAATCTGATCTAGAAATGGACGTTGAGATGCCATTCAGTGCTTAGCAAACACTGACATGGAAGGGTCTGAAAAGCTGTCTAGCTTCATGTCACAAAAGTAGATAAGCATAAAAAAATTCAGGGCTATGTGACAGTCCTTGGGTTTTTTGATTTATTTTTGTGGGCCATGTTTATGTAATTTCATGCCAAATCATCTTCAAGCAGGTGAAAAGAATCTGCTCTATAGAATTTATAAGACATGGGCTTTGTACAGCTGAGGAAGGCTACTGCCTACTCCTGGTACTTTGTCAAGAGTATGTAAAACGACTGAAAATCCCACAGACCAAAAAGTACGAGGAGAGAGTAATACAAGATCAGGCCTCCAAAAGAACAAAAACCTGCCGGCTTTCTAGCTGGCAAGCAGTCAAGCTGATATTACTGCATTTTAAAGCCAATGTAGTAAACAACATTTTGTGAATGAAAATTGCCTGAATGACAAGTGTTTGAACAGTTGGAATATATCATTACTGAATTGGTCAAAGATGCAGCTGACAATTTTGATGCCTGCTGCATTTGCTAACCTGTATTGAAATAGAAATAGCAGAATGATCCGTGCCCTATTTACTGATGCAGCAGCTCACAGGAGCCTTTGAAGCATGTCACAGCTGGGAGATTAAAAACTCAGTTCTGAAGTCAGGAAATCATAAAAGTCCCTTTGATACAAGTTCAAGTGCTCCCAGAGTACCAGCAAGAAAAGTGCATGGAAGCTCTCACTTGGTGCAGCAGCTAACTTAAAGAAAAACAAAACAAAGCCACGCAAAAACACACAACGAGACACACACATCCCCCACCCAAACAAAAAAAACCCAAACCCACAAAAAATCTCAAACCACAAGATGTGTCTAGCTAATGAAGTGACAGAAAAAGCACATAATAAACTGTGAGGCAGTGAGCGAAAGGGCTGTGAGCAGTTAGACAGGTTCACCCTAGCACCAGGAGGTGCAGTGTTCTGCTGCTGCGGAGAAAACACAATGAATGGGAATCCTAAAGACAATAACATTCTGGGTGAAGCAGGAAAATGTAAGGAGTGGGGGGAAATCAGGTCAATGTGTCTTTAAACTTGCAAGCGTACATGTGAAGGAAAGCTGCGCGTGTTTGACACCCATCTAAGAAGGCAGCACGGTAAACTATAATGAGGTCAGAGATGGCTATGGAGAGAAATCTCTTGGTGTAATTCTGGTTGGTGGCATGGTCTTGCTCAGAAATAATCCCCCCAGCAGGCTGTGTGTGAGATCAGAAATGGCCAAAGGCTGAAGCTGAAAACCAAACAAGCTGCTGCTTAAAGAAAAAGGCAAGCTGAACAAAGTACAGGTGCTGCTGGTTTGATTTTTTTAATGAGGTTTACTTAACCATTTTTGTGCAAATCTGAAAACACAGACACGAGTCATCAAGACAAATGTACAGATGCAGGGAATTTTAAAAACCAAGGACTCTGTGCTTTACAAAATTACCTTTCTGATTTCTATATTGCTGTGGCACCTCAGTGCACAAGAGGGGAAGGAAGGAAAAAGAAAGACCGAGGTAAGAAATGAAATTCAGAATGGAGAAGCATCCATTGGAAAGGAGGAACAGAAGTGGCGGATGAGAATTAATTTAGCTGCTTTAATGCATTGTCAAGGATAGCACACCATCAATAATCAATCACGTCTTTTCCTTCGTATCACAGCCTGGTAAGGGTTATTTTTCTGTTTGTTTATCTTTTTAGTCACTTCATTTTCCTTTTCTATCAAAGTCTCCTAATTTGAGTGATGGCTGTATGTTTTTTGAGAGATTTTTGGGCCCTAAGGCTATGCTTGTAGACCATAAAAAGTTATGTTTTGCTTACAGCGTAGATAAAAGCAGCTCCATGCTGACACTTTCACAGTTGTTAAAATGCAAAAATAGAAGTTTTGCTCTCATGCATTCCATTAGCTGCTGCCTAAATGAATACTAATCACTGCAGCATTCCCTTGTTCAACAAGTTTTTCTAGTTCTCCATCCCTCAGGTGAATGCTGCTATCCTGAAGACAAAGTACAGAGAGTTACTGTTGTCTTGCCTCACTGAAGAGCACAACGTAAGCCTGCACATGCATGTTCACGTGTATTCCTTAGGCAAAGTGTTTTCAGGCTGATCCTGCCAGTCTATCAGAGACAACTGGGTCAACTCCTATGACGAGGGGTGTAAATAATCAGATGAGTCTGCAAAACTGGGAGCATCACACGATACCTGGTAGCTACAGCTTCATACACAAAGAACTAAGATTTTTATTTTAAGATGGATTTCAGGGGTATTTCACTTCCAGAGATTTCCTCGGAGATAAAATCAGTTCCCAAAACATTCCACTGGTGGGAGTTTGGTAGAACAGTGAATAAGTCTGCATGGATGAAACTGCCTGAGCAGAACCTGCCATGAATGGAAGTCCAACATATATTTGAGCTTTGCACTAGTGAATTGTGGAATTACAAATGACTGTGCACTAAGCAAAACGTGACATTATAGAATATTAGATTAATGAGGACAAATATGTGCAGACCTGACAGCAAAGCAGGACAGGAATGCAAAGTCCAAAGATAATGAACTGGGTTGGGATCTTAGGGGTGATAATTTAATGGATGATGCTCTACATAATATGCCAATAAAAGCATTACTGCTTTGGCTGAAAGTTTGTAAAATGTGAAGTAAAATATCCAGTTCCAGCTGAAAAAAACCAAACAAAAACACCCAAGCAAACCCGAGTACCAAGCCAACAAAAGTTAAATCTCTTCTGGTATAAATTCCAAGTTTTCTTGTAAGTGAGGGGTAAAAAGAGAAAACTATTGAATAGTAATGACAGATAAAATGTTTCTTCAAATTGGCATGAGTTTTGATCTGCACCTGATTTTAAAAACTACCAGGCTTACTCCAGACACAGGTCATTGCTGATGTAGGAGGAAGCTAAGCAGTGTAAGTTACAATGTCTACAAAAGGCATCTTGGACTCAAATTGTGCATCTATTTTCTTATGTTTAATTTCATTTGCAATCATTCATGCGAATGAATTTTCTGAAGTACTCTTCAGGGAAGCAGGAAAGAATCTTAAAAACATAGCGTTGTTTAAGATGAAAAAGACCCTTAAGATCATTGAGTCCAACCATTAACCCAGCTCTGCCAAGTCCACCACTCAACCATGTCCCTCCACAACACATCTACACGTCTTTTAGATACTTCCAGTGATGGTGACTCCACCACTTCCCTGGGCATCCCCTTCCAGTGCTTGATGAGCCTTTCAGGGAATAAATTGTTCCTAATTACCCAAACTAAATCTACCCTGGTGCAACTTGTGGCTATCTCTCCTTGTCCTATCGTTTGTTATTTGGGAGAAGAGCAGTTCTTTAATAGCTAGTCTTCTTAAAATTTCAGTCAAACTAAAATAATATTTTTTTTCACTTAATCTGAATAAATCATTCTGTATCTGTGATCTCCTCCCAAATGCTGCGTCAGCTCTTTACTATTCATTCCTTCATGATCTGTAATTAGTCACTTCAGTTGAGAAAAGAGAAGGTCAGAGTAAGGAACAAATTATGGTTCAAAAATTTCTTAGGTTAGTCTTGATTTAACAAAAAAAATTCTAGACTGCAGCTTTTTAACACAAAAATCTCCGGGTGAATTTCATCAGCTTCTTTTTGCACAGAATGACAGAGTGGTTGAGATTGGCAGGGACAGGTCAAGAGAAGTTTGGACAAAGGACAAGCATCGGTCCCAAGGCCTTGTGAACTCCGTACAGAGCTTATGGGCAGTCATGAGCAATGGCCACGCTGTGTTACCAGGCTACATGGTTACAGAGTCCACACTGGCTGCTCCCACTCACCTTGTGCTTTAGATGTTTGGATGTGGTTTCCAGGAATACTTGCTCCATCACCTTCTGAGGTGGTGAGGTGGACTAGCCTGTAGTTCTCTGTGTCCTCCTCCTTGCCCTTCTTGAAGATGGCAGTGACGTTTGCTTTTTTCCATTCTTCAGGAACCTCTCCTGATCAGCATAACCTTGATAACTGAGAATGGCCTCACAAGGATATGCTCTCTCGGCATGAATGCATCCCATGAGGCCCTAAGGACTGCAGACTGAGGGTTATTTTTGTTTGTCTGGTTTGGTTTGTCTGTTTGGGGGTTTTTTGTTTGTCTTGAAGGTATTCCATAACTTGATTCTCCTTGCCTCTCTTGCTCTGCACTTTATCACAGGTTTCGGGAGCCTGGGATTCCTGAAGGTTGGTCTTACCATAAAAAACAGGGCACAGAAGGCACTAAGTACCTCAACCTTCTCTTTGTTCTCTGTTACCAGGTTCCCAGTCCCATTCAACAGCAGGCCAACATTTTCACTGGTCTTCCTTTTGCAGCTGATACACTTCTAGAAGTCTTCCTTGGTGCCCTCCACATCCCTTACCAGATTCAATCCAGATGGACTTTGGCTTTCCTAGCCCTGTTCCTGTACACTTGGACATAATCTCTCTATTCCTCGCAGGTCACCTGTCCTTGCTTCTACCTCTTTTATGCTTCCTTTTTATATCTGAGCTTTGTCAGGAGCTCCTTGCTCATTCTTGCAGCCACCTCCTGCTTTTTCTTCATTTCCTGCACATTGAGATGCAGCATTCTGGAGATAGAGGTAATGATACATGAAAAATCAGCTGGGTGTCTTGGTCCCCTCTACCATCTAGGGATGTATTGCAGATAATATTTTGAAGCAGGTACATTAAGAAGCCACAGTCTTATCTCCTGAAGTCCAGGGGTTGATCCTGCTATTTACCTCGTTCCTTCCCTGCAGGATCCTCCAACATTTCATGGTCACGGCAGCCAAGAGTGCCCTTGACCTTCACACCCCTGGTGAGTTCTTTTGTGGCTGTAAGTGTGAGATCCAGCAGAGTGCTTGGCCTCGGGGACTCTCTGATCACCTTCCTTAGGAAGGTCTCATCAGTGTACTCTAGTAAGCCCCAGATTGCACATGCACTCCTGTGTTGACCTACCAGCTGCTATCACAGCAGGGCAGAGATTTGTTAGAATGTAGACATTTATCATTTAATCGACTTTATTAAAACAATCTTGGCTCTTGTGAAGGTACTTGTTTCTGAATAATGCAGAGAGAGAAAAAAAGAATCCACAAAATACTAGCCATGAGAATTTTTTCTGAAGCCTTCAACTTCTGAAGTATCAACAGCTCAGGTAATTTTATTTTGCAGTGTGAGCAGCAAAGTAAGAAAACAGAAAAGTAATCGAGATAGTAACAGAGAGAGGAAAATAAGGAAACCACTTACCTTACTCTGAATGATGGGGAAATGTAAAATAA
This sequence comes from Todiramphus chloris collaris, assembly GCA_025345505.1. Lineage (NCBI taxonomy): Eukaryota > Metazoa > Chordata > Aves > Coraciiformes > Alcedinidae > Todiramphus > Todiramphus chloris. The sequence goes on from JANVCC010000072.1 coordinate 1,279,273, forward strand.
ATGTTTAAACAGGAAGGAAAATCTATGCTGCTCTTAGAGTCAGCTGAGAAATGGACTAACACTCATTTCCATGAAAGAAATTTTGAATGAAATCCCAGCTGAAGTGGAATCAAGAGAAAACCTTGCTGGTTTTCATGAGGCATCTGGCAGCATTTACTCATCTTCGACAGGTAAGGATTTTGATCCTTATTCTGCCAGATGTGACCAGGTAACTGTAAGCAAGTCACCCAAGATCAGGTTTTGGAACACGGCTGCTTAATTTGCAAACCTAGGGGTTTGGCTTACGATTTCAAAGCCTATGAGCAGAGGGGCTCAGAGTGCATGGACACCCTTTTGACTTCAAATGGCTGTCTCGAGGCTCAGCACACCCAAAAATCCAGCAAGAGAAGTCACAACGAACAAGCGCTTCACACGCTTGCTCTTCTTTCTTGATGTGTCAGTTCTACTTTCCTACAGATGCTTTAGAGCCATAAAATACTGACGAGGCTATTCACAAAGATGTTGCCCAGTTAAGCTTTATGGTTTATACTGGTTAGCACAATAAACTGAAAACGCCAACTGCTGTTAACGCGCGCGTATCACTTCATATTACTGCTTCAAACTTTCTCTACTAACCTTTGCTGTTTTCTTTCAGCATCATCCAGGAGTCCCCAGGGAAGCAATTACACTTAATCTCACCTTCCTGCCTGGGCAAAATGTGTTTGGCATCGTAACTAATTGAGTTTAAGACAAAGCCAAATCAGGCTACAAGAACACAGCGATTGGCCTGTTCAATTAGTTAGGTGCTTTTGTTTGATCTTACAGGCTCTTGTTGTAGGCAGTTGGGCTTTGATGTTCTCTCTCTTTGGTTCGTTTCCAGTCACAAAACATCTGTTCTCCACATAATTAGGAAAAGATGGGATAATGTAATTAGGCAAACATCCCCTGGCTAGTGAATCTTTTTTCCTGATAGGAGTTTAGCTGAAAGAACCACTGTTGCTGTTACCAAGGGGTGATTTTTCAGCAACCCTTTTAGCCAGGGCAGGGGCTAACCAGGAGCTGGCTGTTTTTTCTGCAGGAATTATTTGTAAAGTGGGCTCCTCCTTGTGGGTAACGTTTGCAGAGCATCTCCCAGCAAGGGCAGGGTGATCTGTCCAAGGTCGCCTAGGCTTGGAAACGGCAAATCATTAAAGGTCAAGATGCAAAAAAACCCATTTCAACCATGTGTCAAAATAGCAGTGAGCCAATCTGCCCACAGCGTGGTATTTTTCATGGTGATTTTTTTATAACGTACTGTGTTTTCTACCCCTAAAATAGCACATCTAAATGTTATACTGAAATGAAGGATCTTGTGATAGTGGAAACTCTGTCCATTCAAATTGCAAAATTCAATTGTTTTACCTGAATGGAATTTTATAGATCCTTCTTATATGCAGTTTATTTTTGATGTTCTTTTTTTTCTTATATTTATTTCCAATTACAAAACATCCATTCTCCACCTAAGTAAGAAAAGCCAGAATAAAATGACGTCAGTGAACCTAAGAAATAAAAACTAAGATTTTCTCAATACAGCCCTTTGGGATTAAAAAAAAAAAAAAATTAATTTTAAATTATTTGTGAAAGACAAAGACTCTTAAAAAGGAAACTTGACACATTCTTTATAGAAATGATGAAAAGAAATCTTCCCCTCTTTTCTGTTGACTGGTTGTTTGGTTGTTTTTTAAGGTTTTTTTTTACAGCACCTTTAGAAAGCACTGCTGCTCTTTGTACTTCACATGCAGATTCCCCGGGCAGGAAAGGCAGCAGAGAGTGGTTCTGATCCCGGCGGGGGTGTTTGTGTGGCTCCCAGCTTTGGCAAATGGCAAGTGTAACTGCCAGAGCCACTTGGCAAAGGATGGAAAAAAAGCAGTCAGCCAGCTTTGTTTCATTTTAGTACTGTTTTCAATTTTAAGATAGAAGGAGGAGAAGGAGAAGCAAAATCCTCTCTCTGGCCATTGTCTTTATTCTCTAACATGCACGTAATCCTGTATGAAAGGGACAGGCAGGTGACTGGGGAAGATCCACGAGCGAATAACCCACACAGTCCTCCTTTGCTTTGCTCTCATTCATATACATTTTTTTTTTCCAGACACAAGCAATGATGTTTCTGAGAAGCGTGTGTCTTTCTAGGCACAGCTGTGACCTGCCACGAAGCTCCACGCACTGCAAACTTGTGCGTGCATTTGTCAGCCACTCTGAGTTTGCTGGGTGGCAGGACTTCTCAGGTCCCTTTCCCCATCCTGTAGCTATGAAGTGCCACCTGAGCCTCAGAGCAACCAGAGGAGTCACCAAGACAGTAAGTTTAATCTTCCGTGGGGATTTAACTGAGTATGTCCTTGGGACATGATCACAGTGCAGCTGTCTGTTGGGATTTTCCCAATAACAAATAGCTGGGCTTGATTTCTCCTTTGGATTAGAGTTACAACAACAGTACAAATAGTCTAGGAAAATAATAATCAAAAAACTTATCTGAATGATACATTATCTACTTTGAATGCTACTGAGTGCAGAAAAAAAACAACTATGCAAGTTTTTCCCATACAAGTCTTTAAGTAAATAAGCCAATTTATTCACTCTTTTTAATGAGAGAAGAGGATGTTCAACAGCTGTGAAAGGAAATAAGAGCTATAAAAGAAAGGTTTTCTTATAATTAACCTATCAATCTTATAATTAACCTATCAATTGTCAAGAATGAATCAGTTATTGTCTTTGTCTCCATGCCATTGTCACAGAGAGAGTCTGATGTAAGTGGCTGATGTAATTGCAAGATTTTATACATGCATTTGGAAATCAGAATGACTTCCATACCTTTATGATAAAAGCTATTCTGAGCACACTAGAGACAAAGCTGTTTTAGTGAGAAGTTATTTCTTTACTGCAAAGTGTGGGTTTCTTGGACCTTTCCCAAAAAACTACTATGTTTGCTGTGGAGATGGTATAGGAGATAATGATGGCATGTGGGAAGAATGGTGTAGTAAATAGATAAATATGATGTAAGGATTTATTGGCAGTTGGACCCCCTGGCTCAGTCAATAAACAAAACAAGCCTTTTCTACAGAAGCTAATGACACTGAATTGTAATTGATGCAAATTTCTCTTCCTGAACGACTGACAGAAAGGCATCTTTGAAAATTCAGTATGCATACTGGTCCTTAAAGGAAGAATAAACTAGTCTGATCAGTTTGGAAAGAATTAACAAGAGAAAGAATTGGAAAATATATGAGCTGATGGATCTGACTGAAGAGAGAAATATTGATATCTAAATGGATAAGCACAAAATTATGACTCTCCATATAAAGGATGAACAGGCAGTTCATGACAAGGCACGCACAGGCGTTCTTTTTGTCTAGTTTTGTCTCTAGATTAGTCCTATGTTTTATGAAAGCCTGATCCTGACCTTTATAACATAAATTCTGTCATTGTCCTGAAAATAACAGACCAGCTGGCATGAGAACTGCAGAGCTGCCCAGGTGAATGGCACAGTCTGTAACCCACAGCTGCCCAGGTGAATGGCACATTCAGCCTAGGAAAAAATACTGTTCCCTTGTGACAGAGGCTGACTTTGGGAAGGGAATTTATCGAGGTGGCTGTAACTGAGCAGAGGCACCGTTAGTGCCCTTGGTAAATCAGATACTGATGGCTATCCTAGTGTTTTGCACTAAACGGATTTCTGACCTGAGCTGTCTAAAAATTATTGCATTGCTAAATGTGGTCAGTAAAAGTCAGTCTTCCTCTGGCCTGGTACCTTCCTCTGTAAGAAAGCCAAATATTTTAATTTACTGATAGCATGCTCTACTGCCTGCCAGCATACCAGTAGGGAATTGAGTTCCTGGCGGGTGAGTGCTTTCCAGGTTTTATTTAGCAATTTCCAGCTCAACAGCAGAGCCTGGCTCTGAAAGACAAGACTGTGGTAGCCTGGGAAATTCAGTTGTTTCAAGACTGAAAAAAAAATCTCAAATCCTCTGAAATGTATGTGAGTTCACAGGTTTAGAAATAAGCCTGAATTTTTCCAAACCTTAACTGTGTGGCATTTACATTGCTGAAAATACCTAGCCGCTTATCAGCGACGACTCCAGTTTTAGTGGAGGTACCAGAACTTTCCCTTGTGCATGTGCTAGGTGCTGAATGTAGGGCCGAAGGGGCGTCACTGTGGAGGAAGGGCTTTGTTTCGCTGCCATAGCTGTGCACCTTCTGAACCGACCTAACATCAGCCTCTTGTTGGCAACAAAATGCACCTCGTCATTCTCTGGAACAAAACCGGAGTTTGTTCGTGTGCTCCCTGGTATGCTGTCCTTCAGGCCCTTGGCTCCTGGAAGGAAGAGGAAGAGGCTTAGCTGCTGAAGTCACAGGGAAGCCACGTTGTAACTTAGGAATTCTGCTTTCAATTTTTAAAGGGTGTCCGTAATGTTTGAGTTTACTCCATGGGACTGCTTGAAAGCAGCACCCGAACAACAGTTCTGCTTGTTATTTCTTACATCTGGCATAACATTTGGCCCAGCTACGGGCAAGGTCTGCCTGGAAAAGCTTCCCCAGCTTGCAAGCCTAAAGTGTGGATGTGCTCTGGCTGGCAGGAGCTGAATGACTCATGTGTCCAGAATGCCTCTCTCCAGATTCAGCTCAGCTTTATGGCTTGAGATTGCTCAGCCCTTGCTTTTCAGCTGACACCAGAGAGTGTTAAAATAGATGGGCTTCTGTCTCCAGGCATTTTCCTTGGTTTGAACTGGAATTCTCAATCATTTCCATTTCACAGAGCAGCAAATACAGTATTTTGTGCCCAGAAAAGTTTTTCCTTACATGACACACATTGGGCAGCCATGTCCTTCTCAAGTCCCTCCTTCCATTAACTGGCCTCTGCTCTCTTCAGTTAAACAGACAAATGCTCTTAAAAAGACGGACTCTTTGTTATTTCTGGAGCGAATTATTGGAAAACTCGTTACTCAATATTGAGTGTAATTATTGCCATTTTGCTAGCACCAAGGCTTGTGTCTTTATAGGCGAGTCCTTAACTTTGTTCTCATTTTCTGCCTCCAGCAGCTCTCACAGGAGATGGCAGCTCTGGTAGTTCCCGTTCGTTCTTCCATCCTTCTCAGCACGTGAAAGGTTTGAAACAAATTCTAAATTCATTTTTTGCAGTTATAGTAGGGAAATCCCAATCAGTGTATCAGCTAGCAGCTAGGATGGAGGGGTGTCAAGCTCCAAAAGCATTTTCTTTACAGTGAAAACCATTCTGAAAGAAAAAATGCAGTGAAGCAGATTAAAATAAAGAGCAAAAGAATAACGAGCTGTGACAAAAAGTAAAGAGTAAGAGAAGGATGAAAGGTATGCCAAAATGAAAACTGCAAGCTCTGGGCTAGGAAATTTGTTCCAAACAGGACATTTTTATACTCAGAATGCTCACTTGGTACACTGGTATGCTTGAGAGTCCTTTTGAGTGGCACCAACACAGCCTCTTTCTGTGAGTATTTGTCACTTTCTGAAGCCTTATATGTATTGAATTTAATTAATTTACATTAATTCCCATTTTAGTGAAGTGGGTCCATCCTTCCTGTAGAATCTGTCACTGCTTGTTGTAAACAGTCAGATCTTTTACGTGCTGCCACTGGAGCTACTGCCCCACAGGAACCCAGCACCATGCAGGAGTACTGAGTAGATTCTCCATGACCTTGAGGGTACTCTGGGGTTTAGATCTTTTTCCTGGTGCTCTCCTCATATCCCCTGTCAGCACCTGAAAGTTGTGCTGGGGAAGGCAAAGGGACAGCCCTCATCTGCCACACTCAGTAAAACCCTCAACGCTGGCTTCTGCAGATTTCCCCTGGGACTTACTCCATCTCCCAAAGTCCTGGAAAACAATGTTCTTCACTCCTGTGTGAAGAGCTATTTCATAGCAAGGTGCTAAGAAAATAGGAGATCCAGCATTTTCTGGGATGTGTTTGACTTATAATCCATATCCCAGGGGGTACGTGGGCATACAAATCACAGAATCATAGAACAGCACAGGCTGGAAGGGACCTCAGAAGATCATCTGGTACAACCTTTCAAGGGAAAGGGAGCCTAGATGAGACTAGTTACCACCCTATCCACTCACATCTTGAAAACCTCCAGTGATGAGGACTCTACCACATCCCTGGGGATGTCGTTCAGTGAATGATTATTCTTACTGGAAAATATTTTTTCATATGTTGAGATGAAACCTAATGGACAGGTACCCATGTGCATGTGACAGTCACTGTGCCTGCCACTGTGGGTCAGTAGTGCGTGAGCAGTGAGGTGCAGCAAGTGCCCGGTCTGCCCTGCCAGCCACAGAAGGGTAAGAGTCCTGCCCTGTCACCACTGAGTCTTGGAAAAAGCTGTCTGTTCAAAACCAAACTACTCGGTTGCCTACCCACCGTTTTTGCAAAGATTTTGCCAGGATTTGTTATCTAAACAGGCTAAAACCATCAGCAGAACCATTAACTTCAAGTTCTACTGGCAACATCCCATAGTGGAAGGCAGGGTGTAACAGTGGTAGAGCTGCTCAGGAGTTGGCCAGCATCAGCATTCTGCACTGTGCAGTGCTAATTTCTCAAACTGTATATTGGAAAAGGACAATTTCAGTTAATTTAAGATCTCTTTAAAAATGCCTGAAAGTTATTCACGTATCCTACTTTGACTCTTCCAAGTGAGGTTTTTAAAAAGCCTAATTAAAGAAATTGAATTATGTTTCAGGACATTTAAATCCAAAGTGAAAGGAGCTTTTTGATCGTAAAAAGAACAACAAAAAAAAAAATTATATGTCCTATCTGAAGGTAAAGTTTTGCAGACTTTCAGAGTTTAAGCATACTTGAGATTTTGACTTTTATTCCTATTTTATATGGATGTGTTTGTTCAGAAATTTCAACATTTTTTGTGGAATTGGAAATAATTTGCAGCTCACCCCTACTTGACAACTTTGTTAGATGAATTTGGACAAATCATCCAGAATGCCCACCTTACAAAATGAGGATCAAATCTCGACTCGTTGGCAAAGGCAATGACAAACTGCCTGGCTCTTTGAAAGTGTCAGGATTTTACCTCCTGTTTCGAAGTAAAATGTTTTCCTACTCTTTTTAATCCATTAAGATGTCTTTAAATGCCTATATAATTGCACACAGAAGTCAGGTTCTTTCAGTGCAGAGCTGGTTGTTTGCTTCCTCCTGTTCATTGCAGGAAGCATTCAAATGATACTTATTCAGCATTTGTTAATATTGTTACTGGTGTTATTGTTTTACCAAATAAACTCCTTCAGGACAGGGTTTGGGCAATGCCTAATAAAATGGGGCTTGGATCCATAAAGGAGCCACTGGTTACCACTGCAGTGTAAATACTCAATGCCACTACTAGCAGTCAATGTGATCAGAGTCCCACATTGCAAACAGGAATCCTTCCTCAGTTTTTAAAGAGAAAATATCAAAAATTAGTACCAGGTACTGCTAGCAGCTTCGAAGAAAGGTTTTTAAAAGATAAAGATTACATAACCTGCTGAAAGTATATAATTCATCAGGGTACTCAGAGTAGTGTCGATTGCTGTGGAGATGATGACAGCACTGCCTAGGAACGCTTTTAGCTAAATACAGGAGCAGGTGTCATGTTGGGAAGTTTCTCCTCTGGAGTGCCCCGACACCTCTAGCAGAGTTCTGTAAACCCCATCCTATAAACCCCATCTAGAATGGGGTTTTATAGGAAATTATTTTGTTTATGTAGAAAAACTAAAACGCATACACAATCTCGATTGTCCAAATTCTGTCTACACCATTTATGACTGACTTTGACTGGAGTTTTTGGAAAAAAAGGCTTTGTTCCTTTTGGAAATTTATCAGTCCCTAGAAGGAAGCCAGTGGGATTTGCAGTGATGACTTTTACAGCTGAGCAAAGCAGTGAAAGACCTGCATTGCATCTTGTCTGCCTGGGTACCACTTCTCCCACGAGCTGCGGGCTCCAATAATGAGTATCATAGGATGCTGCAGACTTTGGAAAGGTAGATGTTCAAAACCAAGTTAAGTATCATAATGTCACTGTAGTGCAGCCCCAAAAGATCTGAGATATGAGATTACCACTGTCTTGTGACGTGGGCTTAGATCCTTCCTCTTATCTTTTAAATGATGCTGAGCAATTTGGACTATTGTTTACCCGAAGCGGCCATAAGAAAATTATTTTCACAGGAAAATAACTATTTTTTCCCCCAGTCCTTCACCACTAGTTTGTTGTTGAGGTCCTCCTGTGCCATACCTGCCAGCTTGGCGCGGAGTCTTCATGCCAGCAGGGACAAAAACTGCGAGCGATTTCCCGTGCCTTGACTAGAATTCAGGTGGGGCCAGGAAACGAGAAGCCAGGCAGGGGGCAGCATCTGCTCAGGCAGCGGACAGGGGGCAGCATCTGCT